>CM023449.1:134423033-134780593 GCA_013339765.2 Haemaphysalis longicornis | reverse complement strand
GTTACCGTCTCTTCGTTCGAGAAAGCTCCATATTGTCTCGGGGTCGAGCGTACGACGTCAAAAAGTACCGTCTAAATTTTTTCATTTTATGTACAGCGCGCCTAATTCTTCTTACACTCGGTTCCATTCGTCCCGAGACAATATGGAGCTTTCGTACGCTCGACCCCGAGTCAATATGGAGCTTTCTCGAATCCAATCCAAACGTGGCCTCTCTATGCTGCGGCGAATTTAGGAGAGGCCTCGGCGGGAAATAAAAAGCCGCCCGCATCTTCCCATGGGGGAACTCGAGTAAATGCGTCGCATCTACTCGAGTCAAGCAAAGCGTCACGTCAAGCGAAAGCCAAGCAAAGACGCCCTTGACTGAATTCCGAACGCGCGCTCCGCCGCTTATATACGTTGAGGGACTGCGTAAGCCGGTCCCAGTCGACGACGTTGGCGTACTTGTAAAGCGGCGTGGACTCTAGGTGTTTGAGCCAAGCGCGGATGTTGCTTCGCCAGAGAACGGCACACCGGTTATATGCGCCGCGCTAGAAGGAGAGGAACCGCGGAAGAGAGAGTACAGCACATGCGCCGGCCCCAGCGCGTCTGCCGCGGCTATGACGCAACACAATCCAACACAATCCACTTTAATGCAATCCAATCCAAGCCAATCCAATCGACTCCAATCCAATGCCCCTCGCTGGGGAGTGTTCGAATCCAATCCAATGCCCCTCGCGAGAGAGTTCGCTATCCCCCTCGACTCGACGCGCATGCGCAGTGAGCGTGCGGACTACGGACGCCAACGCGGGTGACATCGTGAGTTACTGAAATGCTCTGCATTTAAAAGATGCCAACAGCTGTTCTCCACCCTTCCACGGACAGACGACCCAGCTAGAGTGGAGTACAGAGTTATCACTACCTTCTTCCTGGCGGTATCATTCATCCAGCCCCCCGCCCTACCGGCCGTCCTGGTCCCCGATTCACGCGAGACGCTAGACTCTCTGTTCACTCTGGCAGAGCTCCGGGCGGCCTTAATGGAGGAAAAACTACGTTCTGGCCCTGTTCATAACGGAATTACCTCGCAACAAATTGGAAACACGGACTATTCTACCTGGCGATGACCCGTATGGCTCGTCAACTCCAGCAAGACCCGTCAACCCGTTTCGCCATCTACACGGACGATATTACGATATGGGCAGAAGATAATGACTTCGACAACACGGACAGTATAATTTAGGCCGCTGCCGCAGCCTTTGACAGCCATCTTCCATATCTCGGGCTTGAGATTGCGCCTGCGAAAACCAAACTCCTTCTTGTTCGCCGTACCAACTCCTCGCCTTCTATGGAACCAGCGGCCCACCACATCCCAAATAGCACTGCCCTTGGAAATTGTGGCCACATAACGCTGCATGGCATCCCGCTGGGGAGTCTTGACAGCCTAAAAATCTGGCTAACCAAAGTCAAAAAGCAATTAAAACTGATTCTACAGATTATTAAATGCCTCTGTAAAAAGTACGGCCATGCACAACTAAGTTCCTGTGTTGCTATGGCTTCTGTTGTGGCTACACGTGCCGTCGGATATGATGCCCCTATATAACTTCAGCAAAACTAATCTCAAGTCCCTTTAGACCCTTCATAAAGCCACCCTCCAAAACATTACCAGCCTACTTCGGCATACAAAAATTAGGGCACTGGAGCGAACGGTTCCACTTCTACGCCATCGATTTGATGATGAAGCAAACTCGAACATAAGCGGACCTCAATTGGGAGAACCAAGGGCCCATCCGGGTGCACAATCTGCTAAGCCCAATGGCTCCATGGTCTCTCCCTCACCTTTCCCCCAATGCAGGAAACCAGGACCACAAGATCACTGCACGCTGCATAAACAGTGTCTACAAATGCTAAAGCGGTCCCGCTGCGTGGCGAGATTGACATCTATACGAACGCCAGCGTGAAGGACAACACCGTCGGACTGCCTTGGCACTCCTCGGAGAACACAGTTTAGTGGCACAGATAGCGTCAATCTTCTCCACATCACCTCGCTATAGGATGAGATCTACGCCGTCATCCTTACCCTCAGCCACATAAGCTTGACGTCTGGCAGATGCCGCCATCCCACATTCGTATACTCACAGACTACTTCGGCGTAGCTCAAGAACTCAGGAGCCCATCCTCTCTCAAACCCCTCGCACAACAAATCCTGACCTATGTTGCCCTGCATCGTCGCAATGGGGTATCTGTATGGATTGATTGGGTTCCCAGACAGTTTGACCTAGTGACCAGGCCTCCCACACTGCGGCACAGGAGAGTAGTATCACCACACCTTCGCTGGTTCCCAGCACGCCGACTCCGTCACCGCGACCCCATCCCTGCAGTTAATTCAAAATGACGCGACAAGAACCGCTACATCGCTGCCAATCCTCAAGGATACTTAACCGCATCTTTTCCCTGCCATGCGCCAGTGAGGTATATCTCAACAAACCCCTAGCAAATGCCCCCTACAACCCGCACATTATACGAAAATGGCTCTCACCCAACGTTCCTCTCAAATGTACGTTCTCCAATACACTGAGATATGCCGACTTCAAGCGTCTCCCTTAGGATTGCTCTTTCTCAAAACATCGCTCAGACATCATCACACCTTTCCACGCGCCCGAAAGCGCTCCAGCAGGCGATCATACTATGTAGAATCCTCTACTACACAAGAGAGGGCTGTTTTTCCTGAAAACTGCCCTGCATGGGGTCGAGTCTGGTCCCTGCAAGCTGCCACGTCCCTGTAAAAGTCGCTGCATTCCCTTCTCGACTCCCTTCCTCTTCTCCAAACCTGCCATGGGCCGTCCTTGCATTAATAAAGGTGGTACAACTACCAATACGATTTTTGAATTTTGGCAGGAAGTGTGTAGGGTACGTATTTTTGTCTTGTCAAATTATTTTTTGAAAATATTAGTTTTTCTGTTTTGCTTTTCTTGGTTTTCCAAATTATTTAGAGCAATTATGTACATTTACGCTACAATGACTATCACTGGTATCTTTTTTACCAATTTGGCTTTTTTGTGGAAATGCAAGGCGCTGTAGGCTTTTTAGCGATTTTTTTTTCCTTTTTCTGTATTTTGAACGCTTTTTGCCGACTTTGTTTATATTTGGGTTTCGCAATGAGGTGGATATGTTTAATTTTGCCAGATTACTTTTTCAATATTTTCTTCTTTCTGTTTTTGTTTATTTGTGGCTTTTAAAATTTCTGTTTGGCCATTTACCTGTATTTGCGCTTTTATAACGATTACAGTTGTTACGGCCGCCAAATATGCATTTTGTGAAAATGGAGGGCCTTACATGGTCATGGCTGGATGGGTATTTGGAAAAGAATGCTGCACATAAATCCTGCAGAAATTGAGAAAATGATCGAAGAATGGGTAGCATTCTTATGCCGCTTGTCCAGAGTGTGCGGTCTTTGCAGCCAAATGTGGGTATAAGCAGATGCATATTGTGTTATTTTATTCTTAAGTTTTATTTTGTGTTGTTTCGCCAATTGTGTCAATTTATTCGGTGATAGCGATGAAGGGTCTTTACTGAGTTAATGATGTTTTTTTTTCAAAGATGCCCGGCGTACTGATGAGTTGCTCTGTTTTCGCTGTTTTCTTTTTTGTATTTAGAACTTTCTTCAGCAGTGTTTTGTTGTTTTTTTTTGGTTTTGAGGAGAGATGTTAGGCCGCATCAGCGATGGCGTAGGAGTAGGAGTAGCAGCGATGGCGTAGAGGCAGAACACCCGCCTCGCGTGGAGAAGGACCGTGGCTCGAATCCCGGTGCCGGACAATTCCCACCGGATTAAAAAAAATTCGCGTATTGATGGAATTGCACAAAGGGGCTTGGGGTGCGTCCTGACCCCGGTGACCATTGTCGGTAATGCACTCCCTCACCAGAGCAGGATTGGCCACCCTGGTGTAGCAACGGCCACAACCTCCCATGAATACAAAATTAACCCTCGGTCCTCAGTCCCCAGCGGCTGCGAAGAAGCACTGACCACGGCGGCGGTCAGACCTGTGACGCAGCAGAGGGTGCTAAGAATCCCTGCATTCGCACAGGCCGCCAATGGAATCTGATCCTGGCAACGTTTAACGCGCGAACCTTATCTAGCGAAGCAAGTCTCGAGGTGTTCGAGGGATTAGAGGGCATTAAATGGGATGTAATAGGGCTTAGCGAGGTTAGGAGGGCAGGCGAAGCCTTTACGGTGCTAAAAATGGACACGTCCTATGTTACCGTGGTACCGAGTTACCGAGTGGTATTTCTAGTCAATAAAAACATAGCTGGCGACATAGACGAATACTATAGCATTAACGAAAGGGCAGCAGGTCTTGTAATTAATTGATTGATTGTGGGGTTTAACGCGGCGATGCAACGCAGGCGATGAGGCGAGTCGTAGTGGAGGGCTCCGGATTAATTTTAACCACCTGGGGATCTTTATCGTGCGCCGAAATCTCGTACACACGGGCGTTTTTGCTTTTCGCCTCCATCAGAAAAGCGGCCGCCGCGGCCGGGAATCGAACCCGCGACCTCGTGCTCAGCAGCGCGACGCCTTAGCCACTGAGCCACCGCGGCGGGTCAGGTCTTGTAATTAGGCTCAATAAGATGTACAAGCTCAAGGTGGCGCAGGGCTACGCGCCCACATCCAGCCACGACGACCAAGTAGTGGAACGCTTCTATGAAGATGTGGAATCGGCAATGGCTAAAGTAAAAACATAGTATACTGTAGTCATGGGGGACTTCAATGCTAAAATAGGCAAGAATCAAGGCTGGAGACAAGGCAGTTGGGAACTATGGTCTGGCCTGCAGAAATAGCAGGGGGGACCTGCTAGTTGAGTTTGCAGAACGGAATAACCTACGCATAATGAATACCTTCTTCTGTAAACGGGACATTCGGAAGTGGACCTGGAGGAGCCCGAATGGGGAGCACAAAAATGAAATAGACTTCCTAAAATGCGATAACCCTGGGGTCGTGCAGGATGTGGAAGTGCTACGAAGGGTAAGATGTAGTGACCACCGTATGGTAAGATCTCGAATTAGGCTAGATTTGAGGAGGGACCGCAACAAGCTAGTACGAAAGAAGCCGATAAATGAGCTAACAGTAAGACGTAAAGTAGAAGAATTCAGGATCCCGCTGCAGAACCGATATTCCGCCCTTAACGAGGAAGCCGAGCTTACGACACAGGAAGCCAGCGACAACCTTACACGCATTATCACGGAGTGTGCAGTAGAAGTCAGGGGAATTATGGCTACACAGGATACTGGTAAACTTTCACATGAGACGAAAGGTCTAATCAGGAAACAGCAAACCATAAGAATCTCTACCGCAGCTGACAGAATAGAACTAGCCAATCTATCGAAGTTAATTAATAAGCGTAAGCCAGCTGACATAAGGAAGTATAATATGGAGAGGATCGAATACGCTGTAAAGAACAGAGGTAGCCTGAAAGCAGTGAAGAGACGTCTTGGCGTGGGGAAAAATAAGATGTATGCACTTAAGGATAAGCAAGGCAATGTCATCACAAATAGGGATAAAATAGTAATAGTGGCCGAGGAGTTCTATATAGATATGTACAGTATCCGGGCCATACAGGATAATGCCGAACGAGACAGTAGTTTAGAGGAGATAGACATCCCACCAGTAACGACCGAAGAAGTAAGGAAGGCTTTGAAAGAAATGAGAGAAGACAAAGCACCTGGTGAGGATCAGATAACAGCAGACCTCTTGAAGGATGGCGGAGACAGTGTACTTGTAAAACTGGCAAACCTGTATACGCAATGCCTAATGACCGCAATGATACCAGAATCTTGGAAGAACGGGAACGTCATCCTAATCCATAAGAAAGGCGACATCAAGGACTTGAAAAATTACAGGCCGATCAGCTTACTGTCAGTCGTCTACAAGGTATTTACCAAGGTAATCGCCAACCGAATCTCTGCAACCTTATATTTCAGTCAACCTAAAGAACAATCAGGGTTTCGTAAAGGTTATTCAACAATGGACAACATTCACACGATCAATCCGGTTATAGAGAAGTGCGCTGAGTATACTAAACCCCTATATATAGCCTTCATAGAATATGTGGAAAGCATTTGACTCAGTCGAAACCCTAGCAGTTATTCAGGCATTACGGAACCATGGGGTAGATAAGCATTATGTAAAAATGTTAGAGGATATCTACAATGGGTCTACAGCTACCATCATCCTCCATAGGGAGAGCAGTAAAATACCTATAAGGAAGGGTGTCAGACAAGGAGACACAATCTCTCCAAGGTTATTCACAGCATGCTTACAAGAAGTATTCAGAACGTTGGATTGGAGATAGGAGGGAATAAGGGTTAATGGAGAATAACTCAGTAACCTCAGATTTGCTGATGACGTTTGCTGATTTGCTGATAACTCGTGCGACGAATTGCAAAGCATGCTTTCCGCACTGGGCGAACAGAGTAGAACCGTGGGCCTGAAAATTAATATGCAGAAAACTAAAGTAATGATCCATAACCGCGGGACAGCACAGCAGTTTGAGGCAGTGGAAGTGGTAAGCGAGTATATCTACTTAGGCAGAGTTGTTACCCCAGATCCCAACCATGAGGCAGAGGTAATTAGAAGGAGCAGAATGGGGTGGGGTGCATATGGCAGACATTCTCAGATAATGAATAGCAGCCTACCATTGTCGCTGAAGAAGAAAGTGTATGACAGCTACATCTTACCGGTACTCACGTACGGGGCAGAAACTTGGAGGCTCACTAAGAGGGTTCAACTTAAATTGAGAACGACTCAGCGGGCAATGGAGCGGAAAATGATAAGCGTACCATTAAGGGACAAGAAGAGAACGGAGTGGGTCAGAGAGCAAACTGGTGTTAAAGACATATTAGTAGAAATTAAGAAGAAGAAATGAACGTAGGCAGGGCATGTAATGCGAAGGCAAGATAACCGCTGGTCATTAAGGGTAACAGAGTTGGATTCCTAGAGAAGGCAAGCGTTGCAGGGGGCGGCAGAAAGTTAGATGGGCAGATGATATCAAGAAGTTTGCGGGGATAAATTGGTCTCAATTGGCACAGGACCGAGGTAATTGGAGAATAATAAGAGAGTCCTTTGCCCTGCAGTGGGCGTAGATAGGCTGGTGATGATGATGATGATGATGATGGTTAGGCCGCATATTATTATTTTGCCAGACAAAATTTATTGCTTATTTCTTCTCCTTTTTATTTTTGGTTGTTCAAAAGTCTGTCGTACCGATCATCTTCATTTACGTTATCATAGCGATTAGAGGTGCAGCGTCCGCGAAATCTGCATTTTTTTTTGAAATTCAGGGCGTTCCTACTCCGGCCGTGGGAGGTACTCGGAAAATAATGATATGCATTAAACCGAATACCGACCGCTAGGCAACACGTGGACATGTACACAGAGAGAGAGAGAATAAACTTTATTTAATTCGAGGAGTCAAGCGGGCGGTTTCCTCAGTTCAGGACCCCGTTGGAGCGTCCAGCCAACTCAGCCCGGTGGATCAGCCGAAGCAGCCCTTTGCATGTGCATCCGAAACATCTCGATCTTTGGTCAAAAGTTCTTTCCTTTGCGCCAAAGATATAAGGCCGGCATGTTTCTGTCAGGTGTTGCGTCGCCTTACAAGAGGCGATGCAGCCGTCTTGTGGGGATGGTTCTGCAAAAGGGCCAAAATGTTTTTGTGGTCCCGAAAATGGAAGCCTATTTTTTTTATGTGACCTGGTACCTAATCTGGCCCTTGGCTTTCTGGCTCCCTGCCGAATAATGACAGTAGGGGTCGACGTTGGTTTCTTCTTTAGAGGCGGCTGTACGTTGAAAACATGATTGGGTGGCGCACGTGTACTGGCACTTAATGACTATGTGATGACATAGAACACGCAAAAGAATTTTTTCAGAGCATCAATGAGAAAGATGACTTTATTACCCCCCGAATATCGATAGCTCTTGTATTGACGATCTCGCGATCGGCGACCTTGAGAAGCCCCACTGGGGCTTCTCAATGTCCTGAGACGGGACTCAGCATACGCAGTCTGGCAAAGTAGTTTCGCTGAATACTCGTTTTGTCATGAAAGAGTGTTTTGAGTATTTTGATCGCCCTGTGAAAGCAAGCCTCCTTCCTAAGTGAACTGCTGGCAACAAATGCCGTCTCATCTTGCAAAAATAGTCGAAGATAATTGAGTTTCTCGAAGCTCCAGGTTTAGGTTGATTATCTCATTGGACTTTTTCCAGAATCCGCTCCACTTGCCCAAATCTCCTTAGAACCACTACTCCCAAAAAAGAAGCCATGGGTAGTTTCGAGAGGCTACATACTCTTCCGAGCGACTGTGACTTCAGGATTCGAGTTCTCAGTGGGTGTTGAGAGTTCGGCGAGGATGCGTGTCGCGTAGTATTCATACTCACTCACACTTGTGTATTCAGCCTGGAAGGTCTCGTCCAACATTACTAGAGCAGCTTTTATTCTAGTAACGTGTCTCCCGTCGGGGGCGTAACCGTCGAGATCGTTCTGAGTATTTTTAAGTTCGTCGTAATTCGTTTCAGGTATGTCGTTGAAATCTTCTAAGTTTGCAGTGTTCATTTTTAATTTCAAAGCAATTATCTGTTTTTCTTTTTATCATTGGGAGCACGAGTGCGAGGACGCGGAGCGCTTTTCGCTGTTTACACAGTGGCGATGTGCTTCAGAGCTCTGGGATGTGTGATAAGGAGGGCTGTACTAAACTACGTTTCGAGGTAAACACCAGAAGCAAAAGAGGTTACACAAAACACAGAAAAAGCGCACGCACGACCACTAGACTTACAACAGTGCTAACGCAGGCTGCCTGGATTGATCCCAACATTACGTTTGTTGAAAATAACATGCTTAGGTTGGACACCCTTTCCATCATGTACACTTCTTGATTTGTTGAGCATTGACTCTGGAAACCTTCAAAATGTTTTTTGCTCAGACAGTTCTCGCAGTATTTATAAATCGCAGAGGAGTTACACTCATAGGGATGACACCCAGAGTAATCTTTTCGGTAAACTCTGACTTCCAGAAGGAGGTCGGGTGCTAACTAAATTGCTCACTTCATACCCCCCTCCAGTCTCGTTAGCAGTTTGACGTCCAGAACAGGGGAGAGACATTGAAGTGTGTTCCTTCTCGCAGTGCATGAATGCATATTTCGGGAATGATTGTGGCATCTTGAAGTTGAACACTGCTGGGTTAATTTAATTTAGTACGTCCCCGTTTTTAAGGTCGATCGGGCTAAAAAAATGTTTTGCTGCAATTAAAAGTGACTGGAGGGGAGTTTTCGTGCTCATCACCCGCCATAGAGGCTGACCTTCAGATACACGGCTGCTGTAACCCTCGTCACTTGAAAACGTGTAGAAATTAGTAAGACGGAGGGAAAATGTTTTTGTCAATTTTTAATTTTTTTTTAATTTTTAGTTTCTTATAATTTCGTTTGACCAATGATCTTCATTTGCGATAATATAATGATTAAAGGTGGAACTTCCAAAAAACCTGCATTTTTCTAGAAATGCAGGGCGTTACAAGTTACACGGCGAAGCACTTATCCAGTCTGTGCGAGAAAACGCTAAGATATTCTTTGTGTGCTCGTGATCAATAAAAAAAGCGCAGTATCTAGAGGGCCATCCGACGGCGGTTTACCTGGGCGTCAACGCAGCAATTCTGCAGTCGTCGCGACACGATGTTATGGAGATGTGAGAGATTTAATATTGATTCATTACAGTAGCAAGTGCGTAATTTACTACCACCCCCCCATCCCGAAAACAAAGGTGAAGGCATGTAAACGCACCACCAGAAGAGCTACGACGAGCAGAAAAAATTCAGTACACCATTTGTTGCTTGCTATACTTGCCACTCGTGACGAGACAGCTCTTATTTTCAATACGGCAGTGCTCCTTTCTTGTTAGTTATTTGCAAACATTTTAATAGGGGGCACTTGCTGCAAATGTCCCCGAATACTTTTGTTAACAAGGCAGAAGAACTGTTAGCCATTCCGTTGGCATCAATAGAATAAATCCCCGCCCGGTGCATCATACTGTTCGAACGGTCACACAGCATAACAAAAGGTTTCCGCTCGTACCAATGTACTTAAATTCCCGCAAACCGTAGTATTATGCCTCTTTGGTAGAGCGATTCAGAAACGGTGGTCTAAATAAAACCACTCGCCGCCGAATGTCGTATTTAGTACTCCTGCTTGACGCGCAGTAACATGCAGAATATTTATAAGCCCATGTTTGAACTCCCCAGCAGCCTGTGGGTCGTGGCGCAGTGGTTATGATATCCGCCTCTTGATGTGTTGTAGCAGACCCAGGTTCAATTCTCCGTAGGGTTGCATATATATGCTTATGTGTACTTTGTGTGTCTTGCAGGATGTACCATGTGTTAGAGCATTCATCACGGGGTGCTGGCGTTGGCCTCGCAATGCGACAAAAAAAACGGATAAAATCAATTTTGGCCGAGTGTCTTCTTTTTCTCTTTTTTGGTAAAAAGCAAAAGGAATGCTTACTCGTGGGGCCGTATGATCTGGGGGCCGCTTCGTAAGCGGGAATAGATTAGCGTAATGGGCCACGTAGAGAAATTACGGCCAGCGGCACGCCGACACACGGGCCGAGGTATAGGTGGCCCTCTGGTTAGGCGGCCCTTAAGAGGGCCTCTTAAACGCTGGGCCGCGTGTTCGGTGGGCCGCGTGTGTAGCGGGCCGCTGGCGCTCGAGGCTGCCTGAACCGCCGCTTTATAAGCGGCTTTAAATTGACGCAGCAGCCAGCCTTCGTGCGGGTCGGATAACCAGGAATTGACTAAGAGTGTAGCTGCAGCGGTGGTTTAGAGTCACAAAAGATAGCCGACAGCTGCAGCCTTTTACGGGGAATAGTGCGGAGCGGTTACCGCAAACCGAGCAGTTACGCTGCGGTAGACGACCTCTTGTGAGCAATATTGAAAAGCCGAATGGATTCCTTCCCAGATACGACATACGCAACGGCAGACGAAGACGCCGTAACCAACCCTTTAACAAGAACATGCGACGCCTCTTTGACGTTTCATTGATGTAAATTAGTGGAAGCCTTCTTAACATCAAAAACGACATTTTGGATTTTTTACGAATTGCAGGAATCGATAACCACACCTTTAGGTGAGGTACAACCCAAACAAAGACGTCTAAAATTTTAGTTATTGCGAATCTGTAAGCTGTTGTTGCACCGAGATACTTCTGAAGTAGCTTCAGCTCGGCCGGTCCATGAGAACACTCGGCAGTGAATGCCACTTATTTCTTGTCACACGTTGGAGGTGCACATGACTAGTTTCTTGCACGAGGTAGACTCCAACTTGGCAGGCTCGAGCTTATGCGGTCATTCCACGTTGTGAGGAAGCGCTGCTCACCGGACAGGGGTCGGCAGGTCGAAGTGAGGAAGACGAGGTGTGGGCGGAGGCCGAAGAAGGGAGCCGGAGGATCGCGGCACGAGAGGGGAAGGAACGAGGTTCGAGGAGCGACCTGCCGGACGAGAACGTTCGGGGAACCTCCGTTACGAGCCCGAGAACGTTCCAGGAACCTACGTTGCGAGCCGCATCTTCCCCGCGGACATCAAGGCAGCTCAGCCGAGACTGGCCACGGAGCACCCGGGCCGAAGCACTCACCAGTCCCAGCACCGGTATCGACAAGGGCACCGCGGCAGCGCCCCGAGCCTAGCGCACGGGACCCGACTTTGCGGCGGCCAGCGCCAGCGTCAAGGAGACAGCGCCTGCAGCCATCACACCACACCGATCAAGTGTACCGCCACAGCTTCCTACCGCCGAGTACTGCGAGACGTGAGCGGGAACTCTATTGAGTTAACAGTGTCTTGTCGGACATCTAGTCCTTTGATTAAATTAGGTCATAGCTAATTGTGTATTTTTTTAAATTCTGTCCTGTTAATATACGTTGTCCTTGTCTGACGTCACGTGCCTCGCTTCTTCTTCGCCAGTGAAACTTGACCTCCTCATCCACACAACAACCCGCATCACACACGTGTTGATGTGCATCGACGTAACCCCAGACACACTCGTATGGTTTCATCCTGTGTGCTTTGAAACCCGCGTAGCCATCACCGATCACCAAAGGTACAAAGCAACCTTCGAGGATTGAATGAGGGTGTAGAGCAAGGGCGACATCTTCGGTGTATCGAGGGGAGGTGGCCCAAGTGGACGCGCATGCCATTAAGTGGTTTCTGTATGTTGTCACTGCAACCATGGCGGGGTTCTGAGTGGATGCACATTGCAGGACGGAGTATGCAAGCAGACAGTGAGGTGGAAGGGTTCAGACGACAACAGAAAAAGGCCGCGACAGGCTTCCCCTGGGCCTGCTTTGGCTCAGCCACCACCTTCACGTTTTCGCCGGTTACGACTAAGCTGCACACAGCCGACGAGTGCGGCTGTGTGCTGTGCAGTTCGACCCGAAAACATGTGGGTTCAGCATGAGCCACATGTGCTCACGTGTGGCGTGTTGCTAGACAACGAATGCCTTCACGTTTAGTCGACCGTGCGGAGCTGGGCATCGTTGTGTTGCCACCCACAAGACACCTTGCACGTTAAGCTACCCCTACGAGGGGCCGATAACTACACAGTGGTTCCCACGAAGTGGTCAGCTCGGTCGGGGCAAAACGTGGTGGTAGCACCGTCTTCGTTTTACCGCCAACGTGCTGTCGGCCATATTGTCACTGAGAGGGCAACATGCTTTCTCAGAAAAAGCACGGGATGTAGTCGTACTGCATCGGCAGTTAGCACATCAGCTGGGTGTCGAAGACTTGCCGTTGCACGAGATATCTCCGCGCACCATAGCTTTGTTTTGGTCTTTGATTCAACTGCGCAGCACTTTTGTCCCGTATGCACACAGCACGCGCGGCCCACACGGAGCACATTTGGCCCAAAAAAAACGTGGTGGTAGCCGCCGAGCTGTGTTCCCCGTTGTCTGCTGCAAATTTGTATCCCTGTGGGCTGCACATTGCGAGGCTAAAAGACATTTTTTCACTAAAATGGTCCACTTGAGAAAGGCGTGAGTACACGAAGAAATCGCCGCGAAGAAATCGCATTCGTTTTTCGCAACTCTCCATTCTGTACGTGTGTCGCGGCTAGCAAAACGACTGGCTACCATTTGCAAAAGAACGGACCCTGCTGAAAGCACCGGTCGTTCAGACAAGGTGCAGTTTACAATCCGCTTGAAAACTGCCGGAACAACAAGTTGTACACAATACCCCATTTAGCCTGGAAGTATACAGGTTCACAAGCCGTTTGCGATATTCGTACTGAAAGTTTGACCGGATGACGCTTTTACTTGCAGGTAATTCTGGGTGGGCCATGTGTTTGACGGAGGGGCTCCGAATAGACCATAAATGCAATGGGGCTCGGTTAACGACTTGATTCAAAGATGAGTTTCGAAAATTTGGGGGGTGGGGAAATGGACTCAACTAGCACTCGAAAGACATGGCTGGAGATGTTTAGGGGAGCCTTTGTCCTGCAGCGGACTCAACAATGCTGCTGATGACGATTATGATCATGATAATGAATTACCATTTCTTTAGAATGACAAATTTTTATATTCTTATCCTGAGATAGCGGTTACTTCTAGACTCCTAACTGTCCTTTCTGTGGTATCACAACTATTTATGTGTTAGTACTTGTATCGTACTTGGCTGTCGCGGCGCGCAAGCCGATAACGAGCCCCACTGTCACACCCTCCCTTTCTCTGGCTGCGCGTGCGGCTATATAAGCAAGCCCAATAAAGCTGCGCGCGGTCTGCTTTGGCTGAGCCACTTCATGTGTCGTCTTCCTGCCACCCCACATGATACATGGTGTCAGGAGTGTCAGAACCGCCAACGCAACAAGCATCAAGGAATGGACGCCATAAAGCCACCGGGACCACTGCAACTGTCTGAAAACATCAGACGCAACTGGGAGCTCTTCAAGCAACGACTCGACCTGTTCCTGACGGCGACTTCGGCGGAGAAACCCAGGACAGAAGCTGTCAAGGCAGCGATCCTTCTCAGCACCGCTGGCGAAGAGGCAATGGAAATCTTCAACAACTTTACCTTCCATGAAGGTGAGCGAAAGGACGACTTCCCCACGCTGGAGCGAAAATTTGATGAGTACTGTCTCGAGCAAGGGAACGAGGTTTATGAGCGACATCTGTTCCGCGTGCGGGTCTAAGATGAGGCAGAGCCTTTCGAACGATTTTCCCGAGAGTTACGGACGCAAGCTAAGCTTTGCAATTTTGGGGACCTTGAAGAGTCTATGATAAGGGACCAAATTGTTTTCGGGACCAAGAACAAGAACACCAGTGAAAAATGTTGCGGGACAAGAACCTGACTCTACAGAAAGCAGAAGATATGTGCAAAGTAGCAGAAGTAGCGGAGCAACAAAATACTGCATGGGCTAGTGAGCGCGTACAGGTTGACCTTGCCCGGCAGAATGAACGCCACAAAAAGCAAATATATCGTTGCACGCAATGTAGTAAGAGCCGACCGCCACGGCAGTGTCCAGTCTACGGGAAAGTGTGCTACGCATGCAACAGGATAAATCACTTTGCGTCCTGCTGCAAGAGCAAGAAGGTTAACGATATTCAGAACGACGCGGACGATCATTTCGACGTGCTTGGCGTTAGCATCTGTGGCATCAATAACAACGCAGGAAAAGATTGGACAGTACGCGGTAAGGTGTACAGCTGCGAAATTGAACTGAAAATAGATACGGGTTCTCAGGTGAACCTTATTCCGCTCAGCGTCTTCAGACGCATGTCAACAACAGCGGCATTGCAGAAGAGCAACGCAGTGCTCACCGCCTACAATGGGTTCGTAATCAAACACCTTGGCGTGGCGACCCCAGCACTGGAGATAAACGGCGCAAGGAAAGAAACCAATTTCTTCATCGTTAGGAAAGGGCGCCAAGCCATTGTTGGCCTGAGCACTTTCCGTGAAATCGGCCTTATCCCGGCAACCGTCGATACTATCGGACGAAGCGGAGCAGAGGCGCCCGAGACAGAATTCGCGCACCTTTTTCAAGGCACTGGGTGCGTAAAAAGAAAATACAAGATGGTTCTTCGGCCAGACGCTGTTCCAGTCGTGAAACCAGCAAGGAGAGTGCAACTGGCTCTGAAAGAACCATTACGTGTCGAACTCGCCCGCATGGAGAAAGCAGCCATTATCGTGAAAGTAGAACCAACTGAATGGGTGAGTCCACTGGTCTGTACGCAAGAAGAACGGGTCGCTCAGAGTATGCATGGACCCACGAGAAGTGAACAAAAATATATTACGTGAGCATTACCCTATGCCCATCCGCGAGGACATGGAAAGTGAGTTGTCAGGGGCCCAAGTCTTTTCGCGTCTAGATGCAAACTCCGGATTTCATCAGATACCACTTGATGAAGCTACATCGCGGATCTGCACGTTTGCAACACCGTTCGGGCGATATCGCTTTTTAAGGTTGCTGTTCGGAATTTCATCAGCCAGCGAAGTATGTCAGAAAACACTGTCCGAAATGTTTGAAGGTGTACCCGGAGTACGCGTGTACGTCGATGACGTCCTGGTGTGGGGAGCTGACAAAGCTCAACACGACGAACGTTTGCGCGCCGCTCTAGAAAGGGCAGAGAAGGCAGGGCTGACCTTTAACCCAGAAAAATGTGTCTTTGGTGTGAGCGAAATAACATTTTTGGGTGACGTGATCAACGCACAGGGTGTGCTCCCCAGCCCCGACTTGATCAAAAGCATTTGAGCTATGCCCACTCCGGAAGACAAAAATGCAGTACGAAGAATGATGGGAGTCGTAAATTACTTCCGCAAGTACATGCCCCGACTAAGCGACAACACGTTATTGTTGCGGAGCCTCTTAAAGGACGATATCATTTTCGAGTGGACTGCAGCTCACGCGCGCGAATGGGAAGCCGTATGCGAGGCGTTAACGTCTCCTCCACAGTTGGCTTTCTTTGACGAGAAAAAAGAGACAAAGCTGGCAGCGGACGCCTCTGCAATCGGAATAGGTGCCTCTTTATTGCAAAAGCACGGCAATGACTGGCGCCCAGTCATGTATGCATCGCCGACGCTATCTGATAGCGAAACGCGATATTCCCAAATCGAAAAAGAAACGCTCGGCATCGTGTTCGCGTGCGAAAAATTCCACCAGTTTACATACGGCCGCAAGATTCTCATCGAGACAGACCACCGGCCGTTGCTTGCCATTGCAAAAAAAAATATCGGCGAGATGCCACCAAGGCTACAGCGTTTCTTTGTGCGCTTGCTTAAAGGGAAGCTGAAGCGCTTTCCAAAAAATTTGAGTTAGATTAACAGTTATATAGTTTCTTGGGCGCTGATTCCGAATATCTCATCGAAATTTATCGTACATGAGTCCAAGTGGCATTTATCTTGCAAAAAGCGCGGCCCCGTTTGAAAGACGCGCGCTTTTCGTCTTTTGACGCCCCTGATTGGTTGCGCCCGTCATGACGTCAAAGGAGGACACCCTTCGGCCGCGCGGGTTGTCGGAAGCATTGCGAACGATCGCACGGTTGCCTTTGCGGCAATTTAGCTTGCAGTTTAATTTTCGCACATGACTGGAAGTTTGTTTTATAATTTCCCGTGCTGTTGGTTCAATTATCTTGGAGCTTAAATTTGCTTTACACGACAGAGAACCCCAAAGCAGTGACTTTGACGTCGACTAGTGGGTTCCATCAAAATATTTTTGAATTAGGCAACCAGCATAGGGGGATTTTACACCTTATATTAATATTAGGTACTGCCTTAACTGTTTCTTATTATACACAAAACCATTTATGCCGAAGTTTAATGGGCGTTTTATAAACAATCTACCAGCGAAAAGCACGTACGTGCACTGCGCGAAAAAATCGCGTTCATGCGCTGTAAACGTATATGCGAGACACATCTTGCGGGTACACGCATAAACCAACAAGCAGACTCTGCTTCCGCATTTCCTTTGTTCGTTGTCGCCCACCCCAGCCCCGTTACTCATCCCCGTACACAGACCCACACGCGCGCGCCATTTCGGCAGCGGCGCTACGGCGCCTCCGCGATTGCTAGCTGCACTTCGATGAGTGGCGTCTTACTGTTTCACATGCATTTTTTTTTTAAACACTGCAGCATACTAGTGCCTGCTCAGCATTATTGGCTGTAGTAGGGCTTGATTTTCGCTTGTGCGTTGCGCATTCTGCTACAATATTACGGCCACCTTGTTATAATTAACAGACCAGTCGGACAAGGCAGTTACGTTGTAGTTACGTTACTTTAGGTAACAATCACCAAACGTTTGTGATAATGAATCGTTGGCCTTTTCAGCATTTCTAGATTTAAGCATTTACCGCGCTAGTCGGACAGAGGCCGTATATTTACTCTTCGCTCCGAATTTTTTTAGTATCATCATTATATATATCACCGACTATCACTGGAGCACACTTGAGGTTCAGTGACAACAAGTGCTTGCCAGGTTATAATATGCAGCCACACGGAATCTTGGGCAAAAAATTAGGCTCCCTCAGTCAACACAAATTATGGCACGGTGGTGGTTCGGAGTGGTGTTTTTTTTTTTAAATTCCAGACAAACATCACCCTATCGTGACATGTATACTTGCAAAATAAGTAATCTGGTTGTCTTGGTTCTTTCACTTTGTAGGAATACTGTTTACCTCTTAGCCGGGAGAGAACTTCTATCAGGATTGGCCCCTTGTTTTAGTTTAGCCAAAAAATTGTTTTTCTGAACACTGTACTGAGCCCATAGAGAAAGCAAACCGACGCGTTTAACGAAACAAGTATTTCCTGAACAAATGTGACTTGGTTTCTGGAATGGAACGAAACATCCCCGGCCAAAGTACAGCAGTATTCCCCATCCTTCCTAAATCTAGAATCTAATGTGAACATTCACGTCCGTCGCATCAAAACAAAAAAACCGCATTGGAGCGGTTTACAAAGTATTTAACGTAGTGTAGTATATTCTCTGTCATCAAGCACAGCCACCTCGGCTGTCGCTTCCGTATGTTATCAAGCATCCCGGCGTGGCATTATTCTGCTTAGGAATACGGCATGATAACGTATGCCTCGTTTGGCGTTCGTGCATACTTTTAAGTGCGAATGCACTTTATAAGCGACCCCAAACCTTCCACCGCCGGCGGCGGCGGCGGCGGCGGCGGCGGCGTCCGCAGTCCTCCTCTCCCTAGCAACGGCGTGGAGCGGAGAGGAGCGTCGGTAGCAACGGCGCGGTGACGTCACTTCACCACGTGACCGCGCTCGCTCCGCCTCCTCGCCGTGGCTGCGCGGGTGCGCGCCGCTCCCCGCACCGCTCCTCGCGCCGTGACGTCATGTTATGACGTCACAGCGCGCCTCCTCTCCCCAGCAGCTGCCGCGCGCCTCTCTCTCCACCGTGACGTTACACTCTCTCTCTCCTCTCCCCCTCGCTCGGCTGCAGCTGCCATGCGCCGCTGTCCCTCTCCCCTTGCGCTCGCCTCCTCTCTCAGCCACCTGGCTCGGCGCCCTCGGCGCGGCGTACCCCCCTATATATGCAGCGATAAACTGCCAGACCTCCGTGGGTCGGCTCGCGCGCGCTCACGGGCGAATGCCAAGGGATTTTAACTTTAACTCCCCCTCATAGCATCACCCCGTGCATTCGCACTTACCCATGTTCACCCTCGGGGAAATGCTTGGGAGTTTTTTCAGCCGGTTTTCGCCCGCGCTCTTCGGTCTTCCGGCATCGCGCGGCGAGATGGGGGCGGGGCATCGGACCACTTTTGTTTGCTCATTGCGCCGCTTCTATTGCATGTATTGCGAAAATATTTCGTACACATGAACTATTCAATGTGTACTTGCTGCTAGTTAATTTTTCTTTTAATTCTAAAACCGCTTCACCTTCCCTGTAAGTACAATTATGATTTGCCGTTCGTTCCTGGCAAGGACCTGCTCCTGGCGGACATGCTCTCTCGCGCGCCTGCCTACGCTTCAGAGCCGGCAAAAACCGAAGACGTCGAAGTCCACGCAGTTCAGGTCGTCTCCGGAATAGTAAGCACACCAACGAAGTGACGTCTTCAAGTTGAAACTGTGGCGAATCCTTACCTAAGTTTGGTGATGCAGCAGCTTTCCGAATGTCGACCTGTTGAAGGGGAATTACGCCCGTTTGCTGCCGAGCTATCAGTCATCGAAGGAATATTACTTAAAGGATGCAAAGTGGTCATACCTTTGTCCATGAGAGCTGAAATGCTAAAGAAAATACACGCCGGTCATCTCGGAATGAACAAATGCAAGGCAAGAGCGCGCGGATTAGTTTTCTGGCCTGGCCTTGACGGCAGCATAGAATCAATGATTCGTTCATGCAGCGCATGCCAGAAATATGCGTACAAGCAGCAGTCCGAGCCACTTGTTCTTCGGCCAACACCCAGTATGCCGTGGTACAGAGTAGGCATCGATATCTTTTCCTTTGCTGGTGACGCATACTTGACAGTGTACGACGCGCACTCCAACTTTCCTGAGGTGGAAAAGCTAGCTACCACGACAGCACTAGAGGTAGTAGAGAAAACGTCCGCTATCTTCGCACGCTATGGGATCCCTGGACAAGTATGCACAGGCAATAGGCCTCAATTTGTGTCAAAAGAATTTGCCGACTTCGGAAAACGGTATGACTTCGAGCACATCACTTCTAGCCCGCGATTCCCTCGGTCCAACTGATTAGCTGAAAAGGGGGTGCAGGTAGTCAAGCGAATCTTGAAAAAGACTACAGCGTCGCGTGATGATTTTTGGCAAGGTCTGCTGTCGTATCGGGTATCTGCATTAGAAGATGGCAACTCACCCGCACAACTATTGCAGAGACGGCAACTGCGCACCAACGTCCCGGAATACAGAGCGGAGCTCGGAAGCGCCGTAGTAAAGCACAAGCATCAGGACAAAGGCAAGCCACTGCCACTACTGCAGCGAGGAGAGACGGTGCGCATACGGGACGACGACTGGTCACGCAAGGCGAGAGTACTCCACGAAGTTGCTCCTCGATCCCACATCGTCGAGACTCAGGATGAACGGCTGCTTAGGCGGAACAGACAGCACCTACTTCGAACCCAGGAAGAATTGCGCGCCATTACTGACGACGGGAAGAGCCACGACGCCGAGGGTGACAACGCGCAAGTCGTGAGCCAGGACGCTCAAGTACCAGGTTCTAATCAATGTGGTCTCGCCACTCGGAGCCTGCAAGCCAAGGAGCCTGGAGTACCTGAGTTACAAAATGAACCGCGGGAGACGGCCGGAACCCCGGGAACCACAACGGAAGGGCGGCCGTCAAGCGGTACCCGCAGGTCAACCCTTCAACGCAGTGAACCGAAGAGGTTGCTTTATGACGAAAGATTCCGTCTAATCTCTTGACTTTACTTGTGAATTGTGGTTGTTTACTGATTGTGTTTTTTTGTTCATGCAAAGAAAAAGAGATGTATCGTACTTGGCTGTCGCGGCGCGCAAGCCGATAACGAGCCCCACTGTCCCACCCTCTCCCTTCTCTGGCTGCGCATGCGCCTATATAGGCAAGCCCAATAAAGCTGCGCGCGGCCCGCTTTGGCTGAGCCACTTCATGTGTCGTCTTCCTGCCACCCACACATGATGCAGTACTGAGACGGTGCTAAATTTGAGGGTAGGGGCTGCGCAACAAACAGGACGAAGCGGAGGCTAGACAAACACAAACAAACTTTGTAGTGATAATCTCGATGTGCGTCCAGTTGTGAGCGCACGTGGGTTTTGGGGACATAGTATATATATGCGTGGTGCAGTTTATTAAAAAATAGTTGTGAGTACAGCGTCGTCCTGTTGTCTTTCTCTCCTATTGTCCCCGTTTTTTACGCTGTTTCGTCAAGATGCTACATAACCAGTACCAACTCGCCCAAATGTTGATCCTTCCACAAACACGGCTCAAGATTCAACTCTTCTGAAGTAATAGTTTGCTGCTTGCGCTTATGTTGCTAGTAGCGGGATTGGGTGGTCTCTAACTACAAAAAGCGGGGACAGTCTTTGTCAGGCTAAACGGCACGGCGTAACATACATTATCGGTGCGGAATCCGCGCCACAGTTTTTTCAAAGATCCCAATCCGGCTACTACCCGGTGAAGTAACGCTTTGCTTATAGGAACAACGTGAATACCCCATATAGACCGTTATTGCGCAGTGAATTCGCGGCAGTCATGTATTATTTTGTTTTCTGCTTGCATCAGACCAATCTAAAAATCGCTGGCCCTCAGCAGATCTAATCAAGCCTCCATGATAACCTCGTCGATAGTTGCACTGCAACGGTAATGAAAGTAGTCCCACGAGTGAGATTCAAGCTGAAGGCTTACTCTGTGTTTGACCCCGTGTGCTGGAAGACCACCGTAAAACTGCCATTATCTGTGAACCGTCCGGGTGCGATTGCAAGTGCGCCATGTGGTGTTTCCCTGATTCTCCAACCGTTCTGAAAAAAAGAAGACAAGAAAAGCTAAATATGAACAACGCATATGTCTAAAAACATGTAGGTGAAGTGTCTCTCGCAAGAGTATAAAAAATGTGTAAGGCAGCCCTGTACGTTTTTATTGGTTTGTTTGGATAACAAATGTGGGGGACGACTTAATCAGTTTCTTTTAATTATGGGCTCACAAACACCTCAGCGGGAAGAATTTTTAGGATCTCTCAATAAAACAACTGCACTGAGACAGCATTATTTTCGAAAGCCGGAATGTGCAAGCATGCGGTGACAAGGCGTCCGGCACGCAACAGTTTTTGACGCGACAGTAAACAGTACTGAGTGTCAGCGTTGATCCCTCGCGAACTTAAATCTTCAACTCTCACCAGCCCTGCGGGTGAAAGAATTGGCATTGTTTTGTAAACTCTATGGGCGTCGTTGAGAAGGGTGTCAATTTTAAAAAGGGGGCGAATGCGCCAACCACGAATATTAAGTGCGAATGCACTTTATAAGCGACCCCAAACCTTCCACCGCCGGCGGCGGCATCCGCAGTCCTCCTCTCTATATAAAAAAAACAGCATCCGGCGCCAGGTTTCGATCCGAGGACTTTGCGGCCGCAGCGCGACGCTCTACCGACTAAGCCACGGACGCGACGCTGATATCAGTGTTAGTAACGCGCCTTACATCTTTAACGCATTCAAACTACGTCGTCAGCGGCGTGCGTTGGCGACTCAGCGGCGTTATAGCGGCTTGATAACTGCGTGGTGTACACGTGATACTACAAACCCGATGGAAGAGATGGAAGAGAAGGCGGCGAGGCGGTGGGCTGCGGGGGCCGAGCGCAAGCGCCGCAAGCGGGCCGACAACCGTGCATTCGCACTTTCACATTCTCCCCCTCGGGGAAATGCGGGGGAATTTTTTTAGGCTACTTTGTTTAAAATACGCAAGAACCCCGCACGGGGCACCTTGAGCAATCTTGGGGATGGTACTGGCGATACCGCGGACCCCGAGCCCCCAAACATAAGCTGGATCCAACCGTGGGCGATTGTTTATAGGTGGAGGGTTAGAAACCACGAACAGTGGCCGGCGGAGCCCAGGTCAAGCTCCGGCGGATGGGCTCCCTGTCTGTTCACCAGGCAGGGAGCTCCGGGACCTCTTTGACTACCAGGGTAAGGTCAAAGAAGAAGTACCCCCGTCTCCTGCTTTCCAATGTATCATATGGCATTTTCCAAAACCCCCCCCCCAAACGTGATCGGCCCCCCCGAAAAGTGGCCGCACCGAAGCTTCATTCCCACCCTTGCCAACAATTGCATCCCAAAAAGCCAGATAACTATCCGCGCTTCTTGATTGTTGAATCTCTTGACAAGTCAAAATCCTATCTCTCCTCTCAGTCAGTGTTCCTTATCACCAAATTCCTTGAAGGCATCCTTGGCAAGTCTTTCAAGCCAAGAAACTGAGAACCGGCGAAGTTCTGGTCGAGGTGAACACTCACCAGCAAGCCACAAGCCTTCTTACTCAGAATCGCATGGCAGATCTGGAACATCAGAGTCACACCCACCGTAGCCTCAATAGCTCTCAGGGTGTGATTTCTGAGCCAGATCTGATAAATCAGACGGAAGCCGATCTGCTCGAAGGTCTGAAAGGGCGAGGGGTGACGGCAGTGAGGCGCATCACCTGCGGCGAGATGATAAGACATCATCACAAAACATATATTCTTGACATTTGACCGCTCCACACTATCCCTGAATCCATCAAGGCGGTTTCATTCATTGTTCTGTCTGGCCTTACACCCCGAACACGCGGCGCTGTTTCAAGTGCCAACGGTTCGGGCATGGCACCACCTCCTGTCGTGGCAAAACAACGTGTGCAAAATGTTCACTCGAGGTCATGATACAGATAACTGCCAGGCTCAACAATTATTGTGCAGCAACTGTCATGGACCTCATGCTGCGTACTCCTGCACGTGTGAAGAGGTTCCAGATGGAAAAGAAAATAATCAACCTCAAAATCACTGAAAACATCACCTTCCCAGAGGCGCGGAAGAGGTTCGCCTCTTTCCCTCTGGTGAGTGTACGCCGAACGCAGCTCGTCGGGGGGCGGAGCGGCGTCTGGTTTCCACAGGGACCCAGTTCAGTGAGTCTGACCTGGTCCCTCCGCCATCCCACCCCCCTGGGTTCCTCTGGCAGCCCAACCCGCCACCACGCCGGTTGCTGAGGCAGCAGGCGGTTGTGGTGGCAACCTCTTCCGTCGGGAACCAGTGCCACTCCCTCCCTGCCTCCCCGTCCTCCAGTGCGTTGGAGAGTGCCATGGACCCCCACGGGCCCCGCACCGGCTTCCACCGCCACCGCACCGGCCCGTGCCCTTTCTGGTGCCCCCGACACCTGCGGTGGTGGCGGGTCATACGAAGGGCCCCCGAAGGGGGGCCAAGTCTGGGGATTCCGGTTCGACGATCCCACCCAAGACATCGGACGATTGAGATGGACGTCGTGTCCGTTCTTGCCTGCGGTGCACCGCATGGAACGCGTCCCGACGCCAAAGCCTCCCCGACAAGCCAAAAAAAGGCGAGAGTCACAGCCCCGAAAGGCGACACATAAACAAACACACACACTCCAGTAGCTCTGACACTAAATAATGGGAAGAGAAAACATAATTCAATGGAACTGTAGAGGCCTTCTTAAAATCTTGACGATGTATACGAAATACTGCATGCTAATCAGCCAAGGTAATTTGTGTTCAGGAAACACATTTGAATTCCAAGCACACAAATTTCTTGAATAGTTACGTGGTCTTCAGAAAGGACAGGGATGGCTGCTCACACTCTTCTGGCGGTGTGGGCCATAATTGCCCGGAATCCTTAGGCCTGCCACTCTGTCACTCTGAACACTGTCCTTGAGGCTGTAGCAATTCGAAATATAATATTTAATAGGTTGATAATGGTATGCTCCATATATAGTTCTCCTGATCTTGCACTTTCGAGCTCTGAGGCGTTAGTTGACCAGCTGCCCGAACCATATACATCTTAACAGGTCGACCTTAATGCTCACAAATTTCTCTATGGGGCTCTTCTCGTACGTGATGCCCGCGGTCGCCTGATAGAAAGGTTTCTTAAAATCCTCTGGAGCATGCCTTTCAACAAGAAACAGCCTACATACCATAACTTAGGACATAATACATACTCACATCTCGACTTGGCTATTGGTTCCGCAGTTCTCTTTCCCATGTCCATGTGTGTGGGGTGTGGGCACAGACCCATATGGTAGTGATCATTTCCCCACTTCCCTAACATATATAGGTAAAGGCCTATGCATCCATCTTCCCATTACAGGTTTAATGAATCAAAAGCAAACTGGAGTAATATTCAACAGAAACATCTAAAACTACATTACACAACCATAGAACACCTACACGTAGAGGACGCATCCCAACTCATCACGGCACACATCCGCGACGCTGCCCGAAAATCCATTCCCACGCCTCCAGCGCTCCGCGCAACCAAAGGAGGCCGTGGTGGAATGAGGACTGTAGGCTGGCGCGAGAGGCCCAGAACAAGGCGGTGGGGTATCCTCCGTCGGTACCCCACGTCGGGAACCTCCTCTTGTTCAAAACTGGCCAAGGCGTTATGAAAACGTGTTGCGCCGTGAAGCAAAACGAGAGAGTTGGCGTACATTCATAACATCAATAAACTCCTACACAGACACACGGAAAGTATGGACACGTATACGCAAATCAAGGACAACCGACACACAGCCTGCCCCTGGTCAGTACAACAGGGACACTTTGGAAGACCAGGCTGACACACTCGCAACAACACTTCCAACACGAGTCCAGTTCAGCACACTACACAAACACTTTCCTGAAACATAAAGCCTGTTGTGAAAAGAAGTCCCTACGCGACAACAACAAATCTCAGACTTCTTACAACTCCCTGTTTCACTACATGAGCTGAGGGCTGCTCTAAGCAGCGTGTAAACCCTCAGCTCCAGGCCCAGACAACATCACATACACAATGTTACAAACACTTACACACGCAGACACACTCGAAACACTTCTACACCTATACAACAAAATATGGCTTTCGGGGCACAGTCCACGCTCTTGGAAGGAGGCCATTGTAGTGGCTTCCTAAAGGAAGGGAAGGACCCTTCCTCTCCAGCCAGTTATCGTCCCATTGCCCTCACAAGCTGCCTGTGTAAGTTCTTTGAGAAGATGATAAACAGGAGACTCGTGTACTTCTTAGAGTACAACGGTCTTCTCGAGAGCTGCCAGGCAGGCTTCAGGGCGGGGCGCTCCACCAATGATCAGCTTGTTGCGTTGGAATTCTACATAAAAGATGCCTTCATTCACACAAACTGTTCTGTATTACAGTCTTTGATATGGAAAAGGCCTACGACACGGCATGGCGATACGGCATCTTGAGTGACTTGAAGTCATTCGGTGTTTCGGGCAACATCTTAGCACACTTCTAGCTACAATGTCTGAACGAACTTTGCGTGTAAGAATTGGTAGTGCACTTTCTAATGTACATGTTCAGGAAAATGGCGTGCCTCAAGGAGGTGCTTGAGCTGCACACTCTTCATAGTGAAGATGAACTTACTCCGTAAGGTATTGCCACCAACCATTTCTTGTTCAGTTTATGTAGATGATGTCCAAATATCTTTTAAATCATGTAATATGTCAATCTGTGAACGTCAAGTCCAGCTCGGCGTGAACAAACTTGCTGGCTGGGCGGACACAAACGGCTTTAAGCTGAACCCCGTAAAAAGTACTTGTGTTGTGTTCCCCCGTGTTCGTGGGATCCACGTGGACCCCGACATTACTCTAAACGGCGTGTCGATTCCTGTAAAAAGGAGCACAAGTTTTTAGGCTTTATATTCGACAACAAAATAACATTTCTTCCTCATCTGAAAATGCTTTTAAAAAAATGCCTAAAAACTATGAATATCCTTAAAGTCGTCTCTCACCAATCGTACGGTGCAGACAAGCAGCTACTCCTGCGTCTTTATACTGCACTGGTAGGATCTCGCTTGGACTACGGCAGCGTCGTATATGGGTCTGCAACGAAAACGGCACCTAAAAGTGCTTGACCCAGTTCTGCATTTGGGGCTTCGCCTTTCTTGTGGCGCCTTTCGCACCAGCCCTGTTGAAAGCCTCTATGCAGAGTGCCACAAATGGTCCCTGTATCACCAGAGGATATACACTGACATATTGTATGCCTCTAAAATCATGTCTCTGACAAATCATCCTCTTAACTCGACCATTCATGATGCATCCTCACAGCAGCTCTTTTAAGTGCGAATGCACTTCTTAATCGAGCCTGCATCGTCCGCCGCCGTAGTCGCATAGCAACAGCTGCGGGTGCGCGCTCTCCTCGTCTTCCCTAGCAACGGGGGGAGATGGGCGCGCGCTGCCTGGCCGCTGACATGGCACATACCTACGTGGGTGATTGGCCAGGAATCGGGCGTGAGAAGGGCTAATGCACCCGCTTAAAGGAGTACTGACACGAAATTTCAAAGCTGAGATCCGCTCTAGCAATCAAGTACAACGACAACACAAATAGGTGTCTGTGAATAAATGCATCTTTCTTTCTTTGTAGTTGTGTGTGTGTATGTGTGATCTCTCTTTCGCGAACATTACCGAACCGCGCAAATTCAACTCTTGCATTCGCACTTTCACAGTCTTCCCCTCGTGGAAATGCGGGGAATTTTTTTAAACCGTCCATCTATTCCCATGCCGTTCCCTCTCAGAGTGAGAGCAGAAGCTTCTGAGCTAGCAGTGTCATTCTCATATATCCACAAGACACCGATCATTGATTTTATTGCACCATGGCAAGCCAGGGATGTTTCCTGTGACCTGTCTTTCATGCAGTTCGACAAAAACCGGGCACCAAGGGCAGCTATTATGCAGCATTTCCTCTTCCTGCAGGATAAGTACCAGTGTGCAGAGTTTTACTCCGACGCATCAAAGACAGCTGATGCTGTGTCTTGTGCTGCCCATGGACTGAACTTTAACATGGCAAAAAGAATGAACTCCCACAACAGCATTTTTACAGCTGAAGCACACGGCATTTTACTTATTTTAAACCACATTGCCCAACATCAAATTCCAAAGTTTATAGTTTTTACAGATTCTCTTAGTGTTGTACGTGCACTTTTGTCCAGAAAACGCTAAAAAAATTATGTAATCAATCTTGTTTTTAAGGCCCTTATGGCGGCATACCCATCAAATCTTGAAATAACAATATGTTGGGTTCCTGGCCATTGTGGAATAGCCGGGAATTAAACCGCAGATGAAATGGACACTGCTGCTACACTCTTGAATTCAGTGGGCATAGCAACACTGCCGTACACAGATATGAAGCTCACATCAGACACCAACTTCACAACACATGGCAAACACACTGGAGTGAACAGACAGGTAACAAGTTAGACGTAATAAAACCACACTTGGGACCATACGCTACTGACTCAGACAACAGACACATTGAAGTTACCTTAGCTAGGTTGCGGATAGGCCTCACACATGTAACACACTCACACCTGCTCACTAGCTCTCCAATACCTGTCTGTAGCAGGTGTGGGGAGGGCCTATCCGTAGTCCACATCCTAATAACATGCAAGGCACTCGACACAACAAGACACAGACACTTCAAGGAACTATACAGACAACACTTTCCGCTACCACCTTCCTTGTTTTTGGGTGACAGTGCCATGGTCTCTGTGTAACGCGTTTTTAAATATTTGTCAGACGTTAAGTTTTTAAACCTCATTTCCTATTATGCGTAATCAAAACTGGCCTTATACACCAGCCATCACCGTTCCCGTTGATTGATTTTATTGCTGTTATCTTGGCTTTAGTAGCCACTATTTTCTTTTACATACTTTTGTTTGGCGCTCTTTGCCCGAGGTGGCCTTGCGCCAAAAAACTCCAACCATCATCATCATCAACAAAATACGCAAGAAAGCTAAATATTTAGGCTACTATACGTGCCAGCGACACTTCTCGACCTCAGACAGCGCGTGTTAAACCAAAACGGCGCCACCAACCAGGAATAACAGGAATACAGTACTCCGTTCACAGATGCTGCCACTGATTAGTATCACGATGCTGCAGTTCCGGGGCCCAATTTGCGTGCAGCTCCGGTCTTTTCGCAGCGGACGAATGTGTCATTGACAAAACATAGATACGCATGGGGTTGCCATGTTGAAGCCATGCATCACGAATGCACCAGTTCGATCACTTGCAGGTGACGCCACTAAGCGTGTGGCGGTACCAGTCTGAAAAAAACACCAGGCGGCCTAACCTGAAAACTGGGTGCAAAAGCACAGTCGTGGAGTGAGTGATGCGCGAAACAAATACAAAATTACGGCTGCCGTGCTGCTCGTCAAGGTGTCTCACGCATAAAATGGCAGCATGAGTAGTGCGACTGTCTCAGGCAGGATACAACACAGCAAGCCGGTATTTGAGCCAGTGCTGGCGGCAAATTTACACATTTCAGGGGATTCTTTCTTCTCAGACAACGGTATTTGTTCTTGACCCATCACTTGTGTTCTTGACCAATACACCTTGTGTGTACGCGTAGCTGTTTTCTTTCTTCAAGTACACATCATTCTCTCCATCTGTTAGGGTCCCATCTGTCTTGGTCAATTGTATGACTGAGAGAGGACGCGAGAAAAGGCATGCTTCTGCGTCGGCTACCGCTTCAATAGCCCCGTGCCACTATTACACAAAGAGGACCCGCTTCTGTGTTGTGCCACTTTTTGCACCAAGTGATCGGCTTCAATTCTTTACCCATATTTCTGGTTGATAGGGCCCCAACTCTGATTTCCGTCACTTTAAAACAAGTCTTTAGGTCAAACAGCTGGCCGGGCTTCCCCAGCGCCGCTACACCTAGCTGGGCGGCTGCCCCGTAACTGAAACCGCCTCGCCTAATTGAGCTTACTGTATGGTAACGGCGCCTCAGGTGATGTCGAAATCTCCAAAAAGGCCGCGCACTTTCGCACCAGCCAGCCGCTCGACTACCCCTCAGGGGTCGATGATGATGATGATGGTTTGATTTTATTGGCGCAAGGCCGACATGGGCAAAGAGCGCAAACACAAAGTTATTTGATGAGGAGAGAACACGAAATAACATCAGGTAAAAGACTATGAGCACGGCTGGTGTAAAGGGCCAGGGTGAAGAACAAGAGTGCTTAAAAGATAAATAAGTTGGCTGGGGCATAGAACCAGAGGTAAAGCTATGGGTGGTATGAGATGAATTGTAAAAAGTGAACTTCTGATAGGAACTTAAAGGTGCGCTGAACAGGAAACATGGCATCATCTCCTAAGAAGTATGATGGGTGTGGTGGAATATGTCGTGTGTGTATTTGTGGGAAGTGTTTGGGTCGTGTAATGTCGAGTGCCTTACATTGTATGAGGATGTGCATCACGTATAGGGCCTCTCCACACCTGCAGCACAGAGGTCTTGGAGATCCAGTGAGAAGGTGCGAGTATGTTGCATGAGTGTGCCCTATCCGTAATCTAGCCAAGGCGACTTCAGTGTATCTATTGCGTGTGTGGGTGGTGTATGGTCCCAAGTGTGGTTTTATTACGTGTAACTTGTTGTCTGTTTGTTCGCTCCAGTGTGTTTGCCTTGTTTTGCGAAGTTGTTGTATGATGTGCGGTTTCACGTCGGTGTAGGGTAATGTGGTTATGTCTACTGTATTCGAGAGTGTAGCAGCAGCACCCATTCGATCCGCGGCTTCGTTCCCTGCTATACCACAGTGGCCAGGGACGCAGCAAAGGACTAGTTCAAACTTGTGGACATACACAGACATAATACCCTTGACTATTAGATTTACAACGTTATTTTTTTCAGACTTTCTTGATGACTATGCCCGCATGACACTGAGGGAGTCTGTATATATAATGGATTGTGGAATTTGACTTGGAAGGATATGATTAACAACAAGAAGTACACTATAAGCCTCTGCCGTAAAGATACTGGTATTACAATTAGAGTTCTCGTGACATTAAGGCCGGGCCCATGCGCCATGCAGGACACAGAGGTGGCAGTTTTAGAGGCGTCCGTATAAAGTTCAGAAAATTGATACTTCTGCTGCAAATACAAGAAGTGCTGCAGAATTGCACAGGTGGGAGCTCGGTTTTTATCTACATGTGTGAAAGGTGTGTCGCATCAGACAGGGCGGAAATGCCATGGTGCTATAAAATCTGTTTGAGAATTTTGTATGGTGTCTAAAAAGGAGACAGAAAGCTCGGAGACAGAAAGAAAGGGAATTATCACAATTGTATGCAGCGTGTCTATGGCATGGCGGTGTGGGTGAATTCATCGCTTAAAAGTTTAGAACACAAGCAACAGCGTGTTTAGCACAAATATCTGTCATCGCCTTGGATGAGAGAACAGGTGTCTGATAGTCGGCAATTCCCAGTGACATTGACTACAGGAGAGCTTTTCAGGCCGGATTCTGGGTCGCTTCCAGAGCTTCGAATACGCTGCAATATTCGGAGTAAAATCTTTAAGGCGTTTGCTTTTGTGGACATTATTTAGCCTCTCTAGAAGTAGTACTGCCCTCATACTGAAGACACGAAGCAATCGTTTGAGGTATGTTTTATTTATCATTTCCGCGTGAGTCCTCTGTAGTAAGGTTCGATCTGGTAGCGTGGTGACAGTTACCGGCAAGATGTGGGCGTCCTCGTTTTTCGTTTTGCTACTTTAGAAGGGAACCCACCAGATGTAAAACCAAAACTGCGGCTGTGATGCAGTGATTTTCTCCAATATTATATCTAATGATGTGTAGCGTTTCTTTATGTGGCACCTTCAGTGACGTGACAGTTTTAGATGCACATCATTTCTTAGGCTCGCCTTGTCCTGTGTCGTTGATGGCGGTGCCGTCCACACGCTCTCTGCGCATGTGCAACTCTCCTCCTTACACCCACAGCTCCGCGATACTACACTATAAAGAACAGAAATAGTTAGCGGCGCACGGTTTCGATTCCAGGACTCTCTGGCAGCAACGGGAGGTGCGCGGTGCTCTTCCCAATACGCTACAAATCCGGTACATGAGCAAGTGCTACGAACGCGCCTTATGTCCTTGACTCATTCAAACTACGTCAAGAAGCTACTGATACAACGAAGGCACGTGAAGCTGAACGTCAACGCAAACGACGAACACAAAACTTTAGAGGGGGATGCTGAACTTCCCGTGGGAAAGCTGTGGCAGGAAGCGACACGCGCCTTGCAGCTCAACCAGTCCCGTCCGCAGCGCCTCTGATGCTGATTGTGGCAGGATGCCCCTAGGGATTGGCCAATCAAAGAATCCATCACGAGATAGGTTCGCGTTCAACCACCGTAGTCATCTTCCCGTAGGGGAACCGCCGAAGAAGGCGAAGAACGAGAAGACAAAGCTGCGAAGAGGAGGGCGTGTACATTGCTCTCCGCCGGTGCACCAATATCAACAACCTTTACCTCACCAAAGCAGAGGGAGACTACCGAGTTTACAACAGAGACAACATCGACAAGAACATGATGGACGAGTTTCGGCGCCTCGAGAACCACCGCCTACTCACCGTAACAGAACAGCACTTGCGTGCCTTTGCCACCGGTGTGTACCCGGACGCGGAATTCCCTCTGGCGCTTGTAAAGACCACATCACTCAACATAACGGCAACACAATGAACCCACACGGAACCGCCACGATGGTTCGTATCCTCATCAGAGTTCCCCACGGGAAGATGGTGTAATTTTTTAAAATCTCTGAAGGACCGGCGACGTCGTGTTTTTATTGGGGTGTAATATCATTACTGCCTGAATGTGGATGCCAATAGTTTGGAATTGTAGTGTGCGCGCCGACGTTGCTTGGTTTTTTGTGAAGATAATGCATGCGAATGAGTGCCGGTTTTTTTCAAGAACCGTCAAAGTGGAATAATATTTCTTAGCATTAATGAGGAGATGCCTCGATGGTGGTCGCACAGGCAGGTGGTTACGTGGTGATTTCCTTCGTATGACCTGTCAACATCACGTCTTTCTAGGGGCATTTTTACGTTGCGGCGGACTCGTCTGGAAGCGCTGACTTGCGTGTTGAAGTGAAGAGGCTCCTTTCCTCATTGTCACAATGTGCCTGTGGGATACCGTCATGAAGGTTGAAAAGTTGGCTGTATTTCCAACGTTCGGGTATGGTGGCGCTGTCCATAACCACTACACATGAACGTCTGGCACCTATAGCCAGGCTTTGATGTGCCAGTGTCGACCAAACTGCCTATATCGCCTCTTAGTTAAAAGTACTAGAGTAGGTCATATAAACAGTGTGCTTTGTACTGACGTCAGCACTATCTTATGAAATAGGCATATAAAGGCCTCCTCCACCTGTCTGAGCCAGCGCGGCGAAGAAATTGCGACAAACAGCGTATCGTTACCACCACGGTGGTCGTTACCGTAGCCGCCGCGAACGTTACCGCAACGTGGAAGAACACACGCTGCTACAGTCAGCCGGGAGCTGGTAGAGTTGTGCCAATAAGAAAGAAAGCCGTTTCGAAAGAGCACCTACCCACACAACCAAGTGGCTGGTTTGCCTGTAGCACATCAAGCGGGTGGCGTAAAAGCTGAAACCAAGTTGCAGCATCGTTCTATATATTCCGAGTTGCGGGGGTGGTTTCAAAGCTGAAAGTGTTTCACGTGGGGAAGGGTGTTCTCTCGGTGTTCTTATGCCTTAGAAAATCTGTAGTGCTCATGCGTGATTTCTAGGGCTGAAGTTATGTTCGTTGCTGTAAAACAGCAGTGCTCCATACATTCGAGGTTTCACCTAAAATTTTGCCTTGCGTTTAACGTGTCCGCAACGTATACAAGATAGGTACAATTGTAAATGGAGTGTAGCCGCCGCAGCTTCACCCGCTAACAGCGCCACTTTCATCATCACCCCTGCATCCCACGATCATCATCAGCAGCGGTGCTTGGCCGGCTGCGTCAGCAGTGCCACGCGCCACGAAGATCGAACATGACCGAGCGCCTGGGCGGCCGCATGTCTGCACCGCTCCCACTACTGGCCGGGCCTACGCTCTCTGCAATAAAATGTAGGAGGCCAGCGCGCCCTACCGAGTCTGCTTCCTACAGGAGCATTGCTTATTGTGCTATCGCGGTCGCACCTAGTGGGAACACGGCAGCGCGTGGCGCGAGTAACTACTACAGCATCCTAACAGCGCCACGTGGAAATAGCGCGCATGCGCGTTCCAGGGTCAAGAAGTAGTAGTAGTAGTAAAGTCCTTTAATGTCCTTCCAGATAGGCGACGCGTATTCAAGTTGGTTTCGAAATAAAGATTTGTAGACTAGCAGTTTTACATGAAAGGGTACATGAAGTAGGTGTCGTTTTAAAGAACGAAGCGATCTGATAGCTGTTGATATTGCCGCGAACCATGTATGGGTTTGTTTATTGTTTGTTTTTACTGCCGGGCCACGCCCGGCTGTGTTATCTGCGTTCCAAACGAAGCGCGTCTTCTATTATTTACTTTTATGCCGCACGTATAAAATAACCCTAACCAGTGCAAGTCGCCTTCTAACACAGAATTTCGAAAAGTGCCGGTTAATAATGCAGTGTCTACGAAAATAAATGATTTTGGAAAGAGAGGTCAGCGACAAGACACACGAAATATGAATGGAATTTGAAACGAGTCTAGAGCTCTGCTCCTCGGATGTGAGCGTTCTCGCTGTTCGTACCGTTTCAGAATAAAGAGTCACTGCTTCTCGATGACAAGTGGCAGTGATCGTTCATGAGGGTTTCTTACCAATTCAACTTCTTTTTCTTTGAATGATCATGACGACGTCGGCAGTCCTTTTAAATCCACTAAAATGATTGGCCAATACGTGTACAATGTATGACTATTTCCAAAAGTAGCATAAACGTTCAGTGACGAAGCGAAAACGAAAACCTTTTTCTGTTTCATAATTATGCGTAGAACGAAACTGAACAAGATCCGCATAAAGAAAGTAAAAACAAAATTTGGCTACGAACCATGGTAAAATGAATCCCCTCGAAGGGCCTCGATTTCCGGTTCCGTCCCAATATTCAATAGGCACCGATTTGTATTCAGATCCACTTCTACCTCCATCGTCTGGAAAACAAAAATGGAGCGTGGCCCTGAGAGAATCCAACTGTACAGAGCATGCCAACCGGCTTGATCGTCGCGAAACTTCGCTCGCTGACGACCCTTTCTGAAAAATTTCCGTTAGGCCGGTTCCATCTAAAGCGCTAATGCGTGAGCAATTGCGCGCGGGATCACGGTGGCACCTTAAATCCCCATGTGCACATCTTGATAAACGATACGTCAACTCGCAAATCAAGCAAAATTAGCCCCCACGGGCAGGCTATTGTGTTCTGGTTGGTTGCGCTTTCTATTTAGTTCCTTAACGGCGAAAGAAATTGGGCAATGGTTCGCTGTGTAGAGCAGTCGAGAATGTTTTGCACCGGGAGTGTGCAGCCTATACACGACGTAACGCATCTAACTGGCTGCAAGAAATTAAGCCACCTGCGCCACGTCACTTAATTTGCCCCATTTCATGCTTCTTTATTACTGTGCTTTACTTTTTCTGTTTACAACGCCCTCATTAGTGTAATATACCGAAATGGTGAAACATAAATAATAAAAACCGGGATGGGCGGCTGTCGGGCCAGTCATTCCAAAGTAGCGACGAAATGTGTCCCATTGAAGGATGATTCACGTTATAGTGTTGATCGCACCGAAGCTACGTTTGAGGTATGCGCCACGCCGTAGTGTATGGGTCATGATTATTTCTGATTGCCTGAGGTTATTTAACATGCGCTGCAATCTCGACACACGGGCGCTTCTACTTTTCTCTTCGTATGAAGAGCGGCCACTAAGGCCGGGATTGAACCCTTGTGCTTGTGCTTCGTACCACAATCCCTTAGCCACGGAGCCACCGCGGAAGGTGCATTACTGCAATGTTCGTATACGAATATACAGGGGGCATTTTCGGCAGATCTCGACGGGCAGACGTAACATAGTTTAGGCAATACTATATTCATACCCTCTGATAATGAGCAAAAATTTCCCTTAAAGAGATAGCGCCTTTTAAGTCTCGTGAGCCACTGTCGGTCAACATTTTCTCTTCCATTCGTACCATACGCTCAACCTCGGACTCGCGTATTGTAAAACATACCGTATAAATCGGGTACTATCCTCGTCCTCTACCGAGCTCGCAGTTGAACTTCATTGTACTACGAAAAATGATTTTTCTCGCCATCGCGCCTTTCAATTTAAATGCCTCGTTTAAAAAATCCGTTTCAAGTTACTAGGCTATCAATTACTTGATTGTGTGGAATAATAACAAGGCTTCCTTTACCAGAAAGTCCGAAAAACATTTTACAAACAAAATATTGTTGGCGTAATCAGTTTTCTATTTCAATGCAAAACGCTAGAACAACACGAACGGAACAAAGTTGCCTAATTACATTACGAGAATATATATTTTCTTCTTCCCCATTCACGCACAAAATGGGGAGCAGAAGAGCGCGCGAGTATGTATTGCTGGCTGCCGAACGTAATGTACACCTAGTTCTTTTTATCGATCACCCTAGCTGAAATAATTTTTTCGTGGCGGGCACAAGATCTGGGTGTTCCTGTAGCAGAATTTGGCTGTGACGGATAGACCACGTCCCCAGAAGAAGACCAGCCCGAAGTAGCATGGCCGGCAGTAATAAACTGGAATTATTATAGCCTGTAAACCTTCTTAATAAAACAGTGTGTTAGATAGCCACAGAAGTTTTGAGAAAACGGGCCATCATCGAAGTTTCAGTAGGGGCGATACGCAACAAAGGACAGTTCACCGAAGAAGTCCAACCGTTTGAAAAAACCCTCAGTTGAGGATAATATAATATGAGGAATACGATAAAGCTTTCAGTGGGTCCATGATAGGACGGAACACGTACTTTGGGATTAGTATCTGAAGGTACTATATATGCATCGTACCAGGGGATTAAACTGCTTGCGGACACAGCCTTAATTTAAGATATATAAGTTCTTACCAAGACAGCCATGCGCTGGTTGTCCGAGAATAGCATGGAAATATTTTGCTCAACCTTGAAACGGAAGCAAAAGATCAACTGGTACAATCCCGGTTTATAATGACACCGCGGTAACGGGGCCACTTGAAACCTTTCTTGAGCGGCTGCTAATTCACACAGTACACGTGAGGACGAGGGCAACATTGTGAGCTGTGCCTAACAGGTAGGAAAAAGGGCCTCGGCAATCGAGCCACTAGGAAGGACAACTGCTCGAGGGAAAGGAGGCAGAGGCCATTAGCAATCATTTAGCTACAGTGATGCGCAGTGAAGCCTAGGTTTTGTGGTTATGGCCCAGACAGTCTCTACAGCCTCGAGGAAAGTACTCGACCCACAGCGATCCACCAAACTTCAAAGCATCCCTTCGTAAGGCAACTTGAACGCTCAAACATGGTCAATGTACGAGTGTAATGTGAATAAACGCGGTAAATGTGTAAAAAGTAGCGCAAGAGAGCGCTGTGCTCGCGTACAACTTAAGAAGGACAATTGCCCATGTAGTGTTTCACTCCGCCGAAGAGAAGAATTCGGATGTGAACGCGCCCGCTGGTTTTGAAACGAAATTGAGCTTATTGCGTACTATCGCCTTCTTTATCACACCAAGATTTTTTGTCGTCGCTGCAGGACCTTACCAGAAGAATAAGGGCGAGAAATCATGTAAACAATTCGTGCCATGTTCAAAATTCTCGCAGTAAGGCCCTTTTTTGCGGCGCGCCGTTACAGCCGGCTGAGTTGGTATAGCGCCGTGGTAACTTCCGTGGTCGTTCGTAAGGTTGTCCCCGAGTATAGTACTCTGCGAGTCGTGAGAGTTTCTAAACAGCGTGTGGGTTGTTCTTTTATGGCAGCACCTTGCCAATGAAGAAATACACGCTGAAGACGAGTTGCAAATTAGCCACCCAAAGTGGAACGTGCGCAAGAGAAGAGCGCTTTCGTCTCCAGCTTATCCAGAGTGAAGTTGTGGAGCGTGCCAAAGTACATCGCATGACTTAGCTCCAGTAAAATGCAGCAAGTGGGCCATAGCAGCAAGTCTTCTAATGAAGTCGGGAATTTGCAAATTGTGTGGCATTCGGTCTACTCAATCCGTCAGGCACGTCGTGGGGCGTTGGTGGTTGGGTGCGTGAGCACACCCCAAAACCAATTGTTTTCTTTGTGGTTTCACGCGATTTTCCAGCACTGACACAGTTGTCGTGAAAATGCGGGAGGTATATCGGAAAGCAAGAGAGCCGGGTACATCTTGGGCGCAACAAGTGGTTAAAAATAATTTTAGGTCCTCATATGACTCACCCATGTACATTTGAAGCACATAAACTATTCCCATAAAAGGAGGCCGCTCTTCAGTACAATATCGTTTTAAAAATGAAAGAATGTACCGCTAACTTCATAATACTTGAAGGCAGTGAAGCTGTACGCAATTTTCACCAGAATCACGACGATTGGAACCGATTTCTTTCTTCTTCGCGGCCTATACTTTTTGGACATCACCTTGAACGGGCGTGTCTTTCTTCTTCCGAGCAAATGTTGCCACGACTACGACTGACGCTGGAGTTTTTCTTTAGGGGGGGGGGGGGGGATGCTTCTCTAGGCCAACCTCCCTAAGTGGGTGCGCTTGGCTTGTCAAACGTGCGGAGGGGAGGGAGGGCCGTCGCCGCAAAGGCCGCGCTTACGTGCGCGCACTCGGCAGTTTTTTGGTATTTTTTACTTCGGACACGAAACATTACAATTTGCTTAAGCGCTATGCTCTTAAAATGACGCTTGAAGGTGCACTTAGATACAAGATACATGTTAAAGTGTTACTCTAAATGAGGCATGGCGGGGTCTTCAATAGAAAATTGGGATTTCCCTGTTATAGCTTTTTCGCATAATTAAGAGTTTTAATTGATTAGTTTTTGTGTATACCAGAACCTTCCCAAACAGACATTCTGCCTGCACGCATTTCTCACTGGCTACGCTCTAATTTTAACATCAATTCTGGCACCAGCCGCCTTTTAATTTAGGAGTCATAAAAAAGCAAGAAGCAACCGTACCAAGCGGATAGGAAATCATCATCAATCTGTTACATAAGGGTTGGGCATATGAACGGCCGGAGGGCGGGTTAAGAGAAGGAAAGGGAGTTTGGATTTTCCATTTCTACCTCCTCCCTGTAAAATTTCAGTCTGAAGGGAATGATCACAATTGTAAGCAGCGTATCTATGGCATGGCGGTGTGGGCAAATTCATCGCTTAAAAGTTTGGAACACAAGAAACTGCGTGTTTAGCACAAAAATCTCTCATCGCCTTGGATGAGAGAACAGGTGTCTGATAGTCGGCAATTCCCAGTGACATTGACTACAGGAGAGCTTGTCAGGCCGGATTCTGGGTCGCTTGCAGAGCTTCCAATAAGCTGCAATATTCGGAGTAAAATCTTTAAAGGCGTTTGCTTTTGTGGGCATTATTTAGCCTCTCTAGAAGTAGTACTGCCCTTATACTGAAGACACGAACAAATTGTTTGAGGTTTATTTTATTTATTATTTCCGCGTGAGTCCTCTGTAGTAAGGTTCGAACTGGTAGCGTGGTGACAGTTACCGGCAAGATGTGGGCGTCCTCGTTTTTCGTTTTGCTACTTTAGAAGGGAACCCACCCGATGTAAAACCAAAACTGCGGCTGTGATGCAGTGATTTTCTCCAATATTACATCTAATGATGTGTCGAGTTTCTTTATGTAACACCTGCAGTGACATGAGAGTTTTAGATGCGGAGCATTTCTTAGGCTCGCCCTGTCCTGCGTCGTTGATCGCGGGCGCCGTCCACACGGTCTCTGCGCATGCGCAACTCTCCTCCTTACACCCACAGCTCCGCGATACTACACTATAAAAAAAAGAAATAGTTAGCGGCGCCCGGTTTCGATCCCACTACTCTCTGGCCGCAACGGGAGGTGCACGGTGCTCTTCCCACAACGCTACAAATCCGGGACAGGAGCAAGTGCTACGAACGCGCCTTATGTCCTTGACTCATTTAAACTACGTCAAGAAGCTACTGATACAACGAAGGCACGCGAAGCTGAACGTCAACGGAAAGGACGAACTGAAAACTTTAGAGAGGGATGCTGAATTTCCCGTGGGAAATCTGTGGCGGGAAGCGCCACGCGCCTTGCAGCTCAACCAGCCCCGTCCGCAGCGCCTCTGATGCTGATTGTGGCAGGATGCCCCTAGGGATTGGCCAACCAAAGAATCCATCACGAGATAAGTTCGCGTTCAACCACCGTCGTCATCCTCCCGTAGGGGAACCGCCGAAGAAGAAGAAGAACGAGAAGACAAAGCTGCGAAGAGGAGGGCGTGTACATTGCTCTCAGCCGGTGCACCAATGTCAATAACCTTTACCTCACCAAAGCTGACGGAGACTACGGATTCTACCACAGAGACAACATCGACAAGAACATGATGGACGAGTTTCGGCGCCTCCAGAACCACCGCCTACTCACCGTAACACAACAGCACTTGCGTGCCTTTGCCACCTGTGTGGACCCGGACGCGGAATTCCCTCTGGCGCTAATAAAGACCAGATCACTCAAGATAACGGCAACACAATGAACCCAGACGGAACCGCAACGATGCTTCTTATCCTCAGGAGGGTTCCCCACGGGAAGATGGTGTAATTTTTTAAATCTCTCAAGGACCGGCAACGTCGTGGTTTTATTGGGATGTAATATTATTACTGCCTGAATGTGGATGCCAATAGTTTGGAATTCTAGTGTGCGCGCCGACGTTGCTTGGTTTTTGTGAAGATAATGCATGCGAATGAGTGCCGGTCTTTTTTCCAGAACCGTCAACGTGGATTAATACTTCTTAGCATTAATGAGGAGATGCCTCGATGGTGGTCGCACAGGCAGGTGTTTACGGGGTGATTTCCTTCGTATGACCTGTCAACATCACGTCTTTCTAGGGGAATTTTTACGTCGCGGCGGACTCGTCTGGAACCGCTGACTTGCGTGTTGAAGTGAAGAGGCTGCTTTCCTCATTGTCACAAGGTGGCTGTGTAATACCGTCATGAAGGTTGAAAAGTTGGCTGTATTTCCAACGTTCTGGTGTGCTGCCGCTGTCAATAACCACAACATATGAAAGTCTGGCCCCTTTAGCCAGGCTTTGATGTCCCAGTGTCGACCAAACTGCCTATATCGCCTCTTAGTTAAAAGTACTAGAGTAGGTCATATAAAATAGTGTGCTTTGTACTGACGTCAGAACTAACCTATGAAATAGGCATATAAATATGCCTCCTCGACCTGTCTGAGCCAGCGCGGTGAAGAAATTGCTAGAAACAGCGTATCGTTACCACCACGGTGGTCGTTACCGTAACCGCCGCGAACGTTACCGCAACGTGGAAGAACACACGCTGCTACAGTCAACCGGGAGCTGGTAGAGTTGTGCCAATAATTAAGAAAGGCGTTTGGAAAGAGCACATCAATCGGGTGGCGTAAAAGCTGAAACCAAGTTGCAGCATCGTTCTATATATTCCGAGTTGCGGGGGTGGTTTTAAAGCTGAAAGTGTTTCACGTGGGGAAGGGTATGCTCTCTGTGTTCTTATGCCTTAAAAAATCTGTAGTGCTCATGCGTACTTTCTAGGGCTGAAGTTAGGTTCGTTGCTCAAAAACAGCAGTGCTCCATACAGTTGAGGTTTCACCTAAAATTTTGCCTTGCGTTTAACGTGTCCGCAACGTCTACAAGATAGGTACAATTGTAAATGGAGTGTAGCCGCCGCAGCTTCACCCGCTAACAGCGCCACTTTCACCATCACCCCTGCATCCCACGATCATCATCAGCAGCGGTGCTTGGCCGGCTCCGTCAGCAGTGCCACGCGCCACGAAGATCGAACATGACCGAGCGCCTGGGCGGCCGCATGTCTGCACCGCTCCCACTCCTGGCCGGGCCTACGCTCTCTCCAATAAAATGTAGGAGGCCAGCGCACCCTACCGAGTCTGCTTCCTACAGGAGCAATGCTTATTGTGCTATCGCGGTCGCACCTAGTGGGAACACGGCAGCGCGTGGCGCGAGTAACTACTAGAGCATCCTAACAGCGCCACGTGGAAATAGCGCGCATGCGCGTTCCAGGGTCAAGAAGTAGTAGTAGTAGTAAAGTCCTTTAATGTCCTTCCAGGTAGGCGACGCGTATTCAAGTTGGGTTTGAATTAAAGATTTGTAGACTAGCAGTTTTACATGAAAGGGTACATGAAGTATGTGTCGTTTTAAAGAACGAATCGATCTGATAGCTGTTGATATTGTCGCGAACCATGTAAGGGTTTGTTTATTGTTTGTTTTTACTGCCGGGCCACGCCCGGCTGTGTTATCTGCGTTCCAAACGAAGCGCGTCTTCAATTATTTACTTTTATGTCCCACGGGCTTTCACATTCAGATAATCAGACTGTTTCGCCCTAACGTCACTAGCCCAGATCAATCTTCTGTGATCTACAATGTTCTGGATGTGAATCGACGGTTCCAGAAACACTTGCACCGAAAGATAAAAGCCTACAGAGCAGACGCCGCGGCATTCGATCTCCGACGCTCGCTTGTGTACGTCGCTTTGCTGACTGCTGCTTCGCCGCCCGTGTATAATTTGAGTTGTTAGGGGAGCACAAGTTCGCTCCAATAAACGTCTTTTCTTTCAAGACAACTGCGTCGTCTCTGGCTTCGTGACATCTGGTGAGGTGCGGGGTACGCACCCTTTATGACGACCTCTGCAAGCCGCCAGCCCAGTCCAACTAGAGCCAGCCTCCGACTGCAAGGATTCCCGCCCGAGTTCGGCCTCCTGCCAGAAAGACACAAGACAACGACTGCTGCAAAGACCACCATGGTGCAAGAACCAACGTCGCCAATCCTGCTGCAGCAGCCACGGGAACCACCAACATTCTGAGAGGCCGCCGCTGAAGACCCGGAGGAATGGTTGGAAAAGCTGGAGCGCGTGCGGATCTTCAATAGGTGGGACGATGAAGAAACCTTCCGGCATGATTTGTTTTACTTGGAGGATGCAGCTCGAATTTGGTTCGAGAACCACGAGAGCCCCTTGACCATGTGGATGCAATTCAAAAGCGAGTTCCTTAAGACCTTCACGACCGTGGTGAGAAAAGAACGAGCTGCGCTTTTACTGGAAACTTGAACAGAACACCAGAACGATAGAGTCGTAATCTTCGTTGAGGAAATGAAGCGACTATTTCGTCGCACGGACCCGGGCATGACGGAAAGAAAAGAAACTGAGGTTTCTGATGCGAGGAGTAAGCAAGAACTTTTTGCTTGCCTTGTCCGCAACCACCCCAAATCGGTGGCCGAATTCGCTTCTGAGGCGACCGCCATCGCGAAGACATTGAAAATTCGCACGAGGCGGTACGACCATCCCATCAATGCGCTTGTTGCGGAAACGATCGATGCCGGGGCTCTTACCTCTGACACACTTCGGAGACAATCCGCGCTGTCGTCAGGAACGAACTGCGGAAACTCTTCCCGACAACGCCGCAACCCCAAGTTACCTCTATGAGCAACGTAATCCAGGAAGAAATTCATTTCGTTTGGGGACTTCGACTCAAGCTATGACCTACTCGCGGCTGTTCGACGACACAGCCCTGCTCCAACCCGTCATCAAGAAGTCCCGCCGTACCACCGTCCACTGTCGCCCGCCCGATCTCCTGCAGGCCAAAACCAGGCGCCGAGGAAGACGGACGTATGGCGAACCACTGATAATCGTCTGCTGTGCTACCACTGCGGAGAGGCCGATCACATCTATCGTCGCGGCCCGTTCAGGACACTCGGGCTGCGTAGTTTCTCCGTCGACACCCCACGCCCCCACCCGGCCAGCGGCCTACTGAGATCGACGAATACCTGTCAAACACCAACCGAGGACCAGCCCGCTTCACGCGATCGCCTTTGCCCTACCCATACCAGTCGCCCAGCTGCCGTAGCAATGCTGATTTCGCCAGTGGAAGGTCCCCCAGCCCACGCGCGGGAAGCTAAAAGCAGCAACTGCGGGAGGTAAAGTTGCACAACGGCGGAAAAATGAAAACCCTCCCACGACGCAGCGAATCGCTGAAGACCCTGATTCACGACATGCCCCGACCCCGACGATCCAATCTTACCCTGACGTGACTCCCGACCACGACAACAGCAAAACGGCGCGACGCGTACCCAACATGACCGAACCTGCCGATGAGAATACAATGAAGACCACGATCGACCAGATTTAGGGGAAATCCCCAAGGTGGAGTAAGTTTCTGTAAAGGAACGTTTGACATCCACCTAAATGTAGCCATACGGCTACAAAGGAAAGCTATACAGCTTTCTCGGAAACTTCGCAGTTGAAGAAAAATTCGTCCTGGTCCAGGATTCAAACCCGGGACCACTGCTTAACCGGAGCAGTCGCTCTACCACCTGAGCTAACCAGGAGGCTAGTCGTTAGTAGCGCGAAAGCGAATTGGTCAACAACTCGAAGTGATGGACAGGTGTTAATCGACCAGATTTAGGGAAAATCCCAAAGGTGGAGTACGTTTCTGTAAAGGAAAGTTTGACATCCACCTCAATGCATCCATACGGCTACAAAGAAAAGCTATACAGCTTTCTCGGAAACTTCGCAGTTGAAGAAAAATTCTTCCTGGTCCAGGATTCGAACCCGGGACCACTGCTTAACTGGAGCAGTCGGTCTACCAACTGAGCTAACCAGGAAGCTAGTCGTTAGTAGCGAGAAAGCGAATTGATAAACAACTCGAAGTGAAGGACAGGTGTTAATCGACCAGATTTAGGTCGAGTTGTTGATCAATTCGCTTTCGCGCTGTCGAGGGCGTCGTCGATTCGGGGAAGGGGGTACACGTCCTTTTTCGTGATCTTGTTCAGTCGCCGGTAGTCAACGCAAAACCTTAATGTGCCGTCTTTTTTCTTCACGAGTACGACCGGCGCAGCCCAGGGGCGTTTAAATGGTTGTATAATGTCGTCGCTGAGCATGTCGTCGACCTGAGTCTGGATGTCTTCCCGCTCGTGTACTTCCATGCTAAGTACTTCTCATCGATGGACCTGAAGACCGGCTACTGGCAAATTGAAGTGGACGAGAGAGACCGAGAGAAGACTGCATTTATAACCCCAGACGGCCTATACGAGTTCAAGGTGATGCCGTTTGGGCTGTGCACAGCACCAGCGACGTTTCAAAGAGTCATGGACACTGTGCTAGCTGGCCTTAAGTGGCACACCTGCCTCCCATACCTCGACGATGTTGTGGTATTCTCCCGGACTTTCGAAGAACACTTTGCAAGGTTGCAGTCTCTACTCGAGGCTATCCGTACGTCGGGGTTAACGCTGAAGCCTGAAAAGTACCGCTTCGCGTACGAGGAACTCAAGTTTCTGGGCCATGTCGTCAACGCCGCGGGAGTACGGCCTGATCCAGTGAAAACTTCCGCCATAGCAAACTTCCCAAGACCGAAAAATAAGAAGGGCGTGCGGAGATTTCTCGGACTATGCACATACTACAGGCGCTTCGTCGCAAACTTCGATCGCATTGCAGAGCCGCTCACCCGCTTGACGAAAGATAGCACCCCTTTCAGCTGGGAAAATTTCCCAATTGTGGGAGCTGTGCCGAGATGTCCGGAAGACGGGTCGTCGTTGCACGCCTCCAAAATTTCGTCACGAAGATCTGCCGGGATGACACGAAGATAATTCGCTCTCGTTCCGGGGCTGAAATTCTTCACGAGGAGGGAGGTTTTCAGGCTGAATGCAGGTAAGTTCCGTTTGAAGGCCCTAGGAACGGCGACGTTGCATCCTTGGAGGTAGTCGATCATGACGCAAAGATCGGGGTCGGCGCGCTGCTGGGCGGCAAGGTCGCTCTCAGTCATGACTCCGAAGAACGCGCTGTCTTCATCGGAGTCTTGTGGTGGTGGGTCGACGGGGGCACACAGGATAGGCAGTCGGCGTCCTAGTGTTTCCTTCCGATCACAATCGGGGACAACTTTGTACGTTAGTTGGCCAACACGTTGTAGAACCTAGTAGGGTCCGAAATACCGTCGCAGAAGCTTCTAACTGAGTCCGCGTCGTCGAATGGGAGTCCAAATCCACACATTATCCCGTGGGCGGTACTCGGTGTCTCGGCGTCGCAGGTTCTAGCGTGCGGCATCCATCAACTGCTGGTTCGTTGCAAAAACTCGAGCGAGCTAGCGGGCCTCCTCCGCACGCTCAAGGTATCCTTGGACATCGACGTTGAGGTCGTCGTCTTCTACGTGCGGAAGCATGGCGTCAAGCATCGTAGTTGGCCGTCTGCCGTAGACACGCTCGGACGGTGTCATCTGTGTAGTTTCCTGGATAGCCGTGTTCTACGCAAACGTGACATACTGTAGGACTTCGTCCCAAGTCTTATGTTCAACGTTGATGTACATAAACAGCATATCCGCGATTCTCTTATTCAGGCGTTCCACAAGTCCGTTCGTTTGGGGGTGGAATGCCGTCGTTCTTCGGTGATCCGTGTTTCTGTAGCGTAAGATTCTTTGCATGACCTCCGCAGTGAAGGCCATTCCGCGGTCCGTGATTATAAATTCAGGGCCTCCATGTGGCAGCACTACTTGTTTTATGAAGAACTTGGCGACTTCTTTTGTAGACCCCCTCAGAATAGCGGCGGTCTCTGGATAGCGCGTCATGTAGTGTGTTGCTACGACAATCTACTTGTTTTCGGATCTAGACGTAGGGAACGGGCCCAGAAGGTCCTGTTTAACCTGTTGCAAGGGCCTCGATGGGACGGCAATCGGCTGCCGAAGTCCGGCGGGTCTGTTCCATGGCGTTTTTTGTTTCTGGCCGTCACGGCAGCTCCAGACATAGTGGGTGACGTCGGATGCAAGGCGGGGCCAGTAGTACTTCGTCTTGATTTTTCCAATAGTTAGAGCTGTGCCGGCATGTCCAGAATACGGTTCGTTCTGGCAGGCTTCCAAAATTTCGTAACAAAGGTCTGTAGGGATGACAAGAAGATAACTATTTCTTGTTCCGGGGCTGAGGACAGAGTTTTTCAGGATGAATGCTCGTAAGTTCCGTTTGAAGGGCCTAGGTACAGTGACGTTTTGTCCTTCGAGGTAGTGGATCGTTACGCCTAACTCCTGGTCTGCAAGTTGCTGGGCGGCAAGGTCGCTCTCAGTCACGACTCCGAATACTGCGCTGTCTTAGTCGGAGTCTTGCGGTGGTTGGTCGACGGGGGTGCGAGACAGGCAGTCGGCGTCGGAGTGTTTTGTCCCAGATTTATAGACTTCTGTAACGTCGAATTCTTGCAGGCGGAAGCTCCACCTACCAAGACGGCTAGAGGTGTCCTTCAAATTGGCGAGCCAACACAGCGCATGGTGGTCTGTCACAACCTTAAACGGTCTTACGTACATGTATGGGCGAAATTTCGAAAGGGCCCATATAATCGCAAGGCGCTATTTTTCAGAGGCTGAGTACCTTTTTTTTCTTCTTTGGACAGACCACGGCTGCCATAGCCGTTTACTTTTTTGCCCCCACTTTGCTTTTGAGCGAGGACGGAACCCAAGCCTATATGACTGGCGTTCATGTGCATTTCCGTTTCGACATTTTCGTCGAACTGCGCCAGCACGGACGGGCTTTGCAGGGATTGTTGCAGCTCGCAGAATGCTTTTTCTTGAGCGTTTTTCCAGCTGGCAGGGGTGTTATCTTTCTTCAAGCGCGTGAGTGGCTCTGCAATGCGTGCAAAATTTGCGACGAAGCACCCGTAGCATGCGCACAGTCTGCGAAATCTTCGGACGCCCTTCTTATCAGTCGTTCTTGGGAAGTTCCCTGTGGCTGAAGTTTTCGCCGGGTCAGGCAGGATTCCCACGGCGTTGACGACATGGCACAGGAACTTCAGCTCCTCGTACGCGAAGCGGCACTCCTCGTACGCGAAGCGGCTTCAGTGTTAACCCCGGCGTACGGATGTCCTCGAGTACAGACTGCAACCTTGAAGGGTGTTCGTCGAAAGTCTGAGAGAATACCACAGTGTCGTCGAGGTATACAAGGCAGGTGTGCCACTTCAGGCCAGCTAGCACCGTGTCCATGACTCGTTGAAACGTTGCTTGCGCTGTGCGTAGCCCGAACGGCATCACCTTAAACTCGTATAGGCCGTCCGAGGTTTTAAATGCGGCTTTCTTTCGGTTATAAATGCGGCTTTGTCTCGATCCCTCTTGTCCAATTCAATTCGCCAGTAGCCTATCTCCAGATCCACCGACGAGAACTACTTCGAGTGGCATAGGTGGTCCAGGGCGTCATCGATTCGTGGTAGGGGGTATACGTCCTTTTTGGTGATCTTGTTCATTCGCCGGTAGTGAACCCAGAACCTCAATGTGCCGTCTTTTTTCCTCACAAGTACGACCGGAGCAGCCCAGGGGCTATTCGATGGCTTCATAATGTCGTCGCTGAGCATGTCTTTGGCTTGTGTCTGGATAGCTTCCCCTTCGTTTGAAGTTGGGTAGGTCGTACTCCATTTTCAGTTATAAATTCGTGCTTCACTAGGGGTGTCTGACGTAAATTTGAGTTTGACGAAAACCACACGCTGTAGCGACGCAGCGAATCCAATACTTCCTCCCAGTTTTCTTGCGGCTGCACTGGGTTCACGTCGAAAGGATGCGGCAGCTTGAAAGCGTCTGCGCGTTCACGGTCAAAGTCGGCGACCGTGATCACTTGACTTGTTTCCTCGGTTTCTTCGAGGAACGCAATTGCAGTGCCCCTGTTTAGATGGTGCTACTCCTTCGTGAAATAATTTACCAAAACGTGGGATTTGTATTGCTTAAACTGGGCAATGCCTCTTGCGACAGACTCACCGCGGTCGAGAAGTAAACGTTGGTCACTCTCTACGTAAGCTTCAATGTCAGGAGCAGCATGCAGCATCCTTACATTAGACGGTGATCATCAAGCTTGCGCGGGGTGGCAGGGTGACGTGATCGTCGGCGATCCTTACAGCAACACGGTGTTCGGAGTTCGGTACCGGTGCCGTAGAGTGATCGGAGGCAAAGGTTATCGACCTTGCCTGCAGATCACATATTTCACCTTTGTCCATTAAAAAGTCAATTCCAAGAATTGCGTCGCCGGAGCAGTTAGGCAAAATGACGAATGCCGCAGGGTATGTTGTGCCGTCTATGGTGACGCGCGATTTGCACGTTCCACTTGGCGTCACGAGATTAACCTCCTGCTGCGCGTATGTGCAGACCATCCCATCTAGTCGTAACTTTCTGCAGCTTGGACGCGAATGCCCACGCGAATGCCCTCTCATTACTTAATAGTCGGCTCCCGTGTCGATGAGGGCGACTACATCAATGCCGTCGATGCACAACTGGACGTGGACGCCGCTTTCCTTGAGTTTCGGGTGCGTCGGGGTGTCGTATCTCGGCTCTGCGCGTTGACGGTCGGGCACTATGCTTCGTCATTGTAGTCGTTTTCTCCGCGGCAGGCGCTGTCCTTTCGGGCATGCGCCGGGTCGTGCCGTCGTCGTGTTTGGGATTCACGTCCGGGTAGGATAGGGTCGTCGGGTTGAGGGCATGTCGTGAATGATGGTATTCGGCGAATCGTAGCGTCGTTGGAGGGTTTTCATTTTTCCGCGTCGTGCAACTTCACCTCCAGAAGTTGCTACTCTTAGTTTTCCCCTCGTGGGCTGGGGGACCTTCCACGTGCGAAGTCAGCACTTGCACGGCCGTTTGGAGGCTGGTATATGTAGGGTGAGGGTGAACGGTTGAAATGGGCTGGACCTCTGTTAGTTTTGGACAGGTAATCTTCGATTTCAGTACGGCGCTGGCCAGGTCGGGGCGTGGAGCATCGACGGAGAACCATCGTAAACCGAGCCTCTTGTAGGGGCAGCGACGGTAGACGTGCTCAGCCTCTCCGCAGTGGTAACACACGGCCGATTAACTGGCGTTCGCCATACGTCGGTCTTCCTCGGGGTGCAGGGTTGCACCACAGGTGGTCGGGCCGGCGACAGGGGATGGTATGGAGCCTCGGGACGATAGGTTGCAGGTGGGCGAGGTCGACGTACAGCAGCCGCGTAGGCCATGGCTTGCGGCTCACGGGGTGCTTCTGGCGTCATTGAAGTTCCCAGCGCTTGCTGCACTTCTCACTCAATGACGTCGGTAAGGGAAGCGACCTTGGGTTGCGGCGGCGTTGGGAGAAGTTTCCGCAGCCCCTATCTCACTACTCCGCGGATAGGGTGTCTGCCGAGGTCCGCATGCTGTCGACGTACTTCCCATTGGCCGCGCCTACAAAGGTGCAGTCATACTGGTTAGCACACATTTCGAGGGCCTTCTCAATTGTGCTGCCTTCGGTCACAAATTCGGCGATGGTTTTTTGCGGATTGCGGACAAGTTCAGCACAGAGTTATTCCCTCACACCATGAATTAAGAATCGCAACTTACTTTCTTCCGCCGTGCAAGGGTCATCACGCCTTAAAAGCCTCTTCATCTCTTCGGCAAACACAACGACGCTTTCGTTAGGGTGTTGTGTCCACGTGTGCAGCAAGACCTCAGCCCACTCTTTCCGCACAACCATGGTTGAAGTCGTCAGAAATTGCTTTCTGAAATCGTTCAATGATTCCAGGGAGATTTCGTGGTTTTCAAACTGGATTCATGCTCATTCTTCAAGGTAGTATAATCAGCATGGATCAGTGTCTGCACGTCGTCCCATCGGTTAAACAGCCTCACCCGGTCGACTTGCTCCGACCAGTCTTCGGGATCCTCAGAAAATGACCCATGGAATGATGGGGGCTCCCTGGGTTGTGGAAGGACGAGGGCAGGAATGGTAGCGCTGGTCATGGTGCCCGCCTTGATCATGGCGGTTTTCACGACGTCTTCTTTTTTCACTTTATCTTGACGAATTCCAAACTCTGGCTGAAGACCTTGCTGTCGGCGGCTGACACGAGTTGGGCTTGCCTGTCGGCTTAACGAGGGCTTAGGGTCATGTACCCAGCACCGTACCAGATGTCACGAAGCCAAAGACTACGCAGTTGTCCTCACCGAAAAGAAATTTATTGGAGCGAACTTGTGCTCCCTAACAACTCAAAGAATACAGGCGGCGAAGCGGCAGTCAACAAAGTGACGTGTTAAGCGTCGACGATTCGAATACCGCGGCATCTGCTCTGCGGGAATTTGTCACTCGGCGCGAGGGTTTCTCGAATAGTCGAAACGTATCCACAACCCTGTAGATCAGCGAAGATTATTTTAGGTTGTTCACGCGAGTTCGGAACGCTCGCCCTATAAGTAAAGATAACACATGCGGCACAGAAAGAAAGAACGGAAAACGCGCCTCCCTTGGCACAAAGACAAAACCGATAATACAGCACGGCGCAGCCGGGCGGCAAAAGCAAAACACAAATAAACAAACAACAAATAAACAAATAAACACAATAAACAATGCATGGTTCGCGGCGATACGTAGGAGTACATTTACTACGTGTTATATGGTTTCATAAGCTTTTTCAACACATCATGTTTGATGAAAAAAACAAATGAAACATTGAGTGAAAGAAATGGGGCTGAGGCGGGATTATCAGGTCCGGTATTTTGAGAGGTGCGTCAGTCATGCGGAAGTAATTTATAAAGCTTCACTATAACACACCATGGTGCCGTCTACTGTGTCACTTCGACGCTCATCTTCCCCCGTGCTGCTGCCCGCGCACTGCCGACGATAAGAAGAAAGCCACCGCCACCGCCTTTCTTAAAAGATACCATTCTCTACATGCCTGGGAGTGGCTGCTGCTGATTTGAACTCGTCGTCAGCCGGTCATGTCATGTTACGTGAGTCATTTCTGAGCAGATCGACTCCCTTTGAGTTTACGTTCACGATTAGTCAATTAAAAACCAACAAGCGTCGGAAAGATTTTATGATGTCTAGCCTAAAACTAGGTGCTTGTTTACGTGTGCTGTTATACTCTCATTAAACGCTGTTTTTGTTAAGTTGGAAATAAAACAAGCGCCAAATATTAGTAATAATAATTATTTTATTCGCACAATAAGACGGTTTTCTAGAAGAGGACAAGGCGAAGCAGAAAGGTACCACTTTTCGATTGATGCATGCTCCTTCGATCACTGACAAGCGCAATCAAAATTTTAAAGGTAAGACATAGTGCACACGTATGCACTCCTAATGAGGATTTGCACGACAAATTACCGATGCTCGATAGATCAGCGAAGTTACATTGTTTCACGTCTACTTGTACTTCTGGTCTTATATGTTCCACGTATATATCTGCACAGAGGAGAAGGGGCCGGAGTAAAATTCGTTCATGCGAGCCTCAGGCGCTGATGTCTGGGCACCAGCCTCGTTGGGGGTTAAAAATATCTTGTCCTTCGTGTGCGCTTTCGCTAATGAAGGGAAACGGCAACTTCCGTTGGCGGCCGGTTTTTCCTGCAATGCCTGCGGTTTCGGCCTGAAATCTGTCTGTATATCGAAACCGCCTTCGAAGCCTCTTGTGCTAACGTACTAATGCGCATTTCCCAGTGGTGATAGCATGTTGTGTATTTGTGCAAGGCGAAGTCCACCCACAAAGGATATATGTCTCCCTTCACAAGTAAATGAATTTGAATGTACCTATCAATTAGTTATTGCGCCTTATCAGGGAAATGATATAGGTAAATGTTGAACAGCTGCCAAATATTTACTATAGCAGTTGAATCAAATTGCTTAGCATGGAACAGTCACCATTCAATAGTGTACAGTATTCAGACTTAATATGTATTGCATGTATTAGTCATTAAGATAGTCGAGAATAATTATTCGCTGATTTTTTTGTTAGTGACAATTACATCTACGCGTATCGGTTCAGCCAGGACCACCTGGAGACATTCTTTAGCTGTATACATCATTTAGAAAGAAGGAATAATAAACCATCCGCCTAGCAGTCCGATACTCGTAGCACAGCCTTCCCATTTATGCCGTCAAATCGGTGACGCCAGAGATGCCAGACCTTGGCATTTTTCCAAGCTTCCATTCCAGCGTGCTCACAGCAACAAGAGCGATGACAAGTTGCACTACCAGGGCTGGGTGCCAGTAATTCTGTAGCTCATTATGAAAGTTTCAGTTCATTCTGGTTGAAATAAGCAGCATTCCTAAATTCATCAAAAATAACGGGGCATGATAATGCCATGAACTACTACGTATCATCTACTTAACACCACGCAACATATTCTGTGTTGCAATTTCGGCAACGAAACAAAGACAAATTTGACATTGACAGCCTTGCCCTCTCATTCTTCGGCAGGTTATGTTTGAGACATGAGAAGTTATCTGTGCAAGCTGAACCCAGTAAAATTCTGTACACATTCATCACCACATGACCCTTCCCACATACAGCACATATAGTACATTACTCTTTGGCTGTGAGAACAAGAAAAAGAAACACAGAAAAGGCAACGGGCCCATATCTACAAGCAATGCTGATCAAAATTTCCCTCCAGGCCGTTAGGGAAGTTTGTAATGCAAGCAGCGAGTCTAAGATGACCCAGTGTGCGAGTTGAAGGAAAGGAATAAATATTAGAAGAAAGGAAGGGAGGTTACTCAAGGAAAGAATGAGAAGAACTGTTTGGTCGTCTGCGCTACACATGGAAACGGGGATAAGGGGCTTCAAAGGGAAAGGAAGGAGTGATATAAATACAGGATAGAAAATGAGGAGAAAATAAAAAACCAGGGCATGGGAATGGTAAGTGCGAAGGCAACACCACGGATAAAAAAACGGCATAAAATCAGCAGGAAAAACGATAAAATTGGAAAACGAAGGATCCTACATGTTGGTAACGCCCTACAGAATCTCCGCATGTTTTTCCTCCTATGCATTTCAATCTGCATCTTCAAGACGAGAATTATTTTGACGGATTCCGATGCACCAAGTCTACAAGAGAAATATGACCGATTTGCTTTGTACATGATGCAAATATTGTACACAATTTTTTATTTTTTCCTGAAGTGGAGCTGCGTCTTTCTGGCAGGCTCTCGTGCCAAACTGACTTGACTTGTGCAAAACTAGAATTGCACTTGTTTTGTTCATGCTGCCTCTCACTTACGCCTCTCGTTCATGCTGCCTCTCATTTCATTTATGCTGCCACTATTTGTACGAGGTTATTTCGTTCTTCTGCCCTTCTCAAGCGCAAAATGTTTTTTATATTGAAATTAGTTTTCCTTGCAAAAACGTTTTGGCTTCTAGCCCTGTCATTTTATGGCTTTAAAACTTTAAACCTGCCATGGCTTTGCTGGAGCAAGTCAGCTCCCCACACTATTTTCCTCTTTTCTCAATCTAAGAGTGAGGGAAGGGGTATTTTAAAGGGCAAGGAGCCCTGCTGTGATACTAATGAACAGTTGCACTACTTCTTTGTGTTTGTAAGTACTGAAAGCTATAGTTACCACCAACCCAGTATAGTACTGCATGTTTTGCATGATACCCTTTTAGTTTCTGGTTCGCTTTTGTTGAGATTTTGTTTAAGCTGCTAATAAATAGATTAATTGCGACCTAATGCAACCTGGGAAAATTAATATTGTATCTTGTGTGACGTCGACAAGCATACAACCAATGCCAAATGTTCTAAGCTTACCTAGTAAAAGGAAAAATGTCTTCAGGGACTTTCATGATGCAATAAAATAGTAATATGAGGCTTGGTTATTTCACGGTTATTGAATCTAAGCTAATGCAAGGGCCACTACCGAAAAGCATTTCAACTGGAGACAAAAGTTGACACACGTGCAAAAGGGGCCTCATAGACAAGCACTTACACCTTCTCTAAAAGCGTGTTTGTTTAGCATAATGTGCTGTAACAAATACGATTTCCATTTACACGCACCTCTTGGAAGCGTTGTGCAGGTCGAACTTCCATTCGCTAGAAAAGCAAGTAGCTGCCAAGAGCCCACAATCGGCTCACGCATCCGGGCGGGGCGGGGGGGGGGGGGGGGTTGGCGTGTGAAACACGTTAAACTAGCGCTGTAGAGACGGGACAAGGGAAAGATTACACAGGGCTAGCGCCGGATATCAACTGAACTCTTTGACCACACACAAAGAATACATACAGAAATAGCGCATGCACGTATACGGGGGAAGCCACCAGGACAAAAAATCAGGGGAAAAAATCAGGGAGAGGGAAGAGGGAAAGCAAATCGACTGGGGGTATTATTAAGCTCTCGTGGGAGCTCACCTGCAGTTAGCACAGTCCTGAAGCGGGAATAGTAGGGGAAATAGCATAGGAGTGAGAAAAGTAAAGAAAAAAAAGGTGTGGAAAGAGTAGAGAAGAGTAGTTCCACTATGGTCCTTTCCGTCGGACACAACACACCACGAACACTGTTGGTTGGCGTAATGGTGCGTCCGGCAGGCGAGAAGACTCGAAGGGAACGGTGGAGCGCGGAGGCGGGCTTGCTGCGACGAGGAGCGAAGTCTGCGGCCGTCCCGACCGCTTCGGAGTTCGCTGGATTGGAGTGTGGCCGACAGAGAAGTATTGCGGGGAGGGGGGTAGATGGAACTCGACCGTCCACACTAGCAGAGCGAAAGCCGGGTGACATCGAAATCCACGACGACGGCCCGCTAAGTACAACCGGCCGCCGAAATGAAGTCCCTGAGAAGCACACGAGCACGAAAAAACACGTTCGCTCAACCGAACTCCCATGACGCATAAGCAAAAGCTACGTCTCCGCGCGTACGAAGTACCCGTTAATCTACGCGCTACGCTTCTAAGTTGCGGAGAATTCAACACTGCATAAGTGCAATCCACTGCAACGGTGGTTGACATGAGAAAATTCGTTGTTTGCTAGGGGAATACCCATTACTGTCGCCAAATCTAGTAGGCAAAAAGACAGCGCGCAACGGTGTGAGGGTGGTAATATGGCTGCGCTCAGGTTTAGCATGGTTTCAATGCACTGGCTGGCCGGGAAGCTTTCCCTCTAGAGCCAGTAGTATTAACTCTATGATCCAGGTAAGCACATTATTTCCTAATGTATTTTGTGGTTATATATTTAGAACTATTTTTCGAATGACGATGTTTATAGTGTACTGTGTATATCTTCGTATTATCTCGGAACTTCGGATTAGTTAGTGTCAGGCCTAGTTCTTTATATGTAGCTTCTAGATCTGTAGTTTCTATATATGTAGCTTTCTATATATGTAATTTCGAAGTTTCGCAATTTTCCGATACGAAAAAAGCCTCAGACACTTCCCTAGTATGTTGATTGGTGTGTTTGAACAACGCGGTTGTGTCAGATAAAGCCAACTTTGTGTTAGCCAACCTTCTGTGGCCTTGCAAAAAAGCGAAATCTGTTATCTTGCAGAACGTGTGACTTGACGACTTGCAGGCTTGCGCAGTGATTCATTCTTGAATTGAACTGTTTTGACATGCGCGGTTTTTGGTGTATAATGTTTTTTTCCTTTTCAAATAAAAATTCAGTTGTGAGTGCCGCGCTGTGTCTGTTACCTTCCTCGTCCTCGTCTTTCTTTGCGCTTGCTATTTTGTCTCACCATGAACCAATACCAACTCTCCCAGCTTGCCATCTTCGTGCACTCTTCTTGTCCCTTAATGTCACACCTATCATTTCCGCTCCATTGCCCTCTGAGTCGTTCTCAATTTAAGTTGAACCCTCTTAGTGAGCCTCCAAGTTTCTGCCCCGTAGGTGAGTACCGGTAAGATGCAGCTGTCATACACTTTCTTCTTCAGCGACAATGGTAGGCTGCTATTCGATATCTGAGAATGTCTGCCGTATGCACTCCGCCCCATTCTGATCCTTCTAATTATCTCTGCCTCATGGTTGGGATCCGGGGTCACAACTTGGCCTTAGTAGATATATTCTTTTACCACTTCCACTGCCTCACCTTCTATCCCAAACTGTTGTGCTGTCCCCAGGTTATTGATCATTACTTTAGTTTTCTGCATAATAATTTTCAGGCCCACGGTTCTACTCCGTTCGTCTAGTGCGGAAAGCATGCTTTGCATATCGTCCCCCGAGTTACCTAGCAAGGCAATGTCATCAGCAAATCTGAGGTTACTGAGGTATTCTCCAATAACCCTTACTCCCACCTGTTCCCAATCCAACGTTCTGATTACTTCTTGTAAATATGGTGTGAATAACATTGGAGAGATTGTGCCTCTTTGTCTGACGCCCTTCCTTATAGGTATTTTACTGCTCTTCTTATGAAGGATAATTGTAGCTGTGCACCCATTGTAGATATTCTCTAGTATTTTTACATAATGCTCATCTACTCCCTGGTTCCGTAAAGCCTGAATTCCGTAAAGCTAGGGTTTCGACCGAGTGAAATGCTTTCTATATAGGCTATATATAGGGGTTCAGAATACTAAGCGCAGCTCTCTATCACCTGATTGATCGTGTGAATATGGTCTATTATTGAATAACCTTTACGGAACCCTGCTTGTCCTTTAGGTTGACTAAAATTTAAGGTTGCAGAAATTGTGTTAGCGAATACCTCGGTAAGTACCTTGTAGACGACTGACAGTACGCTGATCGGCCTGTAATTTTTCAGGTCCTCCATTGTACCTTTCTTATGGATAAGGATGATGTTCGCGTTCTTCCAAGATTTCGGTACGCTTGCGGTAATTAGGCATTGCGTATACAGGTTTCAAGTTTTTCAAGTACAATTTTTCCTCCATCCTTCAAGAGGTCTGCTGTTATCTGATCCTCAGCAAGTGCTTTGCCTCCTTTTATTTCTTTCAAAGCCATCCTTACGTCTTCGGTCGTTACTGGTGGGATGTCTATCTCCTCTGAACTACTTTCTCGTTCGGCATTATCCTGGATGTCCTGGATACTGTACAGATATCTATAGAACTCCTCGGCCACTGTGACTATGTTATTCTTTTTTGCGATGACATTGCCTTGCTTGTCTTTAAGTGCATACATCTGATTTTTCCCCACGCAGAGACGCCTCTTCACTGCTTTCAGGCTACCTCCGTTCTTTACAGCGTATTCGATCCTCTCCCTATTATACTTCCGTATGTCAGCTGTCTTACACCTATTGATTAACTTAGAAAGCTCAATTAGTTCTATTCTGTCAGCTGGGTGGAGATTGTCATGGTTTGCCGTTTCCTAATTAGATCTTTCGTCTCCTGGGAACGTTTACCAGTATCCTATCTAGCCATCGTCCTCCTGACTTCTACTGCACACTCCGTGATAATGCGTGTAAGATTGTCGCTGGCTTCCTCAGTCGTATGGTCGGCTTCCTCGGTAAGGGCAGAGTATCGGTTCTGCAGCGTGATCCTGAATTCTTCTACTTTACTCCTTACTGTTAGCTCATTCATCGGCTTCTTTCGTACTAGCTTGTGACGGTCCCTCCTCAAATCTTGTTTAATTCGAGATCTTACCATACGATGGTCACAACACCTTACCCTTCCGAGCACTTCAACATCCTTCACAAAGCCAGGGTTATTACATAATATGAAGTCTATTTCATTTTTATGGTCCCCATTCGGGCTCCTCCACGTCCACTTCCGGCTCTCCCGTTTAGAGAAGAAAGAAGTTTCTTTATTTGACCACAAAGCAGTGCGTACTCATACTAGGCGGCGGCGGCAGCTGGAACGAACCCCGACTGAGTTCGCTGTCCTGCCTCTTTGCGCAGATTGACCTCTGAAGCTGCACAACGCGCCGGTAAACGCCAGCACCAGCACGTGCAGTTACGCTGCAGTCTGCAATATGCGTCATCGGCAGCATCGCATCCGGAGATAAAGCAGCTACAAAAGTGGACGTCCACTGCATCGGGGCTTTACTTGGCGGCGGCGGCAGCTGGAATGAACCCTGACTGAGTCCGCAGTCCTGCCTCTTTGCGCAGGTTAGTGCTAACGTGTGGGTGCCTTGGTTTCTTACTTTTACTGTCGCCGCTGCCAAGCTTTGCTGTATTTTGTCGGTTGTTCATTGCCTGTCTCTGTAAGCATGTCAAAGGATTCCACAAAAATGAAAGAAGAGCTACGAAGCGAAATCGCGAAAATCAAAGATGAACTTCGTCAGGAAATAAAAAGCTCGCGTGAAGCGGTAGAGCGTGCACTCCGAAATGAAATTCGTGATCTCAAGAACAAGCAAACCGAACTGATAAAAAAGGGGCCATCTCGCCGCGAGGGGGACTCGAGTAAATGCGTCGAATAGGGGGTGGGTGTATTGCGTTAACGTTTAGTGTTTGGGGAGTTGGTGGTAGTGAATGCGTTGTATCAGCAGCTTCTTGACGTAGTTTGAATGAGTCAAGGATATAAGTCGCGTTCGTAGCCTTTCATTCTGTGTCAGTTTTGTGGAGCAGTGGGAAGAGCACCATGTACCTCGCGTTCCGCCCACAGGTAGTGAATGCGTTGTATCAGCAGCTTCTTGACGTAGTTTGAATGAGTCAAGGATATAAGGCGAGTTCGTAGCCTTCCATTCTGTGTCGGCTTTGTGGCGCAGTGGGTAGAGCCCCATGTACCTTGCGGTCCGCCCTCAGGGTCGTGGGATCGAAACCAGGCGCCGGTAAGTATTATTTTTTTATATAGTGTAGGGGGAGGAATGCGGACCTGTTGTTGAGAGCGAGGAGGGTAGCGTGATGCGGGAGAGGAGGAGTGGGGCAGAGGGCGCACCTGGAACGGCTGTTGCGGACGCCGAGGCACGGCAACGCCGGGTGACATCGTGAGTTAAAGAAATGCTCTGCATTTAAAAGCATTGAGCATGCGCATGGAGCCATTGATGAGCTGAAGGAAAAACTGGACGCTCAAATCGCGAAAAACGAGGGCACTTCGAGCTCGAAATGGCGCTTTGGAACGCCAAACAGAAGAGCTACACAAACGGATTGTCCGGCAGGAACAGTACTCCCGCAACTCAAACCTTGAAATTCAGGGCGTTGAGGCCAGAGAAGGGAAAAGCGTGGAAAGCATCGTGTCGGAAATCGGGCGTTTACTTGAAGAACCTATTTCAAGCTCTGACCTCGAGGCTTGTCATCGCATACCTACCCGTAAGCCTGACAAGTCAAATATAGTCGTACAGTTTACATCACGCGCTAAACGTGACGATGTTCTCAAAAAGGCTAAGAAGCAGAGGCTCGCAAATAACGACATTGGACTTGGAACTCAAACACCGATATACGTGAACGAACATCTTTGCCCAGCCCTAAAGAAACTTCTAGGGATGGCGGTTCAGATAAAACGGGACCATGACTGGAAGTTTGTGTGGTGCGTGAATGGAAAAATCCTAGCGAGACAAACGGAAGGTAGCAACTCCGTTCACATCACTTGTGAAAAGGATCTTGCAAAGATCTGCTGAACATTCCTGTCACTAAAACAACCCCCATCATGGTCCAAAGCAATTATCACAATTTCTTATTACTTAAATCTCTAACACAACTGCAACAATTCCTTATGTCGGTGTTGCATATAAACACCCTCTCGGCCTCAAACAAAGGCGACACAGTTGCACATTTTTTGAGTGAATTTCAATTTAAGTTCACACTCGTGCTATTAACAGAAACTTGGTGCCGGGATGACAGTGACATTATTGAGCTGGGTGGCTATAACACATTTGTGCTTAATCGTAAGAATCGACGGGGAGGCGGAGTTGCTATTTATGTTGACACAACTCTTAAGTTTGAACTGGTTTCCCAGTTTTCGAAAATTGCGAATGATTATGATATGTTAACTGTTAAGCTAAACCGAGATATTGTGTCTACCCGCCGCGGTGGCTCAGTGGCTGAGGCGTTGCGCTGCTGAGCACGAGGTCGCGGGTTCGATTCCCGGCCTCGGCGGCCGCTTTTCTGATGGAGGCGAAAAGCAAAAACGCCCGTGTGTTCGAGATTTCGGCGCAGGACAAAGATCCCCAGGTGGTCAAAATTAATCCGGAGCCCTCCACTACGGCGCGCCTCATCGCCTCCGTTGCGTTGGCGCGTTAAACCCTACAATCAATCAATCAGATATTGTGTCTGTCGTGTACAGGCCCCCCTGTGGTAAGGCTTGAGTTTTATGCAACTTTTCTCGAATATGTGCATACGAACAATATTCGACTTATCAGCGCCGGTGACTTTATTATTCATTACTCTGAACATTCAACGCTTGCAGATACACTACATACCATCGTTACCTCAAACGGTTTTGTTAACACAATCACAACGGCAACTCGTGTGACAGCGCTTTCCTCGTCCATTCTTGACTTGATTATCACTAACCTTGATATAGCTGTTTTTGACACTGGACCATTACATCTGACATCAGTGATCATTGCCCGATTTTTCCCTTATATTGCTCAGAGAACAGACATACATCTGGCAGTTATAAAGCAGTTCGTGTGCAATGTGTGACCAACGAAGGGTTAGAACGTTTCAAACAAGATATCAACCTTCATTACTGGTCTAGCGTTTTAAACGAAAGTAATGCGAACCTTGCGTACCGAGAATTCGTTCAATCTTTTGCACAGATATACACTTCTCACTTAACTTTCAAGTCCCTCAAACCTACTAAAAAGATTAAAAAACCGTGGGTTACAAAAAACACATCTGGCTATGATAAAGAAGAAAAATCGTCTGTACCATCGGTTTGTTATCATGGGATTGCCGGCATTGTATGAGGAATTTAAGAAAACAAGAAATGCACTCAACGCGCAGCTTAAGCGAGCAAAGCAAGACTACTATTTGCAGCTTTTTGCTGACATAAGTTCGAAATAACCAGATGCAACTTGGAAATTATTGAATCGCGTTTTAGGTCGAGCACACAAAAGATCGTTTCCCGAGAGCATAGTGTGCAACAATGTCGAACTCACGGTGAAGCAATGGCCCAACATTTCAACGAATATTTCGTAAATATCGTCCCTCCTGTTAATGACGTCGTAGCCTTAGATACCCCATTACAGAGTCCATTGGAAGCTTTTTTCTTATGCCTACTGATCAGCAAGAAGTTTATTCTACATTTATGAAGCTTTCTAACAGCAAAGCCTTAGACACTGACAACCTACAAATTAAACCCATAAAACTTGTCATAGAATCAATTGCCCCGGTGCTTACTTACATTTATAATTTATGCTTTGAAAGTGGCATATTTCCTGATGCTATGAAGAAAAGTAGAGTTTCGGTGATACATAAAAGTGGGGATAAAAATAACAAATCAAATTATCGACCTATATCCGTAGTTTCGCTGTTTTCTAAAGCAATGTTGCTGCTATCACGACAGACAAGTTTTCTTGACAGAGGCAACATTTTATCTGATGCACAATTTGGTTTCCGAAAAATATAAATCAACCGAGAAAGCTCTCTTAACAATCAAAGAAAACATTTTGCAAAATATTGAAAGTAAGCATTACACTCTCGGCCTTTTCATAGATTTCACTACGGCTTTTGATTGTCTTAATCATGATATACTAAAACACAAGCTAAGGCTTAATGGTATACGTGGAACTCCGTTATCGCTACTCCAGTCTTACTTAACCAACAGGCACCAATGCGTTTCTATTGATGATAACATTTCATTCTTTTTGCCCAAAACAACGGGTGTACCGCAGGGAAGTGTACTGGGACCCCTCCTTTTCAATGTGTTTATTAATGATAACGTAAAAATTGAGTCGGAAGCAAAATTTATAATGTAAGCTGACAACTGTACTTTATTGGTATCTGGTAAATGTGAAGATAATTTAATAATGAAATGTAAAAGTATTCTTGAAAGGTTGCACTCATGTACCCAATCCAACAGAATAAATATAAACCCAGCAAAAACAAAGGTAGTTATATTTAGAGCAAAACATAAACCAGTGAAACTAAACCATATCATCAAATATTCAAACAGTACCATTGAAAAAGTAAATGAAATCAAAATTCTTTGTGTCACCTTTTCAGCATGCGTCAGCTCATATACCCACATCAGTAACATTTGTAAAAAACTTTCTTCCGCAACAGGGGCTTTGGCCCGCACCCGGTCACTTCTACCTTCAAAAGTAAAATTGAAACTGTACTTTGCATTATTTGAATCCCACCTCAATTACGGCAGCCTACTCTGGGCAACCACGACAAAAACAAATCTAACAAAAATTCAAATATTGCAAAAAAATTATGCAACTCATTTCAGGTGTGCATTATTTATCACCAACAGCCGGTATATTTACCTCCAATATTATTATAGCTTTCCAGCATATGTATCATTTCCGCATCGTACGCTCCTTTTCTTTTTCATCCGTCCCACCAAAAAACTTTTTATCGTCTACAGCACTGCTAACACATACAACAAACGTAGTAAACACGCGCAACACTTTCATCTGGCACATACCCCGCTTTCGTACAAACTACAAGCTGCAATCTCTTCGGCATAACCTTCCTGATATTCTTAACATATTTAAACCAGTACAACATTTTTCATTTAAGGAAACCTATCGATATTTTGTAGACTTAATACTACTTGATGAGAGTTGAATTATTTTATGGTGGTTTTCCTGTTGCAGTTGTTTTGCCACTGTCTGCGCTTATATGTTTAGTAGTTGTTTGTTATGTTGGAGGTAAAACCCGCTCTCTCTCTTTGTATTTTCTCTGCTCATACGTTCACTTATTCAAACAATTATCCGTCACTGCTGCATTGTACTAAGTTACGTACATCTGCTGGTCCCCTTATTTTTTTTTCTTTTCTTTTGCTCACAAACAGTGCTCTTTGCTAATGTTTCATTCAGTATCCTTTTTTTATATGCTATGTTTTGTGATATCTACTGCAATTTTTATTGTTGTTGCTTATATCAGACACATCTTCAAAAAAAACATTGCACTTGTTCCTGATATTTTTTTTACTATATGCAATGTCATGTATGCCGCGCCATGAATCTCCTGGGCCCTAGTCAAGTTGTTTATACAACTTTTAGCTCAGGAATCCATGTCTATTCATCTAGATCTCTTTTGGTGAATAAACAAACTGAACTGAACTGAACAAAGAAAATTACAAACAAAAATGTTAACAACACAATGTGGTGGGGAAAACGAGAAGAAAGCTGCGCAGATGCAGCTTGACAAAGCCCCACCTTCTAGAAAAAAAAACAAAAAAACGAAAAGAAAACAAGAAGAAAGACTGCAGGTAAACTATGCAATAATTTCCCAGCAAATAAGGCTTCCGCGGTTTGTATCCCGTGCATATATTTTTGAATATAACAACACAATCAAAGCACTACTTTCTTATGACCGCAGGCTAAATTTGTAAAACAATTTTTCTATCGTAATACACTTGTTTTAACAAAAAATTGTCAGTCAGACAAAATGATATTATATGTGTGTGACCGATACAGGTCTCCTATGATCCGTGGTTGTGTACGACTACGACTGAACGAGGAATAGGTTGCTGCCCACAACTGTATTGAGAAGAGACAGCCCCTGTAGAAAGTTAGTGCAATTGTTCCAAAGTAAGCGTATATTTATTTACACGTGCGCAAAGGCAAATTTCAGCACTTGAAATCTGTAATTTTTTCTCGGTGTAGGGATGTACCAGATTTCGCTGTGACGATTACAGCGAGCTGAAACATTTAGCTGCAGGTGAGCTAGGCTTTTCAGTGTAGTACTATTTACGCGGATTTCTGATTTTAGGACACTGAAAGCCGATATTCATCAACCGAGTTAAACCTTATAGGACTTTAAATTAAGCGATTGCATTGTAACAGAGATTCCCAACAGCACGCATAGCATTTCTTTATAGTGTGTATATCTTGTTTTTGGAGGACTCAGTTCCGGATGCCCATATCAGTTGGTAATACCGTAAATGTTAAGCGAAAAGTGTATGAAAAAGGAGAAGTTTAAGGGGAGTTGTTGGTAGAAGCGACTGGCACCTTCTAAGCATACCCAGAGACTTTGCTGCACGCAGCTTAGGTTTGAGAGTCCCATAGCATATATTCATGAAAAACAACTCCTAAAGTCTTAGCAGTTTGGGACAGCTGAATTTCAACATTGTTTAGGTAAAGTTTACTCGACATTTCACATTTTTTTGTTTTTCGCACGAAAAAGGACCGCCTTGGTTTTTATGCTGTTTATAAGTAGCGAATTTTGGTGGGGCCATTTGTGTAGTTCGCCTAATGTTTGGCTCGCTTTCTGTATCAGTTCATTCTTATCACTGCCCGTAAAAAATATACTAGTGCCGTCAGCATACATAATATATTTTGCCGATTGATATATATTTATGATATCATTTCTGTAGGCATTATATAGCACAGGACCTAAGACACTGCCCTGAGGTACTCCGCATTTAATTTGGTAGGGTGAATAAAGTTCCCTCGGTATACATACACACTGATGTCAATCCGTTAAATAGCTTTTAATTAAATCGTAAGCAATTCCCCTGATGCCATAATAAGATAATTGTAGCAGCAGAGTATAATGATTAATCCTGTCAAATTCTTTTGTAAAATCTACAAATATTCCCAGAGTTAACTTTTCTTCTTCAATATTACCTAGTATAAACTCTTTTTGATTTAACAAAGCGGTCAAAGTCGATAGACCTGGCCTAAAACAATACTGAGAGGCATGTATTATGGAGTGTGAGTCCAAGAATATAGATACCCTAAAAAATAATTTTCTTTATGGGCTTCAAACATATGAGTTAGATAGGCGCAATCTAAGAAAATTACATGACGATTGAAGATTTTTCCCAATCGAATGCACGATTTTCTTACCAGAATGTAACTGAGTGCACTAAACTTTTTATAATGGGTGATTTCAAACTCGGTGACATTGACTGGGATCAGCTTACATCTTTTAGTAACGAAGGAAAAGCTGTGAGCGGCTTATAAATATAATGTATAGATTCTTGCTATCTCCGTTGGTAAAACAACACACGTGCATAAAAGTTAGCGCTCATTCAGTGCTTATCTGGCATTTGTATGCCGATGATTAACCCCTGAAATAAGTGTAGAAGAAGGCCTTTCTTATCGGCAAATGCTTTTGCTTACATTTTGTTACCAAAATCAGAATTCCAGCCGCAACAATAATCTCTGGTGGTTCAAATTTCCAATCAAGTAGTACAACCGGGCAAACGACGAAAGCGTTATAGATCATTCAGAAATAGTGTCTGAGAGATTTTAATGTGATTCTAGTACAAGTAATAATTAGTTATGGTTAAAGTTTAAACAAGCAATGGAGTTTGCGAAGCCAAATTAATTCCTACTAAATGGATTCCTAGATAGCGGAAAACGCCTTGGATTACATGTGCTACCACGGATATTAAAAGAAAGTTGAAAGAATACAAGAAAAGAGAAATTATTCAGCAGAAAAAATTCCGCTCCCATGAACATTAAAGGTCGAAATAAAAAGCCGGAGATAATTTTTTTTCAGCAACACTTGGAAGATTTATGATAAATCAGCGACAGAACTTTGTCGGTATTCGTCTAAGCCAGTTGACCTTATCAGCACATTGGAAGTAGTAGGTGCCGTTTTAAGCGACGCAAAATTTAACTCAAACTTTTGCAATAAGTATGTCCAATTGTTTTTACACGTTTTATTGTCATAGTAGCACCACCGACAACGTCTCCCTAAGCAATGCCGGGGATAGGGATAACAGAGTCAGTCATTTGAAACTTGATTTCGCAAATTGACGTCAAGAAGTGCCGCTCCTGATAACATATCAATTGTTTTTTACAGTACTCTGAACAGCTATAGTTCCATTCTTGTATGCAATCTTTATAACGTCCCTCATGACGGCCACCCTGCCCGATGATTAGCTTTGTGCAAACATCACTTTCTTCCATAAAGGCGGCAACAAAGTGCACGCAGGCTTACCTCACTAACAAGTTGTTGCTGCACATTGGTGGAACACGTTCTCAACAAACGAATAATACATATTACTTAGAAGAAAACAATCTGCTATACCCAAAACAACACGTATTTCCCAAGGGTTGGTCCCCGGTGACTCAGCCTCTTGAAATAACTCATGATTTTGCATCACCAATAGATTCCACTCTCCAAGTTGATACAATATTTATTAACTTCACTGAAGCCTTTGACCATGTACGGCATAGCGAATTTAGGGGAATTGAAGTCAATTAGCATAAATTATCAAATAATACTAAGGAAACAGCTTATTCATCAAACCACGCTCAGTACGTAGCCATTAACAAATCGGGATCTGGCAATCTTGACGCTTTTTCAGGGGTCTAACAGGTGTTGGTTTTAAGCCGTTTACTTTTTGTTGTATGTTTAATGATGTTGCTTGCTGCATTCGAGACGGAGTTACCTGGTGTAGCTCGAATAAAATACAGAGTACCATCACAGAGGCACGCAAGTGAGCAAAGGAAGCAATTTTTGTGTTCATCAGTGTTTCCAAAGTGCCTGTTCTCTGGCAAATGACCTTGATTAGGTCATTTGACAAAGAACACTGCGAAAGACGCAGCAACACTGCATCTTCGGACACACATATGCAGCTGAAATGCTTCTAAGGCGTTACATTAAATTCGCGTACGAAATGAGGCCAGTTGCACGCAGCCTGCAGAGCAGGTGGACAAGTTGAGACCACCAAAGTTGACCGACAGAAAACGCATAAGCAACAAAGTTGAGGTACCCATAAACCGTGGCAGTGTAAGCAAATATCGCATGATGCGAATTGGACCAATTATCATGGCGGCGCCATAGAAGAATAGGAGAAAAGAGGGCCGGTTGTCTGTGGCCTTATCTAGTTACACTAGGTTTCACGTTCGACTGTTTGCTGACGATTGCGTTGTTTATTCAATCGGGCGCGATACCTCCGAATAATTAACACTAAATTCCTTGCTCTGTAGTACGTATCGTTGGTGTGACACCTAGAACAAAAAAATTAACAATAGTAAAGGAAACTGTAAGTGCATAATTCACAGAAGGTCATTCCTAAAATTTAGCTACACATTGAATGGGTCCTAAGTGTCGCGAACAAATTCTATAAAATATTTAGGCTTATATCTTCAACGCATATCTTGAAATGGGTTGCTGACATGGAAAAGAGGGGAACCAAAGCATTTAGCCAATAGTGCTGCCTCCGTAGAAAATGTTCGGCAGCACAGCCGCATGTCTAATTAACAGCAAATAAAACGCTTTTAAAACCACCCTCGAGTATGACAGGATAGTTTCGAATTAACATCAAGAATATCTTGTACACAAATTAGAAAAATTCAGAATTATGCACTCCGTTTTATTTACTCTGGTTGCTTGATGGTACGGTTTAACCGGTCGACGAAACGCAGGCGATGAGGCGCGCCGTATGCTTCGGAATAATTTTGACCGCATGCGGATCTTTAACGGGCGTCGGAATCTCGTACACACGAGCGTTTTTGCTTTTCCCCTCAATCAGAGATGCGACCGCCAAGGCCGGGAATTAAACCGTGTTGTCGTTCTCAGCAGCGTTTTTATTTACACTTAATATTCTAGACACGACAATGTAACATCACTGCGCATTCGAGCACGAATTCAAATCATGTCGTCACGTCATTGTGCCTGCATCCAACCTCCACATCGGCGCTTGACAAGGACCAATAATGAAAAAAACATATAAGACTATTTATTACACGTAAAAACAGATTCAAGAATTTTTTTGTCATGCATTGGAACGTAGAACGTATTACCACTCGACGTTATCAATGCCGGAACGGTCGGCTGTTTTGTTAAGAAGGCAGAATTGTGGGTCACTTCATCCCTGAAACAGTAAAGGCGCTTGAAAAATGTGTGCAGGTGCCGTCAAAAGTAACTGGAACATGTCCCGTGAATTTACAAAGATTTCCTCTTCCGGAAACTGGCTGCCTGCATTGGTGTGCGCTTTAATGTGTCCTCCCAAATAGAAAAGGCTTCCTGTAAACAGGTTATGGCGGTCATAAAGCCAGTAAGACACCTGGTTTGTGATATCAACAACTCCTTGTTCCAATTACGCATGAGGGCACCTGTACAATTCTTCATCTTGTTTTGTGCTTAATACAGCCGAGATTACAAGGCAGCCACGTCGTCACCTGTCGTGCGTGCCTGCTTTTGATTTTACACTTTATGGCCTTGTTTTACCAGATGACATGTAGAGTTTAGAAGTGTCTCACTTTGTTATGTGTTAGAATAGCCTGTACACTGTTATTATAAGTTGTTTTTCCCACAGCTGTGTGGTAACAAAACCGCAACGCTCATAAAGCGAATATATATATTTTTGCGTGCTTTTGCAGTGAAGTGGTCGATGAACAATGTTTTTTTTTCTTTTACCATTGAGTAAGTAGCAACGCGCAGTGCACCCCTTGTTTTTGCCATGCTCATTGTGCCCTTTTTTGTTTCAATGCATGTGGCGCGCCGCGAGCGCCCACTTCCTGTAAGAGTCTTAGAAGGCTTGCAGTATTGGTCAATAAATAAGCACTCTTCATTAGGCAGAGGGGGGAGGGCAAGAAATCAGTGGAGTCCTACACGTGTGTCTGGAAGCGGGGCTGATACCAGAGGAAGGCCGCAATGGAAATTTGCAAACACAAAGTATGTCTTCTGGCAGAGTGCCTTTTTGAGAGAGCAGCTGTCGGGCAATATGCGGGTTCCGGAGTCCGCAAATCCCTGACAAATAAAAAAATACCGAGTGCTAGTTAGCGCGTGCCTTGAGGCGACTACCCGACCGTTGAAAAAACAAAATATGCCGAGCACTCGCGAGCGCGTGCCTCGCGGCGACCGCCCAGCGTCCCTGGCGCACATTTATCAAGCCAAGCATTGGCCAAGATTGGCCAAGATTGGAAAAAAACTCCTGTGTTTACTGTAATCGGGGCAACATTTCCAAAAAAACTGAAGGAAGCTCACACTTATAGCAACAAGAATGGAGTAAGGGTTGTTGCGGCAGCGAAGAAGCACATCCGCTGCAATTGGGGACTTCAACCGTCCTGATGGTCCTGGAGGTTGCGCACAGCTGCGCGACCTTGAACCCATGCGCGTTAGTGTGCCCTTCATTATTTTTGGTGCTTGGATTTTGTTGCTCCGCGACATTGTAAACAAAGCCCTGACTGGAAAGGGACAGAAAGAATAGGGCAGGCTGAAATCACGTCAACAAGAAACAAGTCAACCCTTGTGGCCCTCAGCGGAGCCCCAATCAACACGCTTCGTAATATTTCCCGGAATATCCGCTTCTGAGTTGACGTATTAACCGAAAACAATAAACGGCCTTGTTAATATCACGCTCAACTTGTTTACTGCTTCATCTGTACTATTATTTATCACTTTTTCTGTGTCATCGTATACACTTGAGTCTAATTATCATTTCAAAATACCTAATAAGGTGTGATGGTATATTCAGCCTAAGTTCCATAGGTCAAAAGCTATGTACACTCGCCTATACCTTTTTTATAAAGGCGATAGCAGGCGCAAACAATGTTTTAACTATCGAAAACAATCTCCTAATGAGAGCTTTCAGTGTGATGACAATTCCCGAAACCGAAGTATTTCTCGTGAGAAATGCCCTATGAGAAGCTTATATTCCCGACCAGCTTACCTATGACGAGTTGGCCTAGGACGAGTGGTGTCATGGTGAGTGCGACAAGACCCATATTCATACTATAACCGGCATAATGTATACATAATAGTATATTTTACGACTTTTCCTCCTCCAGGAACCCGCCGCCGTCTCTCGTGTCGCCAATTAGCGACGCGGCAAACTGTGATGTTCAAGTTATGTACTTTGAAAGTGAACATTTCGACAGACTTCTGTCTGGTTGGGAAGTTACTGAACTGAGATTTAATTAGGCTCCAACCAATACAATGCAAAAAGGCAAAAAAAACCCGACGTTTCGAAGCCGGCTCGGCTTCTTCTTCAGGGGTGACAGTGCCCACGCTGCAGCTCCATCTTATAGTCTCACATTTGCTGGCCTCGCACAAAGCCCCTTGCACAAAGCCCCCCGCACTGATGGCCTCCGTCGACGAGTTCGCTGACAGCGTGGCGGCATCCACTGCGGACAAGCAGCGGATCACGCAAGATAAGAATCTTTCTTGTTTGTCGATAAGGCCCTCGCCCCAAATTGCCCAAGATCAAGGTTTTGTGACCAACCAGTCATCCCGCACTCTCACTCAAGAGCAAACTTCGGTTCTGGCCAAAGGACACGGCTACAATGCGGCTACGAGCCCCCCCCCCCCCCCCCCCCCCCTTGCAAAGGTCGTTGCCGCGGTAGAGGAAGCCGTTCAACAAGTACAGCCGCACGCCCGAGATGAAATAAGACTTAAATCGCTTGGCCTCCTATCGAAATTGCCGCTTAAAATGGGAAAAATTTGAATGCAGAGGAAAACCGAGCACTCCAGGAACTTCGAAAAGACGAAAGGCATTGTCATACTACCTGCTGACAAGGGCAACTCGACGGTGTTGTTGGACCGCCAGGACTAAGACCGGAAGGTTTCGGCTCTCTTGGATGAAAACGCGTATACGAAGTTAAAGAGGGATCCTACAAACCCAACGCAGACGCAGCTGAACAAGTTACTCGCGGCGATTTTGAAGAACCACCCAGAACAAAAAATTCTATACCTTCGCTACATCTGTCGAAACTGTTCCGCACCTAGTTTCTACGGATTACCGAAGATCAACAAACCTGGCATCCCCCTTCGCCGGATCGTAGACTTCACATCATCCCCGTTCCGAGCCCTTTCAAATTTCCTGCACCGCATCCTCGCCCCCCTCGCCGGGAAGACGGCGACTCATGTACGCAACTCCAGCCACTTCGTGCAACTTGCGTCACAGATGTGCATTGACGAAGACGAGATCCTGGTCTCGTTCGAGGTCGTGTCATTGTTCACTAGTGTTCCTGTACCGCTGGCTTTATCCGCGGCCCGAACTACCCTCGAAAATGACGCAACCCTAAAAGAAAAGACGCCGCTCACTGCTGATGAGATATGCCGCCTACTGGAGTTCTGCTTGGCCAGCACATATTTTTCGCATAATGGGCAAATTTTCAAACAAAAAACTGTAACCGCAATGGGGGCCGCCATCTCTGTAACAATGGCTAACTTGATGATGGAACACGTGGAATGGAAGGTTCTGAGCTCATTCCGGCCGCAGCCTAAACTTCTTCATCGGTATGTAGACGACTGCTTCTGCATAGTGAACACCTCCGCAGTTTACAGCCTGATAAAACGCCTAAATTCCGTTCACCCCGCCATCCAGTTCACGGTTGAATGTGAACGAGACGGCTCCATTCCCTTTCTTGACGCCCAAGTGACAAGAGGAGGCAGGGGCCTGGTGTTCTCCGTTCACAGGAAGCCGACGCACACCGGCCGCTACCTTCATTTTAATTCGGCCCACCCCGCTAACCACAAAGCCTCAGTTGTGTCGTCTTTAATTAATAGAGCTGATGCAATTTGCTCGTCCGAATCAGAACGTAGGAAATAAGTAAGCCGTGTATTTGCGGACCTCAAGAAAAACGGCTACCCGAAAAAGTTCATTCACTCCGTAACCCGCCGCAAAGAGCAGAAGAGGGTGACAAACTGTCCAAGAACTTCAACCGCCGGACCCCTGAAACGCGTGCCGATGCCGTATATCCCAGGAACAAGCGAGGCCTTGGCCCGCATTTTCAAAGGGGTAGGAGTACACATAGCCCACAAGCGTTCGACAACTATATGCTGCCTAATCCCCCGCCCCAAAGACCGGACGACAATAGAGAAGGCACCCTGGGTCGTCTACCGCATTCCGTGCGCGGGGTGCAACGCCTCGTACATCGGTGAAACCAAAAACATGCCGGAGAGGATTAGGCAACACAAGAACGACGTCCGGAAACAGAATAGAGTTCGCAGCGCAGTCGCCGAACACTGTGAAATGGCCGACCACAAAATTGACTTCTCCGGAACGGCCATCCTCGAAAGGGAAACGAACTGGAGGAAGCGGCTTTTCCTCGAATCGTGGCATATTCAACGCACACCTGGGAATGTTAATCGCTCGCTTGGCACTCTCCCCTCGGTGTACACACACGGATTACGTGCCGCAGCGATGGGCTTTGTGCGAGGCCAGCAAATGTGAGACTATAAGATTGAGCTGCAGCGTGGCCACTGTCACCGCTGAAGAAGAAGCCGAGCCGGCTTCGAAACGCTGTTTTTTTTGGCCTTTTGCATTGTATTGGTTGGAGCCTAATTAAATCTCAGTTCAAGTTATGTAATGTACACTTATGTAATGTACATATAATGTACACACAATGTGCAGGAATATATACAGCATATATGTATACAACTGAGGTAGTGCGTAGTGCGACTTAGAAAGTGCTTGCAGGGGTCTAACCGGCGCCCCGGGACTGTGCCCGTGACATGTAGCAAGTTGGACAGCAAATACCATCTTGTTCTCAAAGGGCCAAACGTCATGCTTAGCCCATCGAGGGCAAGAGGGAACAGCTGAATAAAACTAGGCTCGACCCAGTATCAGGAATGGTGCGGCACTTTAAAGTTTTCCTGTATTTCTATGCGACGTTGGCTCTAGTGTTCCCTCTTGCTTTAACTCGTGAAAGAAACATGGAATATTTGGACCACCAAAGCAACCATCTTCGTCCGGCCAACAATACATCTTTACCCACGCTTCGCTATCAACACGCCATGTAATTGCTTCTATTTGGCAGGGCTGAGCTACAGTTGCCTTATCAATCGCAGTCAGCTAAGCGGGGCTCGGCTCTTTTCTTTCTACATTTATGGTTGATTTACAAATGTTGACGCTGAAGCCGGGAATTTTAAAAACTAACCTCAATGCGGCATGTGGTGGCCAGAGAAAGCACTACTGGCCATGAACCGGAAAGCTGGACATGAAAACTAAAAAGATATAATAAATTGCTTCCAGAACAACAAGACACATTCCGCTCAACGCACGACATCGAAGGTTTCCAATTGTTTCGAAACATTGTAGAAATATCCTGCTACGGAAATGGGCCACGCTAATAAAATCAAGCATTTCAAAACACACATATGTGGGGAATGCAATCATATGCAAAATAAAACGAACGTGGTTCAAAATCGATCGTTGTCTTTTGGCCAGGCAATGTGGTCCCAAGATAAGACCGATACAACAAGAAAACAAAACACACAATAAAAAAAGAAAGACGAGTTTTGGTGTGGACAGCATGACCGAACGTTGAAGGCATGGCCAGTTTTCAGCTTATTGAGCCGTGAGTAACAACGGCGGCTTCTTAAGTATGCGCATGCATCCGTGTTTTGCCAGAGCCGTTGACCATCTGGTCGTTACTAACGCGATATTCATGTATTCCTTGCTCTGAGGAGGACCGGCGGGCCAGCCAGCCTTGGTCGCTCTTGCGCAAAGTACGGCCCGACGGGGGGGGGCATATTTGTGTTTTCTGCATGATTTCGTCTCGATGGAGTAGGCGTTCCCTTAGGCGCCTCCGAGTCAACGCCCTTTCTGGGAGCGGTTGTCGATATTTTCTTTTTGTTCTTCTACGTATAGTGCCTTGGTTTCCCGGCTGCCCGTCTTTTCCTATGTTCTAATGAAGTTTGTGAAGAGAGAAAGGAACACATTTGTCGAGTCCCGTGTGTTAGTGGTGCCGGTTGTTAGTGGTGCTGGTCAGTTTGGTAGCCACGATGATGATAATGATGGCTGGATGGTAATGGCGCAAGGGACGATGGCAGCCTAGTCATCAGAAGTATATGTACTGTCATGTCAGTTCTTCCGAGCATGCCTTCCCACTACTCGTCACAATTTAAATATAGAAATTCAATTCAATTCATCTCAATTTTTATTTTTCCATTCTGGAAGGGTTCAAGGGCTAAAAGCTGAGTATGAGCAGCTTGACTGGGCCCGAGAACCCTAACCAAGCCATCACGATTCCACACTAAAAAAACAAAACATCGTCACAATACACTGGACGTACAACAAAGGCGTTATAACAAATATAATGCAACCATATAATTTTAATAAGAGCAGCAAAGGATACGTTTTACACTGGTACATTGAAAAAAAACAATATGATAGGTCATGTCAAAATTTTGAACATCACCATCCACAAATACAATGAAATAAAAATTCAGTTCGGAGGAGAATCCAAAATCCAGCCACTTGAAAAAAAATGCAGTACCAACAAATATTTATTGTTTACAAACAAAAAACGTTCTTAGTTCCTGTTTTGAGAACTTAGAAGAGCCTTGTTATTTATTTAGTAGAAATGGGAGGTTATGTTGCAATGACTGCAGTTTGTAATTATTGCGAAATTTCGGAAGAAACCAGGGCTTAAGACGCAGCATATTACTATCATTATTATACCTTGTTTCTGTTAGCATGATTATGTCAAACTGGGAGGTGAACTCGCTAAGAAAAAAATATGTGGTCATTTTTTGTTGCACGCAGAACGAGCGTAATGTGCAAAGCAGAGTTTGTGGTTTGCATAAAAAATGAACAGAATGAGGCAAGACAAAGTCAAAATGATTCATCACAGAGAATCGACTGTAACCTCATCAGCACTACACTAGAGCCAGTTACTCTGCTGGCGGCGTAATAGCAGGCGGATCCGACCTTATTTTTGCAAGGTCTGCTTCACAAGAAATGCGCACAGCATCAGATTCTTCAGTCTGCTTTGCGAAAACTTTTCCATTATACGTCCACACAGACTTCGAGTGATTGTTATGCTTTCTTTTGACTGCCATTCCGAGCAGCAACTTCACTGCAGGGCACAAATGCTCGTTCACATATACCGGTGTCGTGTTATCTAGCCCGATGTCTTCATTTCTGAGCCTTTTCTTCTGTGCTTTTGTGAGGGCAGTGTCACGCTTTGCTCTAGACTTAAATTGAACAATGATGCTTCTCTTACCGGGAAGGCGGCAGGGTACACGATGGCAGATTTCAATGTCTGTTTGGGCGGATAGGCTCTTCGATTGCGTCTCAAATTTTAGAGAGAATCGCAGCAACGCTTTCACCTTCTTTCTTTACCACACCTTGAATTTAAATATTTTTGTTTCTGGAATACTGCTCAGAGTGAACCAGACGACTTTCGAGGTCAGCAGTTGTCCCTTTCTAGATTTGAGCATCTTTCCAGTAGCTTTTCGTGCTCGCTCACATATTTAGAGTTCGCTGCTTGCTCTGTGTTTAGCTTCGTTTTAAGCTCCTCAATTGTTCCATGAGCAAACTCTAGGCTTTTAACAACGTTTCGTTGCTCCTGACGTAGTTCTCGGATTTCATTTCTGAAGTCGCGTTCAAGAGATTCTTGGAAGCTCTTGAATTCTTGCTTAAGTTCGTCTTTCAATTTGTTGAGTGCAGCTTTCATTTCGTCTTTCAATTTCTTGATTTCTTTCGTCATCGTTCACCAGCTGCATAAAAAGCAATTTCAACTGACACAGAAAGCACCACTTGGCAGCAGCGACAACCAGCATGAGTAAATCGTTGATTTACGTGCACTAGTACTCCTAGCAAGCACCAACCTGCGGCAGAAAAAGGCAGCGCGTGCTCAGTCGTCGCTCCGGGTGTCGTCGCTACTGCCAAATGAGTGCTGTTCGCATAGACTGGGCAAGTGAGTCCGGGTCGCCAAAAAGAGGCGGCATACGATGATCGGTATTTATTTGGACAAAACTAGCGAAGTACTGCCCGGCCAATTAATATGCTGGTATACATGGGAGGCCAGAGGAGTTCCTGTTTTTTGGTGAGCCCTGGAGTTGTTGGAAGGTGGTGGCGGCGGGTGATACGTTGATGCACAGCAAAATCATAATAGGTGATTATTCTGTCCCTAGGGAATGGAGCACCGTGGTAGGAGATCAGGAACTGGACGTGGTGGTCCTGTGGCTAAGCCGTTGTGCTGCTGAGACTAAGGAGGCGGATTCGATTCCGGTCTGCTTTTCTGGCGTAGGAAAAAAACGAAAAAGCCCGTGCGGTCGAGATTTCGGCGTACGTTAAAGACCCGCAGGTGCTCGAAATTATTCCAGAGCCAACAACGACGGCGTTCCTGATCACCTATTTAACAGGACGGAAATTTGGGCGAGCTGGTGTTGAATCATGAAAACAGGTCACAGGTCTTAATTAACGACTTTTCCACGCCTCCTATCGGGATCATCGCCTGTGTAGCGTTGACGCGTTAAACCTCAGAATATCAATCAATCAACCAATCAATCGATCGATCAATCACGAGGTGAGGTGGTGCCGACACGCAAAGTGTATCCGTAGTTCTCTTCCAGACCAGTGTCCGCCCGAGTCCAAATCAGCTTAACCGGAGAACTTCTTGGCCTCACATATGCCACGGTCCGTATTTTATAAAGTGTAAACCCGCTGTTACTTCCCCGGACTTACGACGAACCGCTTGTTACGATGGATACCGTGGTCCCGACAAACTTCCCATGGAAACAATGCATTAAAGCACCGATGATATTGTCGCGAACCATCTATGCGTTTGTTTGTTTATTTATTGTTTGTTTTTACTGCCCGGCCACGCCCGGCCCTTTTATCTGTGTCAAGCGAAGCGCGTCATGCATTCTTTATTTTTATGCCACGTGGGCTATCTCATTCAGATAAGCAGACTGTTTCCTCTTAACGTCACTAGCCCAGAATAATCTTCTGTGATCTACAATGTTCTGGATGTAAATCGACGGTTCCAGAAACACTCGCGCCGAAAGGTAAAAGCCTGCAGAGCAGACGCCACGGCATTCCGATCGTCGATGCTCGCCCGCACACGTCACTTTGTTGACTGCTGCTTCGCCGTGTGTGTATTTTTTGAGTTGTTAAGGAAGCACAAGTTCGCTCCAATAAACGTGTTTTCCTTCAAGACAACTGCGTCGTCTTTGACTTTGTGACATCTGCTGAGGTGCTGGGTACGCACCCTTTATGACGACCTCTGGAAGCCGCCAGCCCAGTCCAACTAGAGCCAGCCTCCGACTGCAAGGATTGCCGCCCGAGTTCGCTCTCCTGCCAGAAAGACCCAAGACAACGACTGCTACAACCCCCACCATGGTGCAAGAAGCAACGTCGCCAATCCTGCTGCGGCAGCCCCGGGAACCACCAACATTGGGAGGAGCCCCGCTGAAGACCCGGAAGAATGGTTGGAGAAGCTGGAGCGCGTGCGGATCTTCAACAGGTGGGACGATGAAGAAACCTTCCGGCATGTTTTCTTTGACATGGAGGATGCAGCTCGAACTTGGTTGCAGAACCACGAGAGCGCCTTGACCGACTGGACGCAATTGAAAAGCGAGTTCCTTAAGACCTTCACGACCGTGGTGACAAAAGAACGAGCTGCGCTTTTACTGGAAACTCGAACTCAACACCCGAACGAAGGAGTCGTAATCTTCGTTGAGGAAATGGAGCGTCTATTTCGTCGCGCGGACCCGGAAATGACGGAAGAAAAGAAACTGAGGTTTCTGATGCGAGGAGTAAAGCAAGAACTTTTTCCTTGCCTTGTCCGCAACCCACCTAAATCGGTGGCCGAATTCGCGTCCGAGGCGGCCACCATGGAGAAGACGTTGGAAATTCGCACGAGGCAGTACGTCCGTCCCATCAATGCGCTAGTTGCGGACACGATCGATGCCGGGGCTCCTAGCGCTGACACACTACGTGAGACGACCCGCGCTGTCGCCAGGGAAGAACTGCGGAAACAACGCCGCAACCCCAAGTCACCTCTATGAGCGACGTGATCAGGGAAGAAATTCAACTCCCTTTGGGGACTTCTACGCCTTCCGAAGTACCACGTGAGCCTCAAGCTATGACCTACTCCGCGGCTGTTCGACGACACCGCCCTGCTCCAACCCGTCATCAAGAAGTCCCGTTGTACCACCGTCCACTATCGCCCGCCCGACCCCCTGCAGTCCAAAACCACGCGCCGAGGAAGACGGACGTACGGCGAACTGCTGATAATCGTCCGCGGTGCTACCACTGCGGAGAGGCCGATCACATCTATCGTCGCTGCCCGCACAGGAGACTCGGACTGCGTGGTTTGTCTGTCGACGCCCCATGCCCCCAACCCGGCGAGCGCCCTACTGAGATCGACGAATACCTATCCAACACCAACCGAGGACCAGCCCGCTTCATCCGATCACCGTCGCCCTACCCATACCAGTCGCCGAACCACCGCAGCACTGCTGACGTCTCACGTAGACGGTCCCCCAGCCCACGCGGGGGAAACTAAAAGCAGCAACTTCTGGAGATAAAGTTGCACAATCGCAGAAAAATAAAAACCCTCCAACGATGCAACGACTCCCAGAAGACAATGATTCCCGTTATGCCCTCAGCTCAACGACCCGATCTAAGCCGGACGTGACTCACGAACACGACAACCACACGGCGTGATGCGTACCCGATTTCACCGAACCTTACGCTGAGAAGACGACGACCACGACGCAAAGTGCCCGACCATCAACACGCACAAGCCTAGATACGACGCCACGACGCACCTGGAACTCGAAGAAAGCAGGGGGGCGCTCTAGTCGCTCGACTTGACCAGACGTGCCCCGCATGAGCTTTGCAATTTTTCGAGTGTTGAGCCGATATTCTCGTCTTCTACCCCAAAGGCCAGCGCCAGCGGTCGCCGGAAGGTGTAAGGAACGATTGGAAAACGCCAGAACGGTATGCTGACGGGCAAGTTGATACATTGTTAGACTAAGAAAAACAGCGCAAACGACGGGAAGAAGAAAAGTAAGACTAAACCAGAGCGCCTGCGGTTTAGTGTTACCTTTCTTCGTCCCGTCGTTGTCGCTGTTTTTTTTTAGATTGGAAAACGGTTTTTCGGACATTCCTGCACTGTTCTGGTGGTAAACCCACCTTGTTTGTTCGTCACGCCGGAGCTAGGCTTAGCCGCTAGGCCTAGCTCCCCACAACCACCGTGGCTATGGAAGTCGTCGTAGCCGGAGAGAACATCGATCCCACCGGGCTCAACCAAGGCGGATGGACGGACATTCGCCATCGACAACAAACCTACCTCGACTACAGAAATGGTTCCTTGCAAGCACCCACCTCGAACAACCAGCAAATCAACCGCGACGCTCGCAACCACTCTGCGCGGCGCCACCCACCGGCATCGCCACTTCCCGAGGCGGACATCAAGATCGTTCTCCGACCGAGAGGAGGACTCGATATCACGTTAGTTGCTCAAGCCTCTCTTGCGGATGCCATTTTTCAAAAAGCCAACCTCCCGCAGAACCCCGGTAGACCAAATACGGGTCCAACACGCGGCCAACTACCTGTTGATAAGCACCTCCTCGGAAGAACGCGCAAAAATACTCGGCCATCCAATCCCTCGCGTTCAAAGGACAGCAATACAAAGTCGTTGCACATGTAGCAGCTCCTGCCAACACGGCAACTGGAGTGAGTTTCAACATCCCCGATGACGACACACCCGAAGAAGTTTTCCGAAGCGTGAGCGACTACAATCCCGATCTACAGATCCTCGCTGCGAAACGGCTCGGAACCTCCAATAACGCCCAGACCCTGTTTAATGGCACCCGGGTGCCTTTCTGGATTTGTTACCGAGCCGCGATGTACTGGTGTAAGCCCTTTCGACGGAAAACGGAGGCGTCCACCGCGTGCTGGCAGCCGGGGCACCGCCAAGATGTATGCCCAAACGCAAAGCCACCCTCAAGGTGCCCTAAGTGTGGAACCCCTCACCCTGATGACCACCACCCATTTCTCTCCAAATGCATCGTTTGCGAAGGCCCACACATCACTGGTGCTACGGACTGTCCCCGCCGCTTCCAATCCCGCAGACGCCCCCACACCTACGCTCAAGCTTGGAACCCCGAGAAAGATCAGCAGGATGCCCAGCAATAGCCACCCAAAGAACCCAGAGGAGGGAAACGCCCTGCCACCGTTCGCCAACCGCGTTCAACCCAAAAGAAATCAGCTGGAGGACCCCAAGTGCCCAAGAAACAGTTCACACAACCATCTCAAGACAGGCAGCCGAGCGGCGACAAAAAGGTGGGTGGCTCTAATGCTCCCTCTCACTGCTCATCCTCCCTGCACCAACCACCCTCCTCCTCTCTCTCCCCTGACCTAATAAGAGAGCTCGCTAGCGTCAGAGCGGAGATTAACCTGCGGAGACAGGAGAATTTCGCTTTGCGTCAGGAAAACAAAGCCCTGAAATCGAAAATGGAAGCCCGCACTCTAGAAGAACCGAACACAAACACCCCCGCAAACAAACGCAGGGCAGTCGGTGAGACCTCCCAAGCCGCAGCTGAGAACGCCATGCATGACGAGCAGCATGATAAGAGAATCACTGCCCTTGAAGCAAGCGTCTCGTCAACCTGGAAGCTCTTTCACGAGCAGAAAAATGAATTTGTCGAGCTTCAACAACACCACCAAACTCAGCAGGCTAATATGTTAGCTATTCAATCTAATCTCCAAGGTAGCATAGAAAACGTCCGCGCTGAACTGCTCTCGTACACAGGAGAGGTTCTCAAAAGCGTCAACAACCTGTCTGGGCACGTTCCCAAAATTGGCACCCAACATGAACCTGTCCTCGAATAATGGCTCCGCGGCCGTCCGAGTCTGGCAGTGGAACTGTAGGGGCTTTAGCAGAAAACGAAGCAACTTTCAGTTACACATCCAGTCCGTTGAAACCCCTCCAGACATAGCCCTCAGGAGCCGGGCAAAGCAGTTAAGCTGACTGGTTACAAAGCATTCCAAAACGAAGCGAATCCGAAAACAGCCGTACTTATCCAAAGAAACATTCCGGCGCATAGAACCCAATTCGGTAGTGTAGAAATCCCCCACGATCTTATCACGGTGCTTCCCACAAAAAGGAGAAGGATATAAACTTTTCATCCTGAATGTATATAGCAACCCTCGGGCCCAGAATCACAGATTCAATCTTCTGTTCTCCCTGGCCAGGAGAGAAGCCGGCCCCAATGCCCTAATTGTAGTGGGTGACTTTAATGCACCGCACACGGCGTGGGGTTATTCCACATGCACAAAAAGGGAAGAGATCTTTGGGACCAGGCGCAGATGCTCCAACCCGGCTTGGCAACAGTGCTCAAAAAGATTCCACTCCAGATCTTACCTTTACACTCCATGTCAAAAATGCCAGATGGAGCATCACTGATAGCACACTTGGAAGTGATCTTTCATCATACAAACTGATCTCACCCTTGCCCACACCGTTAGAACTCACCCCCGCCAGCAGCTCCTCACATATTGGGACGAGTTCAGGAGTTGTCGAGCAGCCCACAAAGAAACATCGGTAGCATATAAACCATTAGATCTGCAAAAGTGGGTAAAGCAACTCATTACGGACACGCGAGCCGTAACCAAAGCAGTCGGCCCAGGCATGCCATCGGAGACCATAGATCCTCATCTGCAACACCTGTGGCACGCGTATAAGACCATACAAAAACGTTGGAGACGAAACAAACATAACCACGCGTTGCACCGTAAACTCGCGGAACTGGAAGCGAACAATCAAAAATACACACTGCGACTTTCTCAGGATCAGTGGGGCGAAATCTGCGACCAGATGCGTGGCAATCTGGGGATGAAACGGACATGACACCTTCTCCAACATCTCCTGAACCCGAGCCAGTCAAAAACAGGTCAAACCCCATCGTCTTACTAACATCATCCAGGGATTCCTAGGCACGGATGCAGACATAGTTATTAAGATCAAGGACATGTATTTGCCCAAAGGGCCTAGCAACCCTCTCTCCCCATACACCGGTCTTCCAAATTCGTATATCGACAGGGAAATATCTGAGGCAGAAGTACGAGGAGCCATACTCAAGTTGCGATCTGGCTCGGCACCAGGCCCTGATCAGGTAAACAAAAAAATGCTGAAGAATATCGAGGACCACTCCATTAAAACTATTACAGGCTACTTCAACCACTATTGGACATTAGGGCACGCTGCCACAGTCCTGGAAACATGCTAAAAGTACATTTATTCCCAAACCTGGAAGACCGCTTGCTTTCGAACACCTCCGTCCTATTTCCCTCACCTAGTGCCTTGGGAAAGCTGTTTGAGCATATCATTCATGCACGCTTGGTTTCCCACATCCAAATTTCTACCCCCTCCGCCACTCCATGATCGGTTTCCGTTCGGGCCTGGTCACGCAAGACATCCTCCTTCAAATCTCCAGCGAAGCCATAATCCCCAAAAACAACTTCGGACACGGCGGTTATCCTTGCCTTAGATTTGTCCAGGGCCTTTGATAACGTGTCCCACGACGCCATAATGACTGGACTGGAATGAACCAACCCGTGGCTTTGCACGTACAACTATATACGCAGTTCCTTGTCCAACCGAAGTGCCATCCTCCAGATCGGTGGCATTACCTCCGCCACGGTCTATCTCCCCTCCAAAGGAACGCCTCAAGGAGCGGTACTATCTCCCTTGTTGTTTAATTTAGCCATACTTAACATCCCCCGCCGCCTTGATGCCAATTCCTAGTCTTAAATTCAGCCTTTACGCCGACGACATCACACTGTGGGTCTATGGCAGTAGCGACTCCCATATAGAGGAGACCCTACAGGAGGGCGTTCAGACAGTAGAAGAAGAAGCCGCCAAAGCGGGACTCCCTTGCTCCCCCAGTAACTCCAAACTCCTTCTGCTACCGCCATACAGGAGATCTAAAGTATCGTCCGACATTAGAGTTCAAATAGAAAAGAACCCGATTCCAAAGGTCCCTACCCTTCAAATCCTGGGGATGCTTATCCAAAATAATCAGACTAACACACAATTCCTCCGAAAATTAGAACCACATTATTCAAACTGTAGGACTCATCAGACGAATATCCAACCGTCGCAGGGGTGTCAAAAAAGAGGAGAGGATTAGGCTGATCCAAGCTTTTATTATCAGCAGGATCACGTACTCCCTGGCCTACCTGAACCCGACTGCCACTGAATTAGACAAGGTCAATCGGCTCATCAGAAGGGCATACAAATCTGCCCTCCACCTCCCCCTTAACACACCCACTGCCAGATTTGAAGGTGTTGGTGTGCACAATACGGCAGAAGAGCTTATTGAAGCCCACATTTCCAATCAGGTCGTCCGCTTGTCTAAAACTCCCACTCGAACCCATATTCTCACGCGGCTAGGTATAGGTCGTATTCACTGCCCTGATGCTAAAATTCCCCTCCCTTCTGAAACCCAGGCAAAGCTTATCATTAAAGCAATACCCTGCAACATGCATCCCATATACCACGCGAGCCTCAGGGAACAGGGAGCACGTGCTCTCCAAAATCGACTCCCCGCTCTATCCAACAGGGTCTATGGGGATTCTGCAGAATATAGACACCGCGCCGCATCCGCCATTGCAGTTATAAACGACCCGGATAATCCCCCTCTAGACTCTCTAACCTAAAGTACTCCCCATCCCGCCACGGTGGAAGAGGCGGCAATAGCTTAGCACTCTCCCGAAGGCCGACCCCCTCGATAATATTCTCCTATTCTAAACCGGACATTCAAAATTTTGCCACCGGCCATCCTTCGCCACAGGCATCCAAAATTCTCCAACGCCACCCACCCGACTCCTTGGTAGAAATTGTCGGGACTACGGTGCACGCTGGCCTCGCGGGTAATGAGGCTGCCCACAATACGGCTCGAGGGTTCACAGTCCGAGCCGAGGTAAGCCTCGAACCCTGTCACGGAGCCAGATCCGCCAGAGACAGACTTCTTACGTACAAAGAAATAACCGTTCATTACCACCTTGACCACCGTAGGTACCCCCCGGCTCACGTCAACCTAATTCCGGAGAACACACGTGGCGTCTCCTTCAGACGAACACGTTCCCTAATCCCGCTATACTCCACCGAATCCACCCTTCATTATACCCTTTCCCAGAATACCCTGCATGTTGAACCCTCGCCACCATTCCCCACATCTTTTGGGGGTGTCCTAAAGATCCCTTTCCCCTATTTTCCTCTGATGAGCAGTGGGAGGAGGCGCTGGGGAGCTCAGACCTAAAGGTACAAACCGCCTTGGTCACCAGAGCTGCGATGTCGCCGCCCCGCACAAGCCAGTGGCCACAACCGCCCCTTTAGCCACATAAAGCTCAATAAAAATGCTTTATCTCTCTCTCGAGGAAAGCAGCGTCCGACGTTCAACTGTCCATCGACGGCTTTAAAGTAGTCGCCCTCATAGACACCGGAGCCGACGGGAAGGCATGAGCGGACGATTTGCGTCTAAGCTGAAGACAGTTATGACAACATGGGACGGTCCGCACATTCGGACAGCAGGAGGCCACCTCGTGACGCCAAGTGGAACGTTCACACCGCGCGTCACCATATCCGGCACAACTTACCCTGCGGCGTTCGTCATTTTGCCTAACTTCTCCCGTGACGTAAGTCTCAGAATGGACGTTTTGAAGGAAAACAGTGCAATTGATTCGATAGGTCATAATATTTTGCTAAATAAAATGGAGAGGTAAGGAATACGTGGCGTGGCAGGTAACCTTTAAAAAAGCTATTTGACTCAAAGAAAGCAGTTTGTTCAACTAAACACCATTGCATCAGACATTAGAGCTAAAACAAGGTCTCCCGCAATGCTACAAGTTAGGCCCGTTACTGTTTATCGTATATATAAATGACATCATAAATATAGAAGGACCGCAAGAACTTGTAATGTATGCCGATGAAACGAACGTTTTAAAGCAAAGCTTTTTACCTCTACCCCCCAAGGGTTCTTTCGTGACCGTTGGTGTCACCAGAAAACTCCAGCGAACAAATAAAAGAATTTACTGGCACCGCCGGGAATCGAACCTGAAACTAATACACTAACAAAGCGAGAGCCCGTTGTCTTACCGATTTAGCTACGAGCCCACGCGAAGACAGGGAAGACAGGTGGTGTACTCACCAAGCACTTCTACGGGTTTACCCCCTGCGTTCTCGCTGAATGCCACGTGAAAGCGTCATGCGACCACTCACGCCCGTCTAACGGCCCTGTGCGCACCTTGCTCATGTGCTAACAGTTACAAAAATTAAAGGAAGCTCACACCAATGCATGGTATCTCACTTCTGGTTCGCCAATGTGCTAAAGCCTGCGGCCTCCAGTGTTCACGTAAAAAATCACAGCTCCTTGTCGCCCGCCCTCACGCCAAATCAAAGAATACATTCAAATACTCCTTGATGGCCAGGCCATCACTCCAAGCCCGAGCATCAAGATCCTGGGCCTACATCTCGAGGCTAACACCAAGAGTGACGTCTCTTTGCAGCGCCTCAAAAACAGCATTAATCAAATCATACACATGAGTTGCCACCAAGAAGCGAGGCCTAAAAAAATCCGGTACCTTTCGATTAATTGAAGCTTTTGTCCTCTCGAGAGTCACTTACGTCAACCCCCTGTCTTCTTCTCGAGATCATGCAGTTATCTACACTGGTCGGGATCATGCAGTTATCTACACTGACGCCTCCAAACATCGAGGGCAGCAATACGCCATCATCGTGACTACCTCCAGAACCAACCTCCTTGCATGTACCTCACTTAGGTCCTAAAACATGACGGCAGCAGAAGAGGCCACCATAACTTTCGCTCTCCCTCATCCAGAGGTTCGGAGGGTAGTCACCCATTCCCAGGAAGCCTACTGGAATTACCTATCGGGTTGGGTGTCCTGACCTGCACTGCGCGTGCTTTTTAAAACCCCTCCACAAACGGTTCAATTCAGCACATTTGGACACCACCTCACGCTTCAATGGAAGGCAACAAATACGCCCACCCAACAAGCCTGCGTGTTTACCTCCCGTGCTATGGAGCTGCACGAGGACAGTCACCCGCTTGTCACGTTCAGAGAGATAACCCAGCATTATCGCCTTCTGAGGCAGACCGTACCTTCGCCTTACCCGGACCTTTCAAGAGAACAACAAACTACCCTGCGGCTCAAACAATCTGGGCTCCTTCCCACAGCCTACGCGTATTCACTTAATAGATCCGAATCGCTACGATGCTGAATGTAAATTTTGCTCAGAAGTAGGAACACTCCGTGCCGTAATCGGGGTGTGTGGCTTTAGCCCTGAGCACCCTCCTCTCTTTCCGTCAACTACGCAACAAGAGCAATGGGAGATGCTGCTATCCAGTCCCTCTCTACCTACCTAGCTTCAGCGGGTGGACAGACCACAGGCCGCGCGGACTGCATATGGGCCTCACAGAAGAAGGAATCACTCCCCAGGGCTACACTATGGGCTGTTTAGAAATCTGAACAAAAGTATTTCTTCCTCCTCCTCCTCCTTCTCTGCACCAAATCTTGTCGCCTCCGTCCTCGGCGCAGAGACGGAGAAGTCAGATCGTCTAACACCGGGTTGGAGCATACTTTAATTTTATAAAAAAAGTGTCCACTCTTCTGCTACACCAATACAACTCTACCAACCACCGTTCATGCATAATGCATTGTTTCCACCTTACCAAGAATATCTCTTTGAAGTAATAAATGGTGTGGTTAAGTCCATTTCACTCCTCTCTGGTTTTACTATTTGCGGAGCGATGTGAGTGAATTTAAGTGACGTCGCATGTGTAATCGTTATGGGTGCCGTTTACAGCTTTGCTTTCCCACCACATTCACGGGGTGGATTGGCGCTAATTTTTTTTTCACATCTGATGATATAATTAAACTTCACTCAATGGTAAATGTTTACTTGGAACAATTGTCAAGTTGGTTATTAAGTAATAAATTGGAAATTAACGCTACAAAGACAACTTATATTATACTTAGGCCGTACAATAAAAAAGTCGAGAAAGAAATCTCGATTATATTCAACGGAACCCAGTTAAACTGAGTGACAGAACAGAAGTTCTGAGGTGTTTGGTTTCAAGGGCAACTTTCGTGGAATGCGCGTATACTCTCTATACTCTCTAAAAGTATAGGTCTCATATATAGAATCGGCCATTTGATACCACTGTGGTTGAAACAAAACTTACAAAATACTTTTTTTATTCGAAACTATGCTACGTGATTTTGGTGTGGGGGACCACAGTTAAAACTAATTATAACAGGCTCATCGTATTGCAAAAAAGAATTTTGTGCATATATTTAGATTATCGTGGCTGTTACGCAGATATGAGGACAAGTCCTTTATTTACTGAATATTCAATGCTTCGAGCTGACCAAATCTGTTACATGAAGGTTCCTCACACCATTTACAAGCAACCCGCCGCGGTGGCTCAGTGGCTAAGGCGTTGCGCTGCTGAGCACGAGGTCGCGGCGGCCGCTTTTCTGATGGAGGCGAAAAGCAAAAACGCCCGTGTGTGCGAGATTTTGGCGCACGTTAAAGATCCCCAGGTGGTCAAAATTAATCCGGAGGCCTCCACTACGGCGCGCCTCATCGCCTGCGTTGCGTCGGCGCGTTAAACACCACAATCAATCAATCAATCATTTACAAGCAAAAGACCCACAATCAAGTTAACAATGTGGCGACCACTGCGCACAAACCTGCGCAGCCTCCGTCTCGTCACTGTTTAGCCCACCGTGACACGGCCACTCGCTGCAACACGTTTCCGATAAGGGACAGCGACACCGCAGTTTCGCTGGAGGCTTACGTCACCACTGGGGTCGATAAAACCCAAGCCGCTAAGCTCGAGATTATGATTGTTCCTCTAACCTTTCGAGCGCAGGCCGGCATGCTTGCCCCGCTGCTGCTTCCACGTTAATAAACAGTTATGTTTTACGTTGGGATGCTGCCTTCTACCGACGCGGCACCCCACATCTGGTGACCCGGAAAACGAACTAACCGCACCGCCATGGCCGACGCAGAAGCCCTCACCGCTCTCCGCCAGCAAGTACAACAACTTCAACAGGAACTGCAACAAACCAAGCAACAGCAACAATCTCGCAACGCCCCCTCAAACGAGGACGTGCCTACCGGCTCCGCTGAGGACGTCAGAGCTCCTACAGACGCCTTCCCGCACGCTGCTTCCTGGCGTGTTGCTGTCAAGCTTCCGCCGTTTTGGGTGGACTCGCCCGAGGCCTGGTTCGCCCAGGTCGAGGCCCAGTTCTCCTTGGCGCGCATCAGGCAAGACCGGACCCGCTACGATTACGTCGTCGCTCACTTGGACGCACGTTACGCCAACGAGGTCCGGGATATCCTTGCCAACCCACCAACGGACAATCTGTACGAACATCTGAAGACTGCACTTATCCGCCGCTTGTCACTCTCGGAAGAACAGAAGATACGACAACTGCAGTCAGCAGAGCTCGCTGAGCGCAAACCTTCGCAGCTCCTGCGCCACTTGCGTGCGCTCGCGGGCAACATGGAAGTCCAGGATTCTTTCCTGCGATCGCTTTGGCTTCAACGGCTCCCGCCGCACGCCCAGGCGATTCTGCAGGCTCAGGTCAAGCTACCTCTCGACGAACTTGCGGAGATTGCTGATCGCGTTGTCGACGCCTCCTCGCCGCAGTTGTCGCCCACCATCCAGGCTGTCGCCGCACCGCTGAACACCACGGAGTTTACACGCCGTATCGACGACATCGATCGACGGCTCACCTCCATCCACAACACCTGGATGAACGTCTTCTGACGCCACAGCGCCGCCATTCGCAAAGCCGCGACCGTAACAACACCTCGTCACCACAACCGGACATCAACGGTCCGTGAATACCACCGACTCTTCAGTGACAAAGCCCGGCAGTGTCGTTCACCCTGTTCCGTGAGATATGCGGAAAAGGACAGCGGCAGCTCGTAGAGACGGCCGCAAGCTGCCAACCCGGAGGCCGTCCCATCTTCGTCACCGACCAAATCACGAAGCAGCGTTACCTGGTCGACAGCGGTTCCGACGTTTGCTGCTACCCGCGACACCACCTTCAAGGCCCTCGTCCGCCGACATCTTTCGAGCTCAGCGCGGCGAACCAGTCCACAATCAAGACGTACGGCTCGCTGCGCCTGCACATCCAGCTCAAGAACCTATGCCGCGACTTTCACTGGAACTTTGTCATCGCCGACGTCGCCGAGCCAATCATCGGCTCAGAGTTTCTGGCTCACTACAACCTCCTTCCGGACTGCCGCAACGTCCAGCTAATCGACGCGACAACGGGACACTCCACACCAGGCCAGCGAACGACCGCCCAACAGCCAAGCATCAAGGTGCTCAGCATTGACAATCTTTCGCCGTACCATGCCATCCTCGCCGAATTTCCCGGTTTGACGCGCCCCTGCGGACTGCCACGCAAAGTGCAGCACACCACCGTGCACTACATCCGGACCACCTCAGGTCCCCCAGTTTTCTACCGTGCCCGTCGCCTTGCCCCGGACCGCATGCGCATAGGCAAATCAGAGTTCGAGGCCACGCTCCGCGAAGGAACCGCCCGCCGCTCTGACAGTCCATGGGCTTCACCACTCCACCTTGTCCCGAAGAAGACCGAAGGCTGGTGGCCCTGTGGGGATTACCGCGCCCTAAACGCTCGCACCATCCCGGACAGGTACCCCGTCCACCACATACAGGACTTCGCCTATCGCATTCATGGCTGCCACGTGTTCTCCGTGCTAGACTTGGTGAAGGCCTACACACAGATACCCGTGAATCGGGATGATGTCCCGAAAACCGCTATCATCACACCCTTTGGGTTGTTCGAGTTTTCCTTCATGAGCTTCGGCCTGCGGAACGCTGGACAAACCTTTCAGCGCTTCATCGACGATGTCGTTCGTGGCCTCGACTTCTGTTTCGTTTACCTTGACGACATACTGGTATTTTCCCGCGACACCAAAGAGCACCACAGGCACCTTCGCCTACTATTCGAACGCCTCGATGACCACGGTCTACTCGTCAATATCCAAAAAAGCACGCTAGGCACTTCCGTCGTCCATTTCCTTGGCCACGAAGTTTCGTCTGAGGGCATTCGGCCCTTGCCCCAACGCATATCGGACCTGCAAAATTACCCTCGACCAACCACCGCTAAAGACCTTCGCGTTTCCTCGGCATGCTGAACTTCTACAGGCGTTTTTTGCCACACGCAGCCGAACACCAGGCTCACCTCCACGATGCTTTGGCTGGGCTACGAGGAAACCAACCCGTCACGTGGACACCAACGTTAGCGAAAACCTTCGAAGATTGGAAAGCCGCCCTCTGCACCGCCACGCTCCTCACCCAACCTGTCCCAGATGCTCCCTTGGGACTCTTCACGGACGCATCTAGTTTCGCCATCGTCGCCGCCCTCATGCAACGCGTGGACAACACCTGGCATCCCTTGGCTTTCTTCTCGAAGAAACTCGCAACCCCGAAAACGACCCCTTCTGTCGCCAGTTCCACTGACGAAACCACGACCACCGCCCCGACCAATTTGCCAGCCTACTACAGAGAACTTCTGGCGATATACGAAGCAGTGCAACACTTTCGCCATATTCTCGAACAACAGAACTGCACCATCTATACCGACCACAAGCCTCTCACCTACGCCTTCTCTCAACGTCGCGACAAACTCCCGCCTGTTCAGCAGAACCAACTCTCGTTCATCGCACAGTTCACCACCGACATCCAACATGTCAGCGGGAAAGACAACGTGGTCGCCGACGCGCTTTCACGTGTAGCCACCATCAGCTCGGCGCAGATAACAGCGGACGTCCTCGCCGAGGCTCAGACCACGGATGCCGAACTGCAGGAACTCCTCAAGGGCACGTCCTCACTACAGCTACAAGAAGTCCCCATTCCAGTGTCGGCAACCTCAATCTGTTGCGACACGTCGACAGGACGAAGCAGGCCCTATGTGCCCCTGTCCCATCGCCGTGGTGTTTTCAACCAGCTCCACAACCTCAGCCATCGCGGCATACGCGCCTCTACACGTCTCGTAGCTGACCGCTATGTCTGGCCCTCTATGCAGCGCGATTGTCACACGTGGGCGCGCTCCTGCATTCACTGCCAACGTGCCAAAATCACCAGGCACGTCACGTCCCCACTCGGAACATTCCCTCAGCCCTCTGGTCGGTTCGAGCACGTCCACCTCGACATCATAGGACCCTTTCCCCAGGCTGGACCCTACCGCTACTGTATCACCGCCATCGACCGATACACTCGATGGCCCGAGGCATGGCCCCTCGAGGGAATCACCGCAGAAGACGTCGCCTCGGCCTTCTTCACCGGTTGAATTGCTCGTTTCGGCGCCCCCCTCAGTGTAACCACCGACCAAGGACGACAGTTCGAATCGCACCTATTCAGGCTCCTCGGGCTGACATCGGTTTTGAACGCTTGAGGACCACCAGTTACCACCCCTGCGCCAACGGCATGATCGAGCGTTTCCCCCGACAGTTCAAGGCAGCCATTATGTTCCACCCGGACTCGACCTGGCTCGAGGGCATCCCTGCCGTCATCCTCGGTCTTCGCGCCACCTTCAAGCCGGACATCCACGCTACACCAGCAGAGCTCGCCTACGGGGAACCACTCCGTCTCCCAGGTGAATTTCTCGCAGCTCTGCCATCCAGCACTATGCCGTCAGACCCCACCGACTTCGTCGCCCGGCTCCGACGCACCATCGCCACCTTACGCCCGTCACCTGCAGCCCAACACAGCAAGCCTACACCTTTTGTGTTCAAGGAGCTAGCATCGTGCACGCACGCTTTCCTCCGCGACGACACCGTCCGCCGGCCTTTCCAGCCACCCTATAGCGGACCCCACCTAGTCGTTCGTCGCGACGACCAGAACTTCACACTGTGCCTGCACGGAACGACGTCCGCATCTCGATTGACTGACTCAAGCCCGCATACATCGCTGCGAACGAACCGGGCAGCGCCACTCCTCCCACAGGCACCCTTCCACAGCCGCCGACATCGCAGCCCGCTCCTTTCAAGACACGCTCTGGACGTCTGGTACGCCTCCCAGATTTCTACAGACCCTGAGGGCTCTGTACTCCGCGGGGGGGGGGGGGGGTGATGTGGCGACCACTGCGCACAAACCTGCGCAGCCTCCGTCTCGTCACTGTTTAGCCCAGCGTGACACGGCCACTCGCTGCAACACGTTTCCGATAAGGGACAGCGACACCGCAGTTTCGGTGGAGGCTTACGTCACCACTGGGGTCAATAAAACCCAAGCCGCTAAGCTCGAGATTATGATTGTTCCTCCACCTTTCGAGCGCAGGCCGGCATGCTTGCCCCGCTGCTGCTTCCACGTTAATAAACAGTTATGTTTTACGTTGGGGTGCTGCCTTCTACCGACGCGGCACCCCACAACAATAAATCTTCTGGCTACCATCTTAGGCATACAATACGGCACACTCCAAAAGTAAGAACGAACTATGGTGAGCAATCTTTCCTGTACCAGTCAACTGAAATAATAAATAAATTAGGAGAAAAGTTAAACTTCGACGCCAGTGAACTTACGTATAAAAAACAGGTCAAAGAAATGTTACTTGAGCAAAACGCTCGCAATACTGATATATAATTAAGGGTTCGAAGTATATTTGTACATGTTCCCTTCAAGGTAGAAATTAAAAACAATTACAAACAAAAATATATTAATACATATTTCTGACATAGTAGTGTAACTGATGAAAGTTCATGCGTACGAATTACTGCGTTTATGTGTACATTGTGGTCCCTTTGTGAATTTGAGACCTATGCTTGAGACCTATGCTCATACTCGATGTCTACTGCTGATGCCTCCCGGGGAAGCAAACAGCGTCTTCCGGATGCAGCCCTCGCGTTCGAAACGGCGTCAGCAAACTTCTCGTGCTTGCTAATGCATAAGAAATGTAGTAATGACTTTGCTTTGTGCTATTACTCTATTACGATTGTGCTATCATGCCTAAATTTGTAAACAGACATGTTATGTATGCTCTAAATCGGGTGGCTGAGGCCTCTGTCAGGCCACGTTCGCCTTTAGTCTCAGCCTCCCCTTGGTTTTTGCCAAGAAATAAAAAATCAAATCAAATCAAATAATTGATCTACAGGCCAAGTCTTTAACATTCTCCTCCGATCACTGCATGACGCCGCAACCTAACCCCGAAAACCGTCCTCCTCTAACGATCGCCGACGATCATGTGACCCTGCCGCCCAGCGCAAGGTTGATGATCAGCGTCTACTATGAAGATGCGGTTCCTGACGTCGACGCCATCTTGGAGTGACCAAAGGTTCCTCCTCGACCGCGGTGTCTCCGTTGCAAGAGGCATTGTACGCTTTAAGCAACGCCAATCCCAAATTTTGGTCACTAATTTCGGCGGGAATACCAGTATTTAAACAGGGCGCTCCAATTGCGTTCCTCGAAAAAACTCAAGAAGCAAGTGACGTGATCGTGGTTGCCGACTTTGAACGCGCACCCGAAGATACCTTCAAGCTTCCGAATCCCTTCGACTTGAAACCGGTGTTACCGCAAGAAGAACGGAGGAAATTATTGGATTGGCTGCGTCGCTACAGCGAGTGTTTTTCGTCGAACTCAAAACTACGTCAGACATCTCTAGCGAAGCACCGAATAATAACCGAGGATGGAGCCCGACCTATCCGACAGTCACCGTACCGCGCCTCTTCACACGAGCGAGACGCCATCCGTACCCAAGTCGACGTCATGCGCAGCGACGACATTATACAGCCATCCAAAAGCCCCCTGGGCTGAGCCGGTCGTACTGGTGAAGAAAAAAAACGGCACATTAAGGTTTTGCGTTGACTACCGGCGACTGAACAAAATCACCAAAAAGGACGTGTACCTCCTGCCACGAATCGACGAGACTCACCACCTCGGCCATGCGAAGTACTTTCCATCGATGGATCTGGAGACCGGCTACTGGCAAATTGAGGTAGACGAGACAGACCGAGAGAAGACCGCATTTATAACCCCGGACGGCCTATACGAGTTCAAGGTGATGCCGTTTGGGCTGTGCACGGCACCAGCAACGTTTTAAAGAGTCATGGACACTGTGCTAGCTGGCCTTAAGTGGCACACGTGCCTCGTATACCTCAAGGTGCGAAACGTTTGCCAGATACGCCTGAGTGGTTTGCTGGGATCCAGTCGAGAGCAGAACTGACTCCAGCGCTGTTTAAAGAGCTTGAGAATGTGTTTTTGGACGTGTTTCTCCGCCCATTTAGCGTCTCGAACATCATCCGGAGACACCGTTTTTCGTGCTCGCCTCTCTGCTCTCCTGCGAATTGCCCGAAGTCGCTCATACTCGATGCCTACTGCTGATGCCTCCCGGGGAAGCAAACAGCGTCTTTCGGATGCAGCCCTCGCGTTCGATAAAGCGTCACCAAACTTCTCGTGCGTGCTAAGAGTGGCACTGCTGTCCTCATCTTCTCCCAATTTGTACCATGCACCCTGAGTTTTTGTGGACCTCAACAGATTCCTTTGATGATTGTATATGTGGGCAAATGGTCACTTCCAAAGATTTCTACGTCATCAAACCACGACGCAGATAACAGAAGGGACTGTAGATATCAGCGTCACATCCAAGGCACTCGATGTTTTACCACGGACAAATGTGGCGCTGCCCGTGTTTAAGACGTTTATTCCACTGCAGGCTATTGACCCGCACTGCAAGTTCCGCTTTCCACGCGGCATCAACAAGCGGTGTGAAGGAGTGTTGCACCGACTACGCCTCAATGTAGCATTTACTCGGAGTTTTAGGTTCAAGATAGGTTGGGACGATTCCCCTTTGTGCCGGACTTGCGCTGTGCGTGAGACTGTCGATCACTTGCTAGGTGTCTGCTCTCGATTCGCTGCTGCGCGGAAAACTGCAGCGACCTCCCTCTCTCGTGTACGCCATGGAGGCAGTCTGGAACTTCGTCATTTTCTTGGGCCCTGGGCCAATACTGCTGACTGTACCTGAGGTACAAAAGTTTTACTCCAGTTCCTACGAGACACTGAACTAGACAAATTTCTCTATATAGCAGACAGACCAAGTGTGTCGTGATATCTACTCTTTTGCACTGTGGCGTTCATCTCTTTACTTTGCTCGTGTTGGTGTCACTGGCGTTCATCTATTTATTTTTCTCGGGTCGGTGTTACTCTTTTTTTTTTCGCGTCGTTTACTTTTCGTTTTGTTTCAGTGTTTACATTAACGATTCTCTTTTCAATTGTATTTTTATATCCGGACTCTGCTGGCAGATTTCTCTTGTTATTACTTACCGTTTTTTTTTTAACGCTTCTTGTTTGTCTTCTTCCTGCAGTAACCCTAATGTCTAATATTCACCACTCATCAACGTAGTCAGCCATCATCTGGTCTAGCAAGCCTTGTCCCTAGCAGGGCTGACCTCACCAGTTTACAATAAAGAGCCTTCTCTCTCTCTCTCTCTCGTATACCTCGACGACGTTGTGGTATTCGCCCGGACTTTCGACGAACATCTTGCAAGGTTGGAGTATGTACTCGAGGCCATTCGTACGTCGGGGTTAAAGCTGAAGCCAGAAATGTGCCGTTTCGCGTACGAGGAGCTCAAGTTTTTGGCCCACGTCGTCGACGCCGCGGGAGTCCTACCTAAACCGGCAAAAACTTCAGCCGTTGCCAAATTCCCAAGGCCGAAAGACAAGGGCCTGCGAAGATGTCTCGGACTGTGCGCATACTACCGGTGCTTCGTCGAAAACTTCGTACGCATTGCAGAGCCACTCACACGCTTGATGAAAGATAGCACCCCTTTTAGCTGGGAAAACGAACAAGAAAAATCATTCTGCGAGCTGCAAAAACGCCTGTAAAGCCCGCCCGTGCTCGCTCATTTCGACTATAACGCTGAACCAGAAATGCACACGGACGCCAGTGATCTGGGCTTGGGTGCCGTCCTCCACCAAAAGCAAAGCGATTGCGAAAAAGTAATCGCCTTTGCCAGCCGTGGTCTGTCGAAGGAGGAGAAAAACTACTCAGCGTCTGAAAAAGAGTGTCTCGCTATTATACGGGCGATTTCAAAATTTCGCCCACACGTGTATGGTAGACCAATCAATGTTGTGACAGACCACGTTGTGCTGTGTGGGCTCGCCAATTTGAAGGACCCCTCAGGCCGTCTTGGGCGGTGGAGCTTGCGCCTGCAAGAGTTCAACGTTACAATCGTCTATAAATCCGGCAGGAAACACTCCGACGCCGACTGCCTGTCCTGCGCTCCCGTCTACGCCCACCAGCACTAGACTCTGATGAAGACAGCGCGGTCTTTGGAGTCGGGACGGACAGCGACCTAGCGGCCCAGCAGCGTGCCCAGCCCGACTTACGCGTCATAATCGACTACCTCGAAGGATGCAACGTCGCCGTGCCTAGGACCTTTACACGCAACCTACCAGCATTCAGCCTGAAAAACTCCGTACTCGTGAAGAAGAATTTCAGCCCGGAACGAGAACGAATTATTTTGCTATCCCCGCAGAACTTCGCGACGAAATGTTGGAAGCGTGCCACGACGGCCCTTCTTCCGGACATCTCGAACAGCCCGCACAATCGCAAAAATAAAGGCGAAGCACTACTGGCCCCGCCTTACATTCGACGTCACCCACTACGTGCAGAGGTGCCGTGACTGCCATCGACGAAAAACGCCACCGACGAGACCCGCCGGACTTCTGCAGCCGATCGCCGTCCCATCGAGGCCCTTCCAACAGATTGAAATGGACCTTCTGGGCCCGTTCCCTACATCCCGATCCGAGAACAAGTGGATTGTCGTGGCGACAGACTACATAGCGCGCTACGCAGAGACCGCTGCTCTTCCGAAGGGGACTGCAAAGAAAGTCGCAAAGTTCTTCATAAGTCAAGTTGTTCTGCGACATGGATCCCCCGAAAGTCCTAATAACGGACCGCGGAACGGCCTTCACTGCGGAGCTGATGCAGAGAATATTAGGCTACAGCAACACGGATCACAGAAAAACGACGGTGTACCACTCCCAAACGAGCGGAATAACGGAACGTCTGAACAAGACAATCGCAGATATGCTGTCAGTCTACGTTGACGTTAAAATAAGACTTGGGACGAAGTGCTCCCGTATGTCACCTTTGCGTACAACACGGCTATCCAGGAAACTACGCAGATTACGCCGTTCGAGCTTGTCTACGGAAGACGGCTGTGTACGATGCGTGACGCCATGCTTCCGCATGTAGAAGACGACGACCTCAACCCCGACGTCCAAGGATACCTTCGGCGTGCGGAAGAGGCCCGCCAGCTCGCTCGAGTTTGTACAACGAACCAGCAGCTGCTGGATGCCGCACGCTACAACCTACGACGCCGAGAAACCGAGTACCGCCCAGGGGATATTGTGTGGATTTGGAGTCCCATCCGACGACGCGGACTCAGTGAGAAGCTTCTGCGACGGTATTTCGGACCCTACCAGGTTCTACAATGTGTCGGCCAACTTACCTACGAGGTGATCCCCGATGGTGATTCGGGAACATCACGACGACGCACGCGGCCCCAAGTCGTCCACGTGGTTCGCTTGAAACCTTACTATGCAAGATGATGGACTTTTAGGGGCGAAGCTCCTAAAGCCATGGGTCTGTTCATCCCATGTGTCTCGTGGTACGTGACCGCCGCATGCTTTCGGAGATGTCGCAAAGTGGGCCACGTTGCACGCGCAAGAACCGGCTGCAACCGGCAGCGCCAACTCGGCACCGGGAGCGCGAGCTTGTCTGTGTTCGCCAACGGAGGCGCGAGTGCACGGGCACTGAGGGGGGGAGATCACGCAAGAGATCACGCCATGAACGCAGGCAGTCGTTCTCGGAGATCGAACGAGAGGCAAGGACCTTTGCTCGTTTCCTCTCGTCTTGTTCGGACACAAGTTCGCCATAAATAAAAGTTCTTTCTTTACCGTTGTGTCCCATCCTACGTGACAAATTGTGGTGGAGGTGCGGGGTAGTCCTCGATGGCGCGGGGTCTTTCACCAGGTCTGGGCCTGGGAGCATTGACTCCGAAAATAAAAGTTGATTTGTACAATGTACGCCCAGTCTTACGTCTTTCTTAATGATGTAATGGGCGAACTTTCACGGGAGAGTTACGGTTACCGATGATCTTCCCCTCTCGAGCTTCGCCCTACTTATCATCATTCATTCCATAGATATGGCGTGATTTTTTAGGGGCGAAGCTCCTAAAGCCATGGGTCTGTCCAGCCCTTGTGTCTCGTGGTACGTGACCGCCGCATGCTTTCGGAGATGTCGCAAAGTGGGCCCCGTTGCACGCGCAAGAACCGGCTGCAACCGGCAGCGCAAACTCGGCACCGGGAGCGTGAGCTTCTCTGTGTTCGCCAACGGAGGCGCGAGCGCACATGCACTGCGAGGGGGAGATCACTCAAGAGATCACGCCACGAACGCAGGCAGTCGTTCTCGGAGATCGAACGAGACGCAAGGACCTTTGCTCGTTTCCTCTCGTCTTGTTCGGTCACAAGTTCGCCCTAAATAAAAGTTCTTTCTTTACCGTTGTGTCCCATCCTACGTGACAAATTGTGGTGGAGGTGCGGGGTAGTCCTCGATGGCGCGGGGTCTTTCACAAGGTCTGGGCCTGGGAGCATTGACTCCGAAAATAAAAGTTGATTTGTACAATGTACGCACACAGTCTTACGTCTTTCTTAATGATGTAATGGGCGAACTTTCACGGGAGAGTTACGGTTACTGATGATCTCCCCCTCTCGAGCTTCGCCCCACTTATCATCATTCATTCCGTGGATATGGCGTGATTTTTTTTTTGTTTGTTCGGACTGTGTTTTCTTTCACCATCGGGTCGATGCACTCTTACAAGGGGGGTAATGCCGCAAACCATGTATTTGTTTGTTTATGTATTGTTTGCTTTTACTGCCCCGCCATGCCCGGTCCTGTTACCTGTGTCAATCGAAGCGCGTCTTGTATTCTTTATTTTTATGCCGCTCGGGCTATCTCATTCAGATAATCAGACTGTTTCGTCTTAACGTCACTAGCCCGGAATTGTCTTCTTTGATCTACGATGTTCTGGATGTAAATCGACGGTTCCAGAAACACTCGCGCCCAAAGATAAAAGCCTGCAGAGCAGACGCCACGGCATTGCGATCGTCGACGCTCGCGCGCACACGTCACTTTATCTACTGCGGCTTCGCCGCCTGTGTATTCTTTGAGTTGTTAAGGGAGCACAAGTTCGCTCCAATAAACGTGTTTTCCTTCAAGAAACTGCGTCGTCTCTGGCCTCGATGATATGACGTTCGCGTACACGCGGTCCGCTTCATACGATGGACTCTGGCGCGGATAAACCGGCGCTTTTCCCTTGTTTTACGACGCTTCGCCGCCTCGCACTGACCTCCTTTATTCTGAACCCCCGTTTGACGCTGCTTGATGTGCAAAGGTCCGCAGGCGGGCCAGACCCCTTACTGAACAGACGCAAGGAAGCAGGCGGATACTCGTGAGCGGGCGTTACACGGCTACGTCCCCACGCGGCAGCTGTACGCCAACGAGCCAACCGCGAGAAGTCACAATTCAGGTTGCAGGTGGACCGTAAATTTGAAGCTCCGTTTAGCCACCGACGAACGCGAAAACACATACGACGTAACCCCACGGCCATGACCGAACAGCCGCTTTCCCGCCCGCTTGATTCAAGTTTATTCCTTTCACGACGCTCTTTATCCCTATATCTCTGCTCACTACATTCAAAGCCACGTTTTCGCTCCGCTCATGTCGTTGATAGAGCGCTTCAATTCACGAGCGTCTGCGGCAAGGGTGGAGCAAAATACAGGAGGCGATTGGTGCGCATACGTACCCTTGGCACCGCCATTTTGGGTCACTCGCTGGCCATCGCAGCAAGTTACTGTAGCAAGACCGCGCTATAATTTTTGCAGGAACATGATTTACTCGAGAAGGTTTATTATCTTGTCTATTTCGCATTGCTGAATCCTGTGGGAAACGAGAACAGCTATCTGTTCAGCACTATGACGCAATAGCGACGGCACGGGAACGTTCAAGGGTGTCTCCACTATGTACGTGAATGGAGTGTTTTTGTTTATCTCCGCCTTGTACTAGCGTTCATTTTGCTTGGCTTTGGCCGTTGCACATTCGCTTTTTCCGCTCTCAGTTTGCTCGAGCACGTCGGCCTTATCTCGAGTAGCGCGCTGTGCACGGCTGGCGGTCTATCTGGACTCCATGGAGAGGAGGGGGGCACACCATAAATGTTGCTTTTAAAGCAAAGCTTTCTACCTCTGCCAGGCAAGGGTTCTTTCGCGGCGTGCAGGACAATAAACTGCCAACGCGGTGGACGCGCCGGCGGGGAGAGGGGTGAAGGTTCACCCACGGAGCACACTGTAGAAGGCGCGGCGAATTTACCCAGCGTTCCCCGCTCAGAAGTGCATAAGCGGGCGGGTCGGAGGTACGGCTTTGTCGTCTGCTTAAGTGACGGTTGTTTTGGGCCTGTTTAAGAGCAGCTTCGCGTCCATTGCGCGCTTCCTCCACACGGCTTGATTAAGTTGTTTGACAGCACCTCCTGTGTAACCCGCCCCCGACGGCAGTAAGTGATAGCATGGCATAGATACGAAATGGATTGGTTCGCGGGGCTCCGTGCGCACGTTGGCTGGAGTGCTGTCGGTAAAATGGCAAAGCACGGGATTCGATGTATGGGTGCCTTTGAGCGCCTGAAAGGCCCGTTCGCAACGTTCTGTCCGAAGAAAAGGGATGCCAGGTCGTAAAAGGTGATTTGGAGGGGACGCAACTGCTGCGACATTTTCTACGAATCTACGGAAGAATGAACCGAGTCCTAGGAAGCTTTCTGACTTTGCGAACAGGGAAAATTTAAAACAACGGAGGTCTTCTCTGAGTCAGGTTGAATTCCTTTGTTGCCGACTACGTGTCTTAATACTTAAATTCGTTTGCTGACGAAGCTGCATTTCTTTGCGTTTATCTCCAGTCCCGCATTTGAAAGACAACTCAAAAATTCGCCGAGACGTTGTAAGAGTTGGTCAAATAAACTTGAGAGAACACATGGTGGCCCGCGTAGCACGGACAATTTTTTTCCATTCACTTAAGACCGCGAACAACGGTGTCAATATTTGTTCGATCGTGGCAGGCGCATTACACAGCCCAAATTCCAACACGTTTAACTCGTAAAGTCCGTCTGGGGTGGGAAAGGCCGTCTTTTCTTTGCCATCCTCGTGCATTGGGATCTGCCAATTGCCAGAGCGTAAGTCGAGACTCCAGAAGTACTCCGTTCCTTGGACACTATACAAAGCGTCACCGAAGCGAGGCATCGGAGAAACATCTTTCCGAGTGATAATATTCAGCGCACGGTAGTGGACACAAAAGCTAACTGACCCATCCTTCTTCTCGACTAATACAACAAGCGATGACCACGAGCTCGGCGATGGGCGGATGACATCGCGCTTGAAGATTTCAGCGACCTGCTTTTGAATATTTTTTTCTGTGAAGATACACCTTACTGCCGTCTGTGTACAATCGCTGAGTCATCCATCTCAAATAGGCGGCTGGCCAAGGTCGTCCGTTTGAGCGTGGTAGAACCGTCGTCAAAGGATGCAACGTGCTTCGCCAGCCCCGTGAGCAGCTCAGAGCGTACGGTGGGGGCTGATAGTGGCAGCAATACTGGACATACCACCCAAAAAACACACTCCCAAGTACAGTCGGTAAAAGGGTTGTCTAACCGCTTGAACGGCGTGCGCCGGTCTGCGCGGGAGACATCTCGTGATAGCGCCTGGTTTGAGACCGGGGAGTGTGAGCATGCGCGACCCGTATCAGCGCGATGGCCGTGTCCCTGCTCTCTGTGCCCGCCACCTTGGCTTCCGCACCTTCTTTGGCCGTTGGAAGCGCTGCCTGCGGGGCCGTGCCGGGAAAACATATCGGATATCACTTGTGTTAGAGCGCGCCGCGTTATTTTCCCGTCTGCATTAGCTTTGGCGCACAGTTGTGCATTGCGTCATCGTTCTGCCAATTCGGTGCGTGGTATCGCGTGCACCATTATCGGGTATCGGTGCTCAGCTTCGCGCGTCACTAGAGTTCCTGTATATAGCTCCCCTACGGGAGCAGAGTTGCCCGTCCGTCCGCCATCTTGAGTTCCAGGTCGTGCGGGAAAGCCACCCGTATCGCATGTAGGAGCTGCGGCCGGGCCGCCATGCTAGCGGCCGCGGTGAGGGGGAGTGGCGAGGAGCGGCGCGAAAAACTGGTGCACGATAGCCGGCTGCTTATCAGCTGAGTGGCCGCCACTGCCGCCGCTTCCGCAACCACCGATGCTCGGTTGCGCAGAACTGACTGAATCTGGGGGCTTCTGCGCAGCACTGAAAGCGGACTTTCTTGACGTGCGGCATGTGGCAATCAGACGAGCAACTCTTGCGCTACGCGATATACAGGAACTCTACGCGAAACAGCCGACAGGCGAACGCCAAAAAAACTCGAGGCAGTGTGCAAGCTGTCATTGACCAATGTCCACACACTGAAAAAACCCGCCAGCATCTTCCCAAGGGGGGAACTCGAGTAAATGCGTCGCAGAGTGGTGGGGGTAATTGCGTAATTGTGTATGGGTTGGGAATGCTTAATTGTTATTTCGTCTTTATTATTCTTATTTATTGAATGAAGGAGAAGCGAAGGCAAGGAGTGTAAAGTTAAAGTCTGTCTTTATTGCTTGGTGCCGTCAAGCAAAGCGTCAAGTCAAGCGAAAGCCAAGCAAAGACGCCCTTGACTGAATTCCAAACGCGCGTTCCGGCGCTTATATACACATCGCCCGCGTTCAAGGGAGAGGAGTACGGGGGAGAGACGCGCATGCGCACACTTCCGTACACAAGCGCCCGAACTTTCCACGCACCCACCACGCCGTTATCACGTGTACACGCCCTGCCGCCGTTACTGTTGAGCGCGATGCAGCGCACGGGTAGCTACGACGCATGCTCGCACCGACGCGCTCCCCCCGCACCGCTGCAGCTGTTGTTGAGAGCGACGGAGCGCACGGGGTACACGCGCTCCTCCCGCACCGCCGCACCTGTTGTTGAGAGCGAGGAGGGTACGGGGGAGAGAGGCGCACCTGCGCCTCGACGCGACGCGCAGGCGCGGTGAGCGTGTGGACGGCGCCGACAACATCGACGAGTGACATCGCGAGCCTAAGAAATGCTCCGCATTTAAAAATACCGTCATCGAGGCGTCTTCGACAATTTTCGCTCGCCTCTTCGCATACAGAAAAAAACTATCCTGCATAAATTGCATTTTAAACCTCGGAACACGATTGAAAACTAAATACGATGAAATAGAGTAGAACACAAACTGAAGTTTTGAATGATTTTTTTTTATAATTTAAGGAGAAACTGACATCACAAATTACAAAGGAACTGTTTTTGTGCTACAACCTTTTCGTCAGAAGACGACAGGTTTTGTTCCTACTTCGGTTGCTAAGAGTTAAAAAGCGGCTGCTCATGCAGTTTTCCTTCCCACGATAGCGAGACGGGGGTTGAAACACTGCGCTCCCCCGTGATTAGGAGCGCCAATAAAACTGACAAACCTGTGCCGGCCAAATTGTGAAGCGGTACGAGTTTTGAGGGAGCATGAGGAGGAAGCCTCCTCACGGCATTGATGTAGGATTTTGTGGAGGGGGATTCACGGGCCTTGTGTTTAAATTTATGCGACACTGATGTCATCTTATCGGAAATCATAATAGCTTTATTCACTACATCCAGTAGGAAAATAATGAGATTCGCCTTTTTGAGGTTTAATAATAGTAACAGTAATCCATGTATTCGATTTATTCATTTCGATCAAGATATTGTTCCTTATATATATCGCACCGACATCCGCACGTTGTGGTGACTCATGAGGAGCGATATGTCTTGAACATTAAAGTCAGGACAACAATTATTTTGAAAACATTGTTTACCCCGTTTGAGGCAAAAAATGCAATATTGCGCATTTAAACAGTCGCGAAATAAGATGGAACTACGAGTATTTACGAATTTAGTGAATGGAACGACACAGTCCGGGCAAGCAGGCACCGAACCATTAATTTCAATAAAATGCCCGTAAATGTGTTTTCAAAACATGTCCGGTAACAAAGAATGTTTGCTCAGGGAAGGATTTGAATAACCTGGAAAACAGGCAGTATCTGTTGGCATATTACGTCCAAGTTCACACTTGATCCGCAACTCTGCAGCACATCGCACTGGGCAGATAACTTAGCGCTGTCGGTCGCCGATCCTGGTAACTGCGCTTGGGGCTGCCTAGTTCTGCGATGCGCAGAAGTTGAAGGCGCCCTAGCGAATCCTTTATATATACTACGCTATTGAATCTGTGCTGCAGTGAGTGTTCCGACGATGGCACCATGCTTAACTCTTCAGGAAAGGAAAGGCATCGCTTTGATGGGACGCACGATGTCCCAAAGAGCCATATCTGCGGCAACAGGGCGCCTATTGCCAACTGTCAATAGAATTGTTCAGGCTTTCACTAAATAAGGACGACTTGTCGATGCTCCCCATTTTAGCCCCCTAGAGCGATGACCCATGAGGAGGATAGGCTGATAGTAGCAACGGCACTAGACAACCATTTCCTCAGCACTCGCGAAATTCGAGACATGCTAGGTTTGGACGTTTCAGACCAACTCATCCGGTCGAGACTTCACGAAACGGATATAAAAGGGAGGATGGCTACACAAAAGACTCAACTGGAAGCAAAGCAGCGGAACCACCAGTGGATGGAGTTTGCTTCTGTTGTAGAAGACTGGACCGCGCATAACTGGAGGGCCGTGTTCTTCAGTGACGAGGCAGCATTTTGCACCCGATGGCACCAGCGAAAATGGCTGTGGCGGCCTCATAAATGCCGGTAGGAACAAATTTTACCTACTGGTATAATTGCCTGGTTGGGAGGTTTAACTCGCCGCAGATTCTAAGGCGATGAGGCGTGCCGTAGGGGAGAGCTCCTATGGATTTATTTTGACCACCTTAAAGCGTATCTTTAGCGTGCGTGGAAATCTCAAACACACGGGCGTTCTCGCTTCTATTGATATACGATCGCTCTTTCCTGAACCTAATGTATAAATGCTGGACATGCATCACAGTTCTTGCTTGCATAATAGGATTTTTACCTCCATCACGCAGGAATGACGACAAATGTGTCTGGAAGGTGTGCTCCAGCGGGCGGACAACAGTCACCAGGCCATCAGCTACAAAGGCCTAGGACCGCTCCACAGGGTCACAGGATGGATGACAGCAGCAGCCTACGCCGACATCAATCAGACTGTATTTGTGCCATATGTGCTGGAGGGACCGTTCCCGGACGGGCTGTATCATTTCCAAGAAAATGGCGCGCCAGTTCACACCACCAAAGCAATTCAATATCTTTTCGAAAGCCTTAGAATAACAAACTTGCAATGGCCTGCCACAAGCCCGGATTTGAACATAATAGAAAACGTGTGGGGGGTGATGAAAACCAATTTGTCTAGACAACCTGGCCTATCAAACTCAGACTCCGACGAACTGTGGATCGCCAGTCAGAGAGAGTGGGAGCGTCTTCGCACTGACCAGAGTTTCGTGGACGCGCTCTACGACTATCTTTCCAGAAGGATTCAGAGCGTAAAGCTGGCTCCTGAAGCGCAAACAAGGTACTAGGCTTGTAGTATCACCGTCATGCCTGAGCACGTTTGTCCTGAGCACCTGCATGCCAAGCGGGTGCGCGGACCATATAACCCAAGTCATCGCAGACATTAACCAGTCGACTACCCCGCTTCTTCAGAACGCTGACGTCAGCTCAGGACGTTGCAGACCTATTTACACTGCATTTAGCTTTTTCATCAAAGTTGAAAGCTTCCACCTATAGTTCACTTGATCAGCCTTGCGGAATGGGCTAACAGTGTGACGTTTAGCAACTAGAACCCACATGGCAGAATCATCCAGTCCTTATTTTTTGTGTGCGAGCCTACATTATATTTCAATGTTCTTTATGCTACCATATTCCGAGAATTTGTTTGGTTCTGAATAAATAACTAAATTCAGTATGCTCTGACAGTTTATAGGTGTTAAAAACAAGCGAAAATTGCCGAAACGCCTTGCTGACGGTGTTTTTCAGTGTCTGGACATCGGTCAATGACAGCTTGCACACTGCCTCGAGTTTTTTGGCGTTGGCCTATCGGCGGTGACGCGCAAAGCAGAGCGCCGATACCCAATAATGGTGCACGCGATACCCACGCACTGCATTGGCAGAACGATGACGCAATGCACAAGTGTGCGCCGAAGCTAATGCAGACGGGAAACTAATTGATTGATTGTGGGGTTTAACGCGCCGACGCAACGCAGGCGATGAGGCGCGCCGTAGTGGAGGGCTCCGGATTAATTTCGACCACCTGGGGATCTTTAACGAGCGCCGAAATCTCGTACACACGGGCGTTTTTGCTTTTCGCCTCCATCAGAAAAGTGGCCCCCGCGGCCGGGAATCGAACCAGCGACCTCGTGCTAAGCAGCGCAACACCTTAGCCACTGAGCCACCGCGGCGGTCAGACGGGAAACTAACGCGGCGCGCTCTAATGCAAGTGATCTCCCATATGCTTTCCCGGCCCGGCACCGCAGGCAGCGCTACCAACGGCGAAAGAAGGTGCGGAAGCCAAGGCGACGGGCACAGCGAGCAGGGACACGGCCATCCCGCTGATACGGTCGCGCATGCTCAAACCAAACCAGGCGCTATCAGTAGAGGTCTCCCACGTAGTCCGGAGCACGCCGCTCCAACGTTATAGACAAGCTTTTTACCGACTGTACGCGAAGGGGATGCTGCGTTGGAAAAGATATAAACATGCACTCTGCCAACCGCAGAAGCGACGGCCATACCTTAAGGTAGCAAAATAGGCACTCTGGGCTGTTTGACACTTAATCGCGCAAGAGAAACGCGACACAAACACATGTTCACTATCTAGGAATATCTTCGTACAAACAACGTCTTCTATTATTCGTTTTTTTCACGAGCCATAAGAGAATGAAATACAATTGATGATTCCTTGATAGCACAGCCAACATTCGAGAATTTGTGAGCGCCTTGGTGAATACTTGTTTACGTGAACGAATGCGTGATGTCTTTTTTGTATGTACCGGGACTGTATTATTTGCCGAATGTTATCTGTTTTTACATTTCACTATCTTCCTGTTTCTGTGTTTATCTGTTACTATTAGTTTATTGTATTCGGTAAGTGAACAGATTGTGATCACGCTTGGACTGCTCTCTCTGTCATGCGTGATTCTTAGTTCTTCTGTACGTGATTGTTACGATTCACTTCTTTGTTGTTGTTCATTGAAACGATAATGAATTACTGGCATGCCCCTCCTCTAATAATCCCTTCTGGGATTGACATTATTTTAAAATAAAATATCTAAATAAATAAACAAATATTAATAGGAGTGCAGCTGGAAAGATAGACGACAGTACCGAAACGCATCTTCCACCACGTCAGAGACAACGGTTGAGACGACTGATTATTGATGCATTCCGCCGGGGAAACAACCAAAACGGTGATGATGATTACATACAGGCGATCATGATGACACGGGTCATCAGCAGCCGGACTGATGGTTATTTAAAGATGATGAAGTTCGCGTATAAGGTTGAAAACACGGGCAGCGTGGTCAAAAGGGCTCATACGTCTTAATACGAACCCTTGGTTGATGGTGTGGGAGAAGTGGTGAAAGCCTTTCTTTTGGCTCGACACAGCAAGCTGCAGCTTAATTTTTTACGCCTGGCAACTGGTCACGGATCATAAGTCTAGACACCCCATCGCTTTTACTGATCTGCTCAGAGGTTTATACATAATGCCTGTAGTCAGGTTAATTCCGGAGCAATCCAGGCAGCAATCCAGGCAGATTCCGGAGCAATCCAGGCAACCGCACGATCGAGCGGCTGTTAAGTGCCTGTTCCTTTTCATGCAGTACTTCGTCGGCAGAGTGCTGCTGGTCTGAGGCTTCGGACGACGACTTGCCGTCACATCATCGTGCTACATCGAGGCACGCGTCAGCGCTGGGCATTCGTTCGTCTGACGGACACTGCGCCCGCGCTGCCCTGGCCAAAAGGAGGCGGACACGACGACTATATAAGCATCGGATCGGCGCCGGGGCGTCATCATTCCGGAGCAATCCAGGCAACCGCACGATCGAGCAGCTGTTACGTGCCTATTCCTTTTCAAGCAGTACTTCGTCGGCGGAGTGCTGCTGGTCTGAGGCTTCGGACGACGACTTGCCGTCGCATCATCGTGCTACATCAAGGCACGCGTCAGCGCTGGGCATTCGTTCGTCTGACGGACACTGCGCCCGCGCTGCCCTGGCCAAAAGGAGGCGGACACGTCGACTATATAAGCATCGGATCGGCGCCGGGGCGTCATCATTCCGGAGCAATCCAGGCAACCGCACGATCGAGCAGCTGTTAAGTGCCTATTCCTTTTCATGCAGTACTTCGTCGGCGGAGTGCTGCTGGTCTGAGGCTTCGGACGACGACTTGCCGTCGCATCATCGTGCTACATCGAGGCACGCGTCAGCGCTGGGCATTCGTTCGTCTGACGGACACTGCGCGCGCGCTGCCGTGGCCAAAAGGAGGCGGACACGTCGACTATATAAGCATCGGATCGGCGCCGAGCCGTCATCATTCCGGAGCAATCCAGGCAACCGCACGATCGAGCAACTGTTAAGTGCCTATTCCTTTTCATGCAGTACTTCGTCGGCGGAGTGCTGCTGGTCTGAGGCTTCGGACGACGACTTGCCGTCGCATCATCGTGCTACATCGAGGCACGCGTCAGCGCTGGGCATTCGTTCGTCTGACGGACACTGCGCCCGCGCTGCCGTGGCCAAAAGGAGGTGGACACGTCGACTATATAAGCATCGGATCGGCGCCGGGGCGTCATCATTCCGGAGCAATCCAGGCAACCGCATGATCGAGCAGCTGTTACGTGCCTATTCCTTTTCATGCAGTACTTCGTCGGCGGAGTGCTGCTGGTCTGAGGCTTCGGACGACGACTTGCCGTCGCATCATCGTGCTACATCGAGGCACGCGTCAGCGCTGGGCATTCGTTCGTCTGACGGACACTGCGCCCGCGCTGCCGTGGCCAAAAGGAGGCGGACACGTCGACTATATAAGCATCGGATCGGCGCCGGGGCGTCATCATTCCGGAGCAATACAGGCAACCGCACGATCGAGCAGCTGTTAAGTGCCTGTTCGTTTTCATGCAGTACTTCGTCGGCGGAGTGCTGCTGGTCTGAGGCTTCGGACGACGACTTGCCGTCGCATCATCGTGCTACATCGAGGCACGCGTCAGCGCTATTCATTCGTTCGTCTGACGGACACTGCGCCCGCACTGCCCTGGCCAAAACGAGGCGGACCGTCGACTATATAAGCATTGGATCGGCGCCGGGGCGTCATCATTCCGGAGCAATCCAGGCAACCACACGATCGAGCAGCTGTTAAGTGCCTATTCCTTTTCATGCAGCACCTCGTCGGCGGAGTGCTGCTGGTCTGAGGCTTCGGACGACGACTTGCCGTTGCATCATCGTGCTACATCGAGGCACGCGTCAGCGCTGGGCATTCGTTCGTCTGACGGACACTGCGCCCGCGCTGCCCTGGCGAAAAGGAGGCGGACACGTCGACTATATAAGCAATGGATCGGCGCCGGGGCGTCATGATTCCGGAGCAATCCAGGCAACCGCACGATCGAGCAGCTGTTAAGTGCCTGTTCCTTTTCATGCAGTACTTCGTCGGCGGAGTGCTGCTGGTCTGAGGCTTCGGACGACGACTTGCCGTCGCATCATCGTGCTACATTGAGGCACGCGTCAGCGCTGTTCATTCGTTCGTCTGACGGACACTGCGCCCGCGCTGCCCTGGCCAAAACGAGGCGGACACGTCGACTATATAAGCATTGGATCGGCGCCGGGGCGTCATCATTTCGGAGCAATCCAGGCAACCGCACGATCGAGCAGCTGTTAAGTGCCTGTTCCTTTTCATGCAGCACTTCGTCGGCGGAGTGCTGCTGGTCTGAGGCTTCGGACGACGACTTGCCGTCGCATCATCGTGCTACATCGAGGCACGCGTCAGCGTTGGGCATTCGTTCGTCTGACGGACACTGCGCCCGCGCTGCCCTGGCGAAAAGGAGGCGGACACGTCGACTTTATAAGCATCGGATCGGCGCCGGGGCGTCATCATTCCGGAGCAATCCAGGCAACCGCACGATCGAGCAGCTGTTAAGTGCCTGTTCCTTTTCATGCAGGTATGTACTGAATGCTACGCGCTGCTTTTTGTAGGAGCTTGACAGTGTTTCCTAGATTGCTCCGTGAATGGTTGTCAGTATGTCAACAATAAAGGAACTGGGAAAGGCGTTGGCTGACCTGTCTGCTCGACTAGATGTGAAACACGAAGAACTAAAAAAAAGAGTTGTCAGTAGTGTTCGTATCTGAGCTCAAGGCGGTCAAGCAATCAATGGACTTCATAAACGAAAAATTTGAGGAGTTTAAGACTAACATGGCGGAAGTTAACAAAGAACTTACCACGCTCAAAGCTGATAATCATGAACTGAAAAGTGCAAATGACCGTGTCTTCAGCGAGCTGAAATTGGTCAGACAAAAAGTGGTAGATTTACAGCAGTACAGCCGCCGAAGCAATGTTGAGATAAAAGGGGTTCCGATGGTCGAAGGGGAAGACCTTATCGCCACCGTAAAAACCATTTCTCTCTGTGTGAACGCTGAAGTCGAAGAAAGCGATATTGAAATAGTTCATCGAGTGCCAACTACAAATGCGGAGCAGCAGAACATCATTTCCAAGTTTGCGTCACGAGCATCCCGAGATAAACTTCTCACTGCTGCAAAAAAAAAATTCCCTCGCACTTCCCCGAGGGGGAGAGTGTGTAAGTGCGAATGCACGAGTTGAATTTGCGCGGGTCGGTATTGTTGGCGAAAGAGAGATCACACACACACACACAACTACAAAGAAAAAAAGATGCATTTATTCACAGACACCTATTTGTGTTGTCGTTGTACTTGATTGCTAGAGCGGATCTCAGCTTTGAAATTTCGTGTCAGTACTCCTTTAAGCGGGTGCATTACCCCTTCTCACGCCCGATTCCTGGCCAATCCCCCACGTGGGTATGTGCCATGTCAGCAGCCAGGCAGCGCGCGCCCATCTCCCCCCGTTGCCAAGGAAGACGAGGAGATTCCTGGCCAATCCCCCACGTGGGTATGTGCCATGTCAGCGGCCAGGCAGCGCGCGCCCATCTCCCCCCGTTGCAAGGAAGACGAGGAGCGCGCGCCCGCAGCTGTTGCTATGCGGACGGCGGCGGAATGCGGACGGCGGCGGACGCTTCTGGCTCGCTTAAGAAGTGCATTCGCACTTAAAACAACAGCTAAATGTTTCTGCACTTGGCTTCGAAGGTAATTACCCGATATACATCAATGATCACCTGTGCCCGGCAAACAAGATCCTTCTGGGTAAAGCCTTGAAAGCAAAAAAAGAAAAAAAAAACTGGAAGTTCACATGGGTGCGAGACGGCAAAATACTGATGCGAAAGGCAGAAAAATCTCGAGTGCTTCACATTAAAAGTGCAGGAGACCTAGCTCAGATCGTTTAAGCTAATGTCTTTTAGCTTTACGGAAATTCACGAATCATGGCATGAACGAGATAACCTGTCCGTGCTGAATTGCAATATTCGTAGCATACGTAAAAATGTTGACCAGCTTGTTGTATATTTGTCCCAACACACGTTTGTTTACGACATTATTGCAGTAACCGAGACTTGGCTCAAAGATGGCGAAACGGTTGAAATACCAGGCTACGAGTGTTGTCTTTGCCCAGAAACAGTGCGTCTCGTGGAGGCGGCGTTGCTCTTTTCATAAAGTGTGGAATAGAATACCAGTGCTTGAGTGAAAGCTGTTGCAGTAGGAAAACTGTTGAATCCCTTTTCCTTTACCTTAAACTTGGTGTAACAGTTGGTGTTGTTTATCGGTAACCCAACTCATGTTATAATGAGTTTATGTCTGGTATGGAATCAATCTTGGATCCTCTTATGTCTCGAACTACTCCTCTAGTTATATGCGGAGATTTTAATATTGACTTACTGACTGCTTCTGATCGGGATTATGTGTTCTTGTTGCAATCGTCTAGCTTAAAAAATGTAATTAGTGCCCCCACCCGTGTAACATCAAGATCAACAACGTTAATTGACCATGTACTGTGCAACATTGAAATAACTCTGCGGGCTGGTGTTTATGAGGTTCCGATTGCTGACCACTATCCTACTTTCATATTCTTGCCGCGGACGTATCTATATCCTCTTTGCGAAAAACTAGCAGAACGGGCAAACCGAGTTGATTACGAAAATGTTAACAGCCTCCTTAAATTGATTAATTTTGAAACCCTGTATGATAATGACGTTGACATAGAATGTGAGAATTTCATCCGCTGTATTCAGAACGTAGTAAATAAATCCACGCGGGAATGCATGCGTCGTCAATACAATCATGCTATATGCCCCTTGTTATCTAAGGACGTATTATCAATATTGAAGAAAAAAAACACCTGTTTTCGTAGATGGAAGCGTGACAAAACAAACACATATTATCATAGTCAATTCAAATATTACAGAAATATTTCGGTTGCGGTGATGAGGAAAGCAAAAAAGCAGTATTACACGAACCTAATCAATGAACAAAAGGGCAATTCTAAACTGCTGTGGAAAACTATAAAAGACGTAACTGGTATAGGTCAAGTGAAACGTATTTTTCCGGAGTACGTCACTGTAGAAGTCGCTAATAATTTCAACAGTTACTTCACCAATATTGGTAATAGCCTTATTAGCATGTTTCCATCTACGCTAACAAATTCACGTTTGCCAAGAAAGGTCCATAACGACTTTCATTTTCGTGCCATTAGAGAAGATCAAATTTTGTCAGTTGTAAGTACATTACCGATTAACAAAGCAATCGGCCATGGCGGCATACATACCAAGGTTTTGAAATATAACAGAGATAATTTGCACCCCATTAAGTTACATCGTGTTTTCGCAGTTTTTGTTTGGGGATCAACCTTGGAGAGGACGACTCGTAGAAATCTCTTTCGACGTGTACGGGAAGGGGGGTTTGGTTTAACGCATCTCTTTTTACGTCAGTTGGCAAACCGCTTTCTGTTTTGGAGGGATGTAAATGATCCCTTTTGCGCACCGTTTGCCAAGTGAGATTAGGCAGGGTTTTGCCTGAGTTGTCCGTTACGACATTGTGTATGCGAGGTGATATCCGTGGATATCTAAAAGAAGTTGTGGACTCGTTACGTTTTCTATGCGCACGGTTTTCGTTAGAGTATTTGAGCGCAGTGACTAGGAGAGACTGTATAACGATCTCTGCACACTGTTTTTCCCGTTCCTATGTACAGAATTGCTCACTCGGCTGGCACGGGTCGAGATGTGTTAAAACGGGTTAAAAGAATGCCAGTTGCACCGGGATGTAAAACATTTTTCTTTCAACTACACACCGGGACACTCCTTGTGAAAACATGGATGCAAGAAAAAGGACTTTTTATGACGTGGGGTGAACAGTGTTGGTTATGCAACAAACCTGAAACCATTGAACATGTTTTCATTGACTGTTGGGACGGGGTCTTCTTCTGGGATGTGCTGCAACGTACGCTGAAAAAAGATCTGCCAATCGATGCCCATGGTATTCGGTATTTGTCCGATGAACCTGATGATGATGGCGTCCCTCTAGATCTAGTAATGTTACTAGGTCTGAACAGTATATGGACATGCCGAATGGCAGTCCGCCACTCGGACATTGATGCGCGGCCAGTAAATGAGTATTTCCGAGAGGCCATATTCTCTTTTCTTGAAGTTCAAAAGGCACGCCAATGTGTTCGAGACTGGTAGTCACAAATGGAGGCGTTAACAAAAATGAAAATATTTTAGTAGTCAGCACTGTACCCTAGAGTGGAACAGTGATTTTATGTCTTAGTGATGGGTTTGTTTTGTTGCTCTGTATTATGTTTGTAACAGTGGTGTTTGTCTGCAAATCAAGAAAAAAATACTTTGCACCCCGTTGTGACACATTTTTAACCCTGCATTTGAATCTCACTCTTATCCTTACATACTAAAACTAGCGAAGGTCGTACCGGTGTTTAAATCAGGGGATCCAAATGATCCTTGTAGCTACCGGCCGATATCTATACTAAGCATAATTAACACCCTTTTTGAAAAAACTAATTGCAGTACAACTAAATCTGTTTCTTCATGCCAACCACATAATTTGTCCCCAACAGCATGGTTTTGTTCCACATAGGACTACATCTACAGCAGTTGTAAACCTATCTCAAATAATTAATTCCGCCCTTCATGAAAACAAAATCGCAATAGGAATCTTTTTTAGATATTAAGAAAGCATTTGGTACGGTTTCTCATACTGTGTTGTTGAAGAAGTTAGAAACTTTTGGAATCGTTAATGACTCAAAATAGTTTTTTCAAAGCTATTTATCCTCTCGTCAACAAAAAGTAGTAGTTGGTAATTGTCATTCCACTTATAACACCATTACTTGCGGAGTACCTCAAGGCCCTGTGATGGGGCCTATTTTATTCTCAATTTACATAAATGATCTTCCCAAGTCCGTTTCTTTTTCCGAAGTTTTATTGTACGCAGACGACAACGTGTTAGTCGCAGTTGGTGACGCTCTTCCATCTCTTCGAAGTGGTATAATGGCTGATTTGCAAAACCTTTCGGAGTGGTTTGTACATAACAAATTGACTATAAATACTGATAAATCGAAACAGATAATTTTTCACTCAAGGTCAACACACCTTAATTATGACACTTTTAATTTATCCATTGAGAATAGTTTATTCCAAAGTGTGTCTTCCATCAAATACTTAAGAATTATTTTTGACCAACACTTACACTGGATGGAACAAATTGATAGCGTATGTAAGAAGCTTGCTTTTGGTTGCTACACACTAATGAAGGCCCGTCAACAATTTCCACTTAATATTCTCCGCTGTGTGTACTTTTCGTTACTACACTGTCATTTATTCTACTGTAGTGGATCGTGGGGTGTTACCTATGCGACCTATTTAACTCCGCTGCAGCGATTACAAAAGCGAGCGTTACGAATAACAACATTATCTCCATTCGATCACTCGAGCAACACATTATTCGATGAACATCTCTCCGTGATTCCAAAATTGCCCTTGTAGTCAACACCATAATAAATTGTAACTATCCCCTGCCCTTAACTTTGTTTTCTTTACCCCTCCGTAACACAAGACAAGCTACAAATGGTAATTTCAACCTCCCGATTTGTAAAAATGTCTATGGTGAAAGGTTAATTGAGTTCTTTGGTGCGAAAATCTGGAATGTGCTAACAATTGAAACTAAACTTGCAAGAAATTTTCAGTTTACCTGTAAAATGGTTTTCTTATCTAATCAACCTGTATAGTTTTATCTGATTACGTATGCCTTGTTTTTCTTGTCTAAAAGGTTTTTCTTGTCTAAAGAACCTGTAAACTTTTTCTCTGATTATGTATGTCCTGTATTTTTCTTTTCTGCGTTGTGCCTTGTTCTGCTATTCAACAATGCATTTATGCTTTGGACCGGACACTAGCCTTCGGCTATCGGTCCAAATATTTTTGTATTGCTTAAGAGATGTGTTTAATAAAGTTGACTTATGAAAAAAAAATTATGGCCCCTCAATGCAGATTGTGCTGGTGTTCTCGCGATAGTGACGCAACGGTAGGCGGATGATGATCAAGCAGACGGAGATTCGCGGAGGCCACCCTTTCCTATACGTGTCTCCGATAGGCTACTTTGAAAACATGTGGTTTGGTTGTATGCAGTGATTTGGTTGGTTGTTTCCCCATGACTGTGCAAAATTGTTGATGGTACTGCAAAGTTTGGGATGGCGGTGGCTTAGATTGTGTACATATATTTGTGTGTTTGACGATTAAACGTTTCAGTTGCTAGAGCGCTTCATCCCATTAGCCTTTCTTGCCCAAGTTTTGTTTTGCGCTGCTTCCCAACATGAACCTATACCAACAAGCCCATCTCGCTGTTCTTTTTAGTTCTGCAGCATCGCGGGAGGATTTGTTCGCATTGAGGCGTGTTCTTGGAGGATTTGACGCTAGCCGACACCATCAGAGGATTATTCGTCACAGCTATACAAAGTCGAAGCGAGTACACAAGATCTACTCATGGGCTTGACTACCGGAAAAAAGGTTTATTTCGTAAAGAGAACGAAAGCAAACAAAGTTTATTCAAGGAGTGTCTGGCATTTGAACCCGGGTCGAACAGAATGCCAGTTCAACACCTAATCCCTCCACCTTCACCGAAACACTGGCTTCGGCAAGCAAATCGTTTACCAAGATAATGCGCTGTGGCCTTCGATCTGAAAACGTGTGTCAGAGACAATAATGAAACCTACATGAGTAATTTATGGATGTTAAAGATAAGCATACAACAGTTAAACAATTAGAAAAATCCGTCCCCGTAAATGTCGCCTTTGCTTGGCGATGCGAACGCATGTAGCGCACCGTGGCAATAACGGAGAGAACGAAAGAAAGACGCAAAGAAAAATGGCCAATGAGGACGATATTGGGAGGAGACACTTGGCAATTTGCAACTGATTTATTCACAATGACTAGGTGTAAAGGAGCGCCTAGGTGTCAGTAGCTCTAAAAAACCCATCAACGATCGCAAACTAGTTTTACGGAAAATAACCGTTTTCCCCGCCTCTCGAAAGAGCTCGCCCTTTGGGTTCCTTGGTTCCTAGCTGGTTCGAGCGTGTGCGGAGGCGCAGCACAGTTTTGACGAAGCTGATAAAGGTCCCACTCTGCCCTCGATTTTTAGACTTTAGGGAACGTCTTCTTTTATGGGTCGCACTGACTGCCAAAGGCGCGAAGCTCACTTCGTACTCCTACCAGAATGTGGTAACAGCGCTCAGTTGCCTAAAGTAGTTGGGTGCGATGCGCAGTGAAATGACAATTGGAAAGGCTACCAGCAGTGTTCTTCTGTCAGCTCATTGTTACGAGAAACTCACCCGTCCTGCTGCAATGAGTCCTGAAGTCGACGAAGGCGTCACTATATAACAAAACATGAAAATAGGTGCCTTATAGGCATGCCACTGAATGATCCGCAAGTTTAGTCGTCTAGTTATTGAGGCTTGGTGCCCAAGGCACTCCGAACTCTGGACGGGTGATCTTATAGTAGTTACATCGTCATTACTATTGCATCCCCTATTGGGGCCGTGTGTGTCGGCGTTGCGTTGTGATAAAGATAACGATCACGTGCATATGAACTAACACGTGACGATTCCTCAGTGGTCATTCGTGATGAAACCCTCGGTCGGCGCACATTTGGTCAAGCACAAGTTTCTTGATTAAAGTTTTATTGAAACCACTCTAGATTCCGACGAGTGGTAACGATGCGCTCCTATACCAATTTCTACAAACATCGTGATCGTGCTGCTTATTCTAACCTCACGAGCGGTATGGCATAGCGTCCTTGTTTAAAACGAAGATGCAGGAGAGGATAAATAGCAAAATATACAAATAGCGATATAGAAAGCAAGACAGAACTGCCGCCATCTTTTCCGGACTCTAATCACAATTGCCCGTGAGACAGAGTCCGGCTTCTTTTAGCCGCCTTTCCCAAGCATTCACGTGTGACGAGTCCATCTCCTCGCGTTGCACCGTGACTTCTGGCAGCTGAGAACCCGCGTCGTTCTAGGCAAGGCACGCTGTCAAGCCGAGCACCTCGGGCAACTTCCGACCCTGTGGGCTTGCCTGCCCAGGTCCGCCATTCGTGTAGGCGTTTGTGATGCCGGAGCTCATATTTGTCGCATCCATCCGCGTCATGGCCGGGATTGTGGTCCAGCCAGCAGGAACAAGTACTCAGTGAGCATGCGGGTGATGCTCACTTCATGGTCCCTCAGAGCCTCGAGTATGCGCCGCTGGTTTCGGGGTAGCAGTTCTGCACACGACCATCAAACGCTGTTCACCATGTGGGGTGGCCTTGTTCCGTCCTCCCAGAAGCGAAAAAATGCTTGCGTGAGCAGAGCGCGAGGGCCTCCCCAGCTTTGGACACGCGTTCTCTGGGCTTAACGAAGCCGGAGCATCGGCCGAGGGCACTTCGCACGCTCGAACGCTTGCTGAAACAACGATGACTGCGCAAGCCACAGTGCAAGCCTTCCTTGTCAGTTCTCTCTCTCTCTCGCTCTCTCTCTCTCTCGAGATAATGATGATGATGGTGATGATGCGCTCAAAGTTGGTGGCCTGTAGCCACAGGTCGGTTTGCCTAGGGCTAACTCAGTTGTTGAAATTCATGAGTAATCTCAAAATACTGATTTATTCCCCTACAGTCAGAGGCCTTAAAAGGAAACATAATCACCATCACCGTTATGATTAAATCCCGAATTTCCCCGTTAATTCGTACGCTTCAGCAATTCAAGTGACCAGAGGAGGAAAAAGATGGTCATCTGGCGGTGGACCCCACGTGTCTTGCCCGCACTGCCTCCTGCTCCCCCTCGTACCTATTGCAAAGTGCAAGATGGAGTATCCTGGGCGGATTGTGTACGTTCTAATGGCACCACGAGCACCAACACTGCCGATGGAGTGGCCTCCCCCAGCTAGCTCTACAGCTGATCCCACACCTTCACTTTCGCCCACAAGGGATTCGATTCTGCAAACCGTACTATCTCAGCTTGATAGCCTTCGTTCTGAACTCCACCTGCTTCGTGAAGAGAACGCGCAGCTCAAGGCTGAACTTGCAGCATACCGCCAACGGTCCCATACCGTGCCCGCCCAAACAGCTCCCTCTAGCACAACAGCGCCAGCAACATCAGCTGTTGGTACTCAACCCTTCCCAACTGTATCCACGGCTACACGGGAAAGTCGGCCCTCCGTAACCCACTACCCTCGATGCCGAAGCAACAGGAGAGCCATAGTACTAGCGTCAAGCGCCGCTAGCTCGCAAAGGGGTACTAAAACGAACGATATTATGCAGGTGTTAAAATTCATTCGCGCAGACATCCAGGAAGAACGCCGCGCTCGGTTGGCTGACATGGACAAGCTCCGGACCTTCCCACAACAGTATGTTTAGCAAACTACAACTACGATGAACTTCATCCAAACCCTTCCTGGTGTCCCAAATTATGCGGACCCACCGCCCAGAAAGATTACTCCCCGCAGTACCCTCGGACAATGAAGCGGTCTCTGCGTTTTGCAGTGGACCTGTAGCAATTTTAATCAATCGGCTCCCATTCCTTCAACTCGAGTAGCGCAAATGCTGCCTGTTGTCATCCTTCTTCAAGGAACCAGATCCATGCCAAATAAACGTTTATTCTTTCTCTTCTGTTTTTCACAATCTCAGAACTGCCTACACATTGCCCAGAGAAAAAAAACTGCGTGGCGTGCGAACTAAACTTTTAAAGAAGGGCGATGACCCCGCGCCGGCGCCGGTGCCCGCGGAGGCCGCAGACGCGGCCGCGGAGACGCCAGCGTCATCTCTCGGCCCCGCCGCGGATCCTCCCGCGGAGAAGTGCGAGGATGTGGCGCCGCTCGTCGGCACCCCAGAAAAAAAAAAAGAACTGAAACTAAAGTGTGGCAAACTGTTCGCATGGAGATGCAGTGAAACATCGCCCTCGCGAGGGGCACGATCAAATGTAGAGAATTTCCGGGGGCGCACGACGTTCAGTAGTTTGCGTTACGTTAATGTTGTTGCACTTGTGGCAACTGCTGACGAGAGAGCGCTCGTGAGCAGTAATTTGAATGAGTCAACGATATAAGGCGCGTTCGTAGCGTCCCATTCTGTGTCGGCTTTGTGCCGCAGTGGGTAGAGCACCATGTACATTGCGTTCCGCCCGCGGGGTCGAGGGATCGAAACCTGGCGCCGGATAGTATTTTCTTTTATATAGTGTAGGGGGAGGGGTGCGGTCAACGACGGCGCGGACTACGACGGGACAACGTGGGTGACATCGTGAGTTACTGAAATGCTCTGCATTTAAAACATTCATTCAACTGTACGAGTTCCGGTGTGGGAGGCCTCCTTAGTCCAGGAAGCCTTGGTCCTTGGCTGCCGGGCAGGCCCTGTCCACCAGTCATTGCCATTGGTCGGCGTACTCACTAGTGAGTACACTCATTTGTACTCAAACTCATGAGTGAGTACGATGATGAGTGAGTACACGCCAAGATTGAAAGAGTACGATGAAGACCCGAGTACCGGGGTAAGTCCACTACTCGTGAGTACACTACTAATGAGTATGAGTACTCATGACTATGAGTATTCATGAGTTTGAGTACTCATAAGTACAGCACTAATGATTAGTAGTACGCATGAGTACAGCGCTCACGAGTATGAGTACTCGTGAGTATAGAGTACTCATGAGTACACTAATCATGAATACTGTATTTTGAAGTGTTTCCATTCGTGAGTACAGCAGTGCAAACAAATTATATCACGAACTCGAGTCTAGACGCGCGTGCACGAGTCGTAAACATTTATTGGTGCCGTTGTGCAGCTTATCTCTCAAGAGTGGTTAAATAAAACAACAAAAACTGCGCCTCCCTTCTTTCCCTGTCCCTGTTCCCTCCCTCCTTTCCCTGTCCGGGGCTTCCGCGTAGACACGCCTCCGCATACGCCGCATGGATACATAGGCGCCGTCATCGTTCAATCCTTGACTTCATCCGCGAACCGAACATTTTCATTTTCATCTAATCACCATCACCTCATAATCCCATATATATGCCCTTTGTCAAAATGAACGTTGATAAAAAAAGTGCAAGCAGCACTGTTTGTGAGGAATATGCTGCGTGAAGAACGAGAAAATTTTCAGACAACTGGCGAGATTCGCCCAGACGGTTCCCTACGGTGCCTGGACTGCACGAGTGCGGACACAGGCAGCATGCACGATGGCACGCACACGATCGAGGCCACATGCAAAACTGATTGCCGGCTCACCGTACCTCAGACCTCTCCGAGGTGATCTCCACGATTACAAAAACGCAAGGGAAGATCAGTGCATTTCTGGCGATATCGCGAACACGCTCTCCTCTGACACCGGGCTAATTGACGAACTACATCGCCCGAGCGCAGGTCATTCCATCAACGAGCGATGAGGCGCCCGTACGCAGCGCGGACGAGGCAGAAAGCCTCACGTGCCTGGCACCCCCTCTTCCGGACCAGACGTGCACGAAAGAAACGATGAGAGCGCGGTACGCAACGTAGCCAGTACGTACATTTTTCGCACGTGCTCTACCGGCCCCGGTCCACGCAACCAATGACATGGCATTCGGATTGGTGGATAGGCCACGACGAGCGACACGCACGGCGCACGGAACGTACCATACCTGGGAAATGACAGCACACCAATGTTAGGGGAGTGGTGCAGGAAAAACGAGACGCGCAGCGCACGAAGCGCACCAGAGGTGACGAACAACATCGAACTTGGACCGGTGGAGCTGACCACGGCGAACGAAATGCAAAGCGCTCGCAACGCGACCAAGCCAGCACACACGTAGGAAACCACTATTTCCGACATCGTCCGCTCCCGGTGGTGCTATCCGGACTTGGCCAGCGAATGTCACAACCACATAAATCAACCTTGCCGCAAGCTAGAAATAACCCAGCACACGCCGTTCAACCCTACCGGAATGTACGAACTCTCCGGCACCCGCTGCTCCAACCCGAGTCCAGCGAATGAATGACATTACACTTGTGGAGGTACGGCCGTCAACGAGCAACACCACGGCCAGCGCTTGCGTCACGTCCGAGTCGGAACGTACAAGATCACCGGCGCCCACTGCTCCGATCAAGACTCTGACAACAAACCCCATTTCGTACAAGAGGACGCCACCGCGAGCAAGTGGACTCGAAACGAACGGAACGCTTTTGAGCCTGCTTGTACGGGAGAGATAGCGATTTTAGCATTTTCGAAACAACTGGCAAACGACGATGGCTTGAGCGACGGCACGGACACGGCAACAACGGTCACGAATGAGCCCGATCCAGACGAAGGCGTCGAAAGCCCTACCAATGAAGTGACGCTTACGACGCCAAGGAATGTGGGCCGAATGGAGGAGGCGAACTACGCCCGCTTCCCCACCACAACGTTTTAACTTCCATCGCAACCACAGCGAAAGGGATCACGGAGCCGCAGCGATTATGACCGATCCGCTACGCCACACTGCGACAACGCCACGCTACCGAAAGCTAAACGAAAAGCCAACCGAAGCCCGCAGCATACGCAATGCACACCAAAATCGAAGCAACGTCCTCAATGCGCCGAACTGTGCCTTCCCTGCACACCTTACCTCGCCAGCGGACAAAACGGACGTCTACGCTCCCGCATGTTTCAAGCACGCAATTACAGGAACACGGCCGCCGACGGAAGCGACGCGGCTCATGCAACGGCGTAAACGCTGCCAAGTTCAGGTCATACGAAGTGAATACCACGGCACACACATAAAAAACAAGCCGATTTCACTGAACCTCATCGAGATAAACGCCCTGTAACCAAGTTTCTGGTATCCGGAACAACAAAAAATAAACACCAGCTTCGAGCAACTGTGAATAAGCGAACCGTGATCTGGATACGAACGGACGTCAACCTACCCTTATTGTGCCTGAGGGTATTGAGTGTTGACTTGAGTATACGAGAGTAATACAAATTGAGTGTTCATGAATACAGATTGAGTACTCATGAGTACTCATGAGTACAGATTGAGTACTCATGAGTACAGAATATTCGTAGTACTCATTAGTACACATTGAGTACTCATGAGTACAGATTGCGTAGTCATGAGTACAGATTTAGTACTCATGAGTACAGATTGAGTACGAATACTCGTGAGGACAGATGAGTTTGAGTACCACCGCGGTGGCTCAGTGGCTAAGGCGTTGCGCTGCTGAGCACGAGGTCGCGGGTTCGATTCCCGGCCGCGGCGGCCGCATTTCTGATGGAGCCGAAAAGCAAAAACGCCCGTGTGTACGAGATTTCGGCGCACGTTAAAGATCCCTAGGTGGTCAAAATTAATTCGGAGCCCTCCACTACGGCGCGCCTCATCGCCTGCGTTGCGTCGGCGCGTTAAACCCTAAAATCAATCAAATGAGTTTGAGTACAAGTGAGTTTCGATTACAAATAAGTATGCGATGAGTGAGTATGAGTGATTTTGAGAACATACAAGCTTTTTCAGTGGGAGTTTGATTGAGGACAGCGTGAATGAGAAAAAATTGTGATAGAGTTTGAGTGAGTTCTTCCCGATTTGCCGACCTATGGTTGTTGCTGGTCTTGAGGGCGTGAGCTGGTCAGCTGGTCCTCCCACTGCTCCAGGGTTCGGTTTGGTAGGGGGGTTAATGCTTGTGATTGTCGGCACTCCCAAACCATATGGTAGAGAGTCTTGGGTATGGGGCAGTGTTGACAAGTCAGTGTGTATGTTGTTGGGTAGATGGCATGGAGCAGTGTTCCGCGGGGATAGGTGTTAGTTTGCAGCGGTCTGAGGGTAATGGCGGCTTCTCTGGTCATATTGGGGTGTGGGGGGGGGTAAATGCGGCGCTGGAGTCGGTAATGGGCGAGGACATCCGTGTATCTTCTTGGAATGTGATCGCTGGAGGTGATCGATCTGTCTGCCAACGAGGGGAAGGCCCGGAAGGTTCTTGCGGGAAGCGGCGTGGGCCGCTTCATTCCCCTCTAGGGATGCGCGGCCTGGGGTCCAGACTATGTGGAGTTCGGGGGGGCCTTTTAGAGTGCTTAGGATGCGGATGACTTGGCCAGAAACACGACCAAGTTGGTAATTGCGACAGGCGGTTTTGGCGTCTGTGATGACAATGAGGTAGTCTGAGCCCGTGGTAGCAGCGAGCGTGATGGCGATTTCCTCTGCAGACTCTGTCCGGGATTGGTATTGTGGCTGACCTGAGTTCTGTACCGTGGTTGTTGACAACTCTGATGGCATGCGCAGACTTTCCAGGGTAACGGGCAGCATCTGTGTAGCGAACCGCTGGTTTGTTGTCTCCGTAGGATTTTCTGAGGGTGATGACCCTGGCTTGTCTTCGGTATGCATTGAATTCGGTATGCGTAATTCTGGGGATGGGAGCAACTGTGATAACTTGGCGAAGAACCAGGGGGATGTACTGTTTACTATATGACGTCTCCTGTGCATCCTAGTCAAGGCGACGTAGCGTATGACGACCCGTTTTGGTGAGTTTGAGTCTTTCGAGTTGGCTGGTTTTGTGACCTTCAGTGAGTTGTTGCGTAGACCAACTTTTATTAGCTTGTCGGTAGAAGTTGTCGGAGATAGATCGTGTGCAAGCTTGTAGGCCTTCCCGATAAGGATATTTAGTTTGTCGTGCTCGCTATTCTTGAGGCTGAGTTATGGAGTGCCGTAAGTAATCCTACTGATGATTAGGGCTTGGGTCAAGCGTATTGTGTCGTGCTATTGTATGCATTGAATAAGGTGTGCATATTTCTGGGGATGGGAGCAACAGGTGATAAGTTGGCGAAGAATCAGGGAGATGTGCTGTTTACTGTAAGATGTCTCCTGTGCATCGTAGACAAGGCGACGTAGCGTATGACGACCCGTCTCTGTGAGTTTGAGTCTGTCGAGTGGGCCGGTTTTGTGAGCTTCGGCGAGTTGTTGGGCATACCAAGTTTCATTACATTGTGGGTAGATGTTGTCAGAGGTAGACCAGGTGCAAGCTGGTAGGACGTCCGGATAAGGATATTCAGTTTGTCACGCTCGCTATTCTTTAGGCTGAGGTATGCAGTGCCGTACGTAATCCTACTGATGATTAGGGCTTGGGTCAAGCGTATTGTGTCGTGCTATTTGAGACCATGGCGTCTGTTGCTTACGCGGCGAATGAGATGGGTGACTTGAAGTACAGTTTCTTGAACTTTTTGGATGGTTGCAAGGCCTGCTCTGTCTCTCTGTAAGGTTAAGCCATGAATCCGTAGGGTATTAACCGGGGGTATGGCGCTACCGTTGACTGAGAATTCAAGACCGGGTATGGGGGCGGGTGGGCAACCTCTGCTGCGTTTCTTGAGCAGTAAAAGTTCCGATTTTCAGGCGCACACGGAAAGCCCGCGAGCCCGGATGTATTCTTCCGTAATGTTTATTGTAGTTTGTAGTGCGTTGTGTTGTTCCCCTACTGAGCCTGTACGCGTCCAGATAGTGATGTCGTCTGCGTACAGCGCATGGCTGATCCTTGGTATTTTGTTCAGGAGTGGGGGTAGCCATTCCCTTGCCAAGTTAAAAAGCAGTGGAGAAATGACATCCTTGGGGGCGGGGTGCCTTTTGGTGGTGTTTTTAGAGTTGCCATGCGGAGCTGTCCCATGCCAATCGTGGCCGTGCGGTCGGTGAGAAAGTCGCGCACATAACAGTAGGACTTTCTCTCCGCAGTGGGTGGATTGCAGGCCTTCGAGTTTAGCTTGATGGGTGAAATTGCAAAACGTGCTTTTGACGTCAACTGCGAGAATGGCGCTGTTGTGTTGGCTGCTGAGATTTTGCAATCAGTCTTTTGTAATTTGAAGAAGGACGTCCTTTTGTTAAAAGTCCGGGGCGAAAGCCGAACATGGTGTGCGGGAGGTACTCCTTGTCTTCCAAGTACGGCGATAGTCTGTCGTGCACCATGTGTTTGCAGAGTTTGCCCATGCAAGGGGTAAGAGAAATGGGGCGCAAGTTGCGAAAGGTAATGGGTTTGCCTGGCTTTGGAATTATGGAGGTCTGCATGTTTCCACTGTGCCAGTAATTGTGCTCACTCCCAGCTTTCATTGATGTATTGCAGGAGGCTGTCAATGGTTTTGTAGTCAGGGTTTCGCAGTGTTTTATTGTTTAGGTGACCGTGACCTGATGCTGTATTACGGGTCAGTTGGCGGATAGTAGCGATAATTTCTGTCGTTATGAAAGGGGCATCTAGGTCCGGGTTGAGCTTCCAGCGTGATAGGGTGGGCCCGTGGTCGGGGAAGGAGCGTTAGGAGAGGCGCCATTATGGTGGGCAGTGATGTCACGGAGAAGTTTATCATCTGTCCCAGGATAGTTGTGGATGAGCCGCTAGGAGATGTGCTGTTGTTGCTTTGCTTTCAGTGTGCCCGAGTAGCGACAGGAGAATGAGCCAGGTGCGGCGATTACTTAAGGTACCTTGTACGTGATCGCAAAGCTGGTTCCAGTTTTGTCGGCTGAGTGAGTTTGCGTATTCCTCAGCGTGTTTAGAGAGCTGCGCTATTCGCAGTTTGAGCTTGCGGTTGTGTTTTTGTTTCCTCCAGCAGCGTATGAAATTCCGCCGGGCATCCTAGGTGTTTTGCAAGTGCGTGTCCGCCGCTTGCTTTTCCATCGTAATCTGAACTGTTTTAATGTGCTCATTGTGAAAATACAATACTTTTTAGCGTATTCCTTGGCATCAGTGAGAATTTTGGGTTAGCGGGCCTCACGGAATGCGGTCCAATTCGTGATCTTCGCTTGCCAAATTCTCTGTGGAATCTGATTATGTTTTACTAAGATGCGAAGGATGTGATGGTCGCTTCCCAGGGTTTCGTCCAGTCTTGTCTATAAATGTTCTTGATATTGGGGGAGAAGGTAAGGTCGGGTGTCGTGTCACGGGAAACGCTCTTGCCGAAGCGAGTGGGCAGTGTGGGGTCAGTCCAGAGGGTCAAGCTGGTGTTGCTGTGCTGCGCTATGTACATCCGCGCCTTTCTTAGTTGTAATGGTGTATTCCAATACGGCTTGCAGAGCGTTAAAATCGCCCCGGACGAGCAGTTCGTGTCCGTGGGTGAGTTTGGTCGTTCGGAGGAGTTTGTCGAGGCCCACAAGGGATTACGATGGTGACCTGTAGATATTGAGGATAAACAAGCTTGGGTGAATCTTGTTTTGTGGTAGTAATTCGACGAGGGTGTGTTCGATAGGGATATCAAACGAATGCTGTTGGCAGGTGTCTTCTTCGTAAAAATGGCAGTACGGAAACGACCTCGAGCGATGTGCGTATCGTATCCACTTAATTTAGCGCGATCTGTTTCAGTTTCCTGTAGGGCAATGACATCCGGATTGTATTGCTGGCTGAAGTGGAGGAGGGACTCTCGCTTTCGACTGATTGATCTACAGTTCCACTGCCACACGGTGAGATTAGGGGACGTTTCTTAGCGGGATAGCTTGTTAGTCATTGTCGTGGAGTTCACCGGTTTCTTGCATAAGGGCTTCGCGGAAGAGGTAGGAATTGGGCTTTTTGTGCGATTGTTGGTACTCTTACTCGAGACATAACGCGCTGGTAGAGGTTCAAGCCGATCGTTCCAAGCCGAGCTTCATCGAGATAAGTCATGTGTCCGGAATCACAAAAAACGCTTGCATACAACTATAAACAGAAGCCGGCTTGAGGGCTTGAATAACTCCCTGATCCATCGGCTGCCGCAATACTAAGTAACAAGACTGACTACTGAATTCCAAGGGAGAATTTCTATCAGATTAGAACAAGGCTTTCACCTACGGAACTATGTGCGTGCTGCCATGTCCGGGAAAATATCGAACATTGTTTTCTCGCCTCTAGGGTTACGAAGAAATCTTGTCAGAAATCTGGACGACTCTGCTGTTTATTTTGCCATATTTTGCAATGAACTCTGGGAATCCGGCACCTTTCCTGAACAGGGGAAACATGCCCACATAGCACTCACCCTGAAGCCGAATAAATATCCAATCCTAGACAAGTTGAGACCAATATCGCTCACGTCGTGCCTCGGGAAGCTCATCGAGCACATAATTCTGAACCGTCTACAGACATACTAGGAAGATCGGGAACTGTTTCCTGAAACGACGCTTGGTTTTCAACGGAACCTATCAACACAACACATTCTGCAACAACTAAAGGTAGGAATCATCCATCAGGCCTTTCGCCTCCGCGTTAAGGCAATCTTGGCAGTAGATCTGCAAGGAGCCCTTGACAATGTAGCCCATAATATTACGAAAATATAACGGAAAAAGACTGCGGCGTACAAATGTACATCATCATCCGACCATTTCTGACAAATCGAACCGCACAATAGGAATCGGAGATTTCTGCGCTGACACATAAGTACCCCGAACAAAGGCACGCCACAAGGCGCCGTACGTTCTCCAAATCTCTTCAACATAGTTATCATGAAGCTCGCATCCGAGCTCCACAAGATTGAAGGCATCCATTATGATATTTATACCGATGATATATTAATTTGAACAAGCAATGAATCGGATGGTGAGATACAATAGAAATTGGAAAGCGCCGGGTACACACATCTCAGCAATACGCGCAAGTGAATAGGCTCCCATGCTCGCCGGAAAAATCGGAACTACTTCTAGTTGAACTGCTGCAACGAGGGTTCGCATTAGAGCAAACCAAGATCAGATTGTGTTTGGACGAGAAAGAGATTCACTTTGTCGAGCGGGCACGTATCCTTGGCTTGCATATACCGCTCAATTTAAAGAGGGGATATGCAGTCTAAAGAATCACCGAATCATCAGCCAACATAAAGAGTATTAATGGTAGAATTACCAACAGACATCATGGGCTCAAATAGTCAGACGAGACGAGGCTTATTCAAGCCTTCATTATAAGCCGGATAGTGTACGCAGCTTCGTATCTCCAGCTCAAGAATTGCGAGAGGGCAAAGCTTGAGATCGTCCGCCTTAGGGCTTACCAGCAAGCTCTCGGTCTATCACCCACCACCGCCACTGGCATGCTCCTCTCCTTAGGCGTCTTCGATACGGTGGAGGAGCATACGTACATGACTACAATGTACAGGAGAATATGCACAATTTCGGTATCTTACGATCATTTTACAGGTCTTCACAATCGTTCACACAGTTTTCGATAGCTTCTTCCTTAATACAACTCCGCAACCATCCTATTCACACGCGAACAAGTGATATTTGGCAAATTACTTGTTTTCGCACAAAGTACAAAAATCAAATGCTGCAACATAACTGGCCTTCTAATTTTAATAAATTTGAAACAGTATACAATCCTTCGTTAAAGAAACTATGGGAAATATTTGTGAATATGTAGTTTTAATGCTTACAAAGTTTTATTGTTTTTTGCACTTTTCTTTTCACTATTGTTCATGCTGTGTATTTTGCTTATGCATTTCAATTGCTATTTTTTTCTCATCTGGAGTCGCTTTTTGTGGTTAGAATGGCATACAATGGCATACACATTTCTCCTGTGCATAACATGCGTGCCAATCGTCAATTGCAAACGCAGTGCTGATTGATGTATCGTTCTTTGCTGCCTTGTGCTGGCTGTCTGGGCCCCCGTCAAGCTGTCCCCACAGCTTATAGCCCAGGGAACCAACCAGTAGTAAATGTTCAATAAAATGAATTGAAATAAATTGAATCTAAGCTCACCTTATAACGCACCGGGAACGTGTCACGCTCACTCCTAAGGGACACATGTACTCCGACGTCTGGGACATTCCAGCAACGCTGGAGAGCGCAGAAGACGGAGATTTTACGCCACGAGCTCAGAGAGAAACTGAACGTGGCTCCAATGGAGATCGGTGATACCCAAGTACATTCAGTCCAGATTAGGCAGGCACCCAGATTCAAGGTACATGGACGAAGCCAAGTATCGGCATCGCCCAGCGATTGCGATTTCCGATAGCGACTCAGACCTGCAGGAGATAGCTTCGGCGTCCGTCAGAACAAGCAGTCCGATGCACGCAGGAGAGGCCGCTATAGCGATTGCCGTCGTATCCAGCGCGTCCGAGCAAAAACCCGTACGCGTCATCACCGACTACCAGAGTGCCTGCCGGAGCTATTTAAGTGGGCGGCAGGGTCTATTCTATAGCGCACCGTATTGTTGCCAGCAAGGCGCCAGGACACCTCCGAAATGTTACAATATTATAAACGTCCGGACACGACTCCCTTCACAGCTATCAGCGAGCAAACGCTGTCGTCCAAGCCCATGCTTCCCGGGCGCCACCCGGAGCCCTTAATGCGGCAATACAACGCAATTCTACCGCACCAACGACGCACCCGACAAGCATTTTTCTCATCCGCACATATCCTTAAAGAGAGAAGAGACGACATTTTGGCGTCAACTACAAACAAACGTCTCCCCGCACCTCGGAAGTCTCCCCTCGATATACCCTGCAATTCACCCTTAAAACTAATGCCCTTCTTGCACAACTGAGTATGCCTTCCTTAACCACATTACGAGAGCCTGCTCCGACATTCTAAACATTCCCCGACTACCGAACCCAAAGCTGCGTTGCTGAGCTCGGAACCGGAAGATCAGCGACAGCTGGCACAACTGGCCACAATTGCAGCCTAACCTATAGGGGCCATAAATAGGGGCACCTCCACTCCTCAAGCAAACGACATCCTTTTCTAACCAGTGTAAAATAAAGTTATTCCTCCTATTTCTCCTCGTCCTCGCCTATCGCCGCTTCTCGGCAGCTAGACAACTGCTTTTGAAGGACCCAATCGAGCGTTTGGTGTTAATTTTCTCGGTCTCTTTTTATTATCTAGTATCTATTGGCGCAACAAATTCGGGGTATGGAAAAAGCAATATATTGAGTGGAATCTCGATAAACGGCAATAGCTTGAACAGAATTGGCGCTTAAACGGAACAATAGATTGTAAGTTGATTGGCTTTGTATTCAGATAGCGTAAAAAAATCGGTAATCGTAAATAAAACATCCGCGTCACCGAGTAAACGGATCCAAAACTGAAACGTCTTGTCAGCCCCATTGCCGTGATCATCAGCTTTTTTCGGTTCCGGCTGTTTTGTCTTTGTTCTTTGAGCCTCATAAGCTCGTCTCGTTAGTAGTAGTCAGTCTCGTTAGTTAACACTGGCAAGCAATGCATCAGAAAGTTATTCAAGCCCTCAAAGCGGGCTTCTGCAAGGGTACCCTGCGGAGAATGCAGGTGTGCATGAGCCTGAATGAGGAGTACAGAAAAGACTTTCTTGGCGCCATTTACCTTACTGCCGATTCCCGCCTTGCAGGATTTGCCTGAATGTGAGAGTGAAGATGTCATTGAGAGCAGGGGGTAGTAGGGTTTTAAGTATATCCCCTGCTTTAAAGTAAATACCACTAGGCATGTGATGAATATGTGCTAATCGGCAGAGATGTTGGAACTTTCCCTGAGAACACAGTGGCGAGAATTGTATTAAAGGGATTCCATGAAGAGGAGGACAATGAGGATGAGCCGGAAGATTATTCTGAAGAGATAGCTACCGTGAAGACATACTACACTTCAAGGAGCACAGTCAGCTGGACCGTTATCTCAGAATTGTTTTTGAGAAGGAACCAGAACCTGAAACGTTTGTCTAAAGCTTAATGTCCATGAAAAAAAACGAACCTAAATAATGCAGTTGCAAGGAATCAAATATTTGAGGCGTTTATTGTTAACAGGGACTAATTGTTTCCAAAAAAAATTTTCTGGTTGCTGTTGTGGATGCTCAACCTCTTGCAGTTTTTTTGCCTTCTGAGTAATTATCACCTACATTTTCTTCGAGTGCTTAGACAAGTGAAATGGTATTCAGTATGTACGCAGATACATTTCCACTTTTTCACATCTCTCCCAGTAAACAGAACTCCTGCAAAATAGAATCAATTTTTTCGGTCCCCTGAACTTCCGTTTTTCGTGTGTATATTGTATATATCAGTATGAAAGCTTTTCTTTCTGCTTTAGGTCGCTTTAGGCCACAAACGTTGAGCGCATCATCATCATCTCGGGAGAGAACTGACAAGGAAGGCCTGCACTACCGTTTGCGCAGTCATCGTTGGTCCAGTAAGCGTTCGAGCGTGCGACGTACCCTCGGCCGATGCTTCAGCGCCGTTAAGCCCAGAGAACGCATGTCCAAAGTTCTGGAGACCTTCGCGCTCTGCTCACGCGAGCAGTTTTCCGCTGATGGGACGAAGAAACAAGGCCACACCACATGCTGAACGGCGTTTCATCGTCGTGTACCGAACTGCTACCCTGAAACCAGCAGCGCATACTGGAGGGTCTGACCAACCATGAAGTGAGCATCACCAGCATGCACATCGGCTGCTTCTTCCTGCTGCCTGGCATCTCGGTCACTCTGAACATGGCGCTCAAGTCGCGGCCTGAGTGCCTGGTTGACATCGTCACCACCAATCCCGGCCACGACGCGGATGAATACGACAAATCTGAGGTCCGGCATCACCAACAGCTCCACGAACGACGGCACTGAGTCAGGCAGGCCCACAGCGTCAGAGCTTGCCCCACGTGCTCGGCTTGACAGCGCGTTTTGCCTACAACGACGCGGGTTCTCAGCTGCCAGAAGATAAGGTGCAAACTCGAGGAGGCGGTCTCGTTACACGTGAATGCTTGGGCTACGAGGGTAAAGGCAGACTGGACGCCGTCTCACGGGGAATTGTGATCACTAAATACCTACAGTCCAGCGAGGAAAAGCCAACATTGTCTGAAGGACTAGAAATCAAAGGCCGGGTGAGAGCGTCATCAACTTCGTCGAAGAGTTCGTGCGTCTCAGCGCAGGCTCGAACCCGCAGGTGACCGAGAAACCGCAAGGGCCTGCTCTTACGAGAGGCGGGAAAAACGATGTTCTCCGTAAATTCATTCGCGATCATTCATGTCTTTTTGAAAGCTAAATACATCAAAGGGCTCCTTTACACGTACTGATTGCGAATGAATCAGTGTCAACTTGCCCCATGTCTACTTTCAATTTTGTCCTTATCAGTCCTTTTTCCTTTGAGTCCTTCTTTCGTTCTCTCCGTTATTGGTGCGGGGTGCATACATGCGTTCGCATAAGCAAGCGAAAGGAACATTTAGCGGGAATAGACTTCGCTAATTGTCTCACTGTTACATGCTTCCGTTTTGGCACGCTCAAATAACTCATGTAGGCTTCAGGACTGCGTCTGACACACGTTTCCGAGTCAAAGACTAGGTAAATGATTTGTTCGCTCAAGCCAGTGCTCGGCGAATGTGCAAAAAATGCGTGCTGATCTCGCTTTCTCTTCGACCTGGGTTCAACTCCCGGACATAATTAGATATACTATCTGTGCTTTCGTTCTGTTCACGCTGCCAGTGTCTTTTAGCACCTGTCTGGATCACGTGGCGTTCGACGCAGAGTTTTCGTTCAATAGCTCATTCAACGCTTTTTGATATATTGATATGCTATACTGGTCCTCAATCCTGCTCGTGAGGTAGCCCGAAGGTTAAGCCCATGAGTAAATCTAGTTTAGTTATTCCGATGTAGTAGATCTGCGACGAATTATGCTCACACGCTGTCCGCATGCGGCAAAACCTCCAAGAACGTGCCTCAGTCCGAACAACTCCACCGGGACGCTGCAGCAGCTGCTGCATTTGCTCTAACCCAACCCACCTCCAAGATCATACCCACCGACATCCAAGCACCCTGTCGTATACACGTGTTGCAAAAGGTGGCCTCCATGACCCTGTGGCTGCTCGATCATTGTTTACCCTAGGCTAAAATTGCGTGAACTCCGGCACAGTCTTCATCTACAGGAATTATGTCTAAACCTCTGAGCAGATGAGAAACGTGGGTTGGGTGTCTACTCTTCTAAACAGTGACCAGTTGTCCAGGTGTAAATAATTAAGACACAGGCTTGTTTTATTGAACCCAGAAACAGTCTTTTATCAGTTCTCTCACATCACCAACCAAGGGTTCGCATTAAGGCGTATGAGCGCTTTTCACCACGCTGCACGTATTTTCAACTTTATACAAGAACTTCATCTCTAAATTATCATCATTTCTGGTTCTGATGACCCTTTTCATCATGATCGCCTTTTCATAATAATCATCATAGTTTAGATTGTTCCTGCGCCCGAACGCCTCAATAAACTGTCGTCCCAACCGTCGTCTCTCAAGTTGTGGAAGGTGCGCCTTCGTCTCGTAGTCTACCTCTCCAGCTGCACACTTATTCATATTCAATGCAGCACCACAAGAGAGCCTATTTCGTAAAACGAACTCATGGCCGTCGCTTCTGTTGTTGACAGAGAGCATTTTTGGTTCCTTCCCGACGCAGTACCGTCTTCACGAACGCGTGACGTAGGCTTTCCGAGTGGTATGTCCAGTGTCGCTGCCCCTAACTTACGTTAGGAACGAGCGGAACAGCTGGTCACGGTACTGTTGAAGCACGTTGCATCCTTTGACGTCAGTTCTACCGCTCCCAAACGGACGACTTTGGCTGACCACCTATTTGAGACGGACGGCTCAACAATTTTACGCCGGCGACAGTACTGCGTATCTTCAGTTGAAGAATATATTGTAGAGCAGGTGGTTGAAATCGTCAGGCGCATTGTTATCCGCCCATAGTAGGGCTTGTGATCATCGCCGGTTGTGTTATCCGAGAAGAAGGATGGGTAAATTTGCTTTTGTGTCGACTACCGTGCGCTGAATAATGTTCTACACTAGCGTACTTCATGTAGTTGTGGTTTCCACCACATTTGGCGCATCACGGGGTCCAGTAATGTCAAAGTTTTTTTCGGAGTAGCTGTAGCTCACACAACGCTTGCTTCTTGGGAGGAAAACGTTCTTAGAGTACCGGCAGCGTGTCCATCCGATGTAGTCTTTCTTTCAGAACAATGCTCGGATAAGCTGACAGTTATGTTGACAGCACGGCTGTTGTGCCATTCTTTCCCTTCCAATGGTTGAGAACTTGAATGTCGACGGTGCCGTACAATTGTCGATGCTAGTTTGCTAAGATTGCCGGAATTTCTTCGACTGAGACATCATCTTGGATACCTATAACGTTAACCTGGGGAAGTTTTCTCTTGAATTGTTTTCTTTTTCTTAGGTGTGTTGCTGGAATTTTCGCGATTTCTTCACACAGTTCTTCAGCGCTTTCTTTGACGTCGAGGTCACTACGATTCCTTTTTTTCCTTGTCAGAGGGAGAATTCTGCTAAGCCGATTTTTCATAGCTCAATATTTTTTGGAGAGAGAAAGAGAGAAAGAGAGAGAGAGAGAGAGAGAGAGAGAGAGAGAGAGAGAGAGAGAGAGAGAGAGAGAGAGAGAGAGAGAGAGAGCCTTTAAATAAAGCTGAGAGGTCAGCCCAACTAACGGTACGGCTTGGTAATCCAGATGGGGTGAATACAGTGAGGTGACAGCGAAAAATAGAGAGTAAAAGAAAAGAAAAGAAAGAATGGGGAGTAAGAGTGGAAATGCACACATATACGAACTGTACATGCTCAGAGGGTAACAGAACCAAAAGTAAGCAGTGTTTTTTGTACCCAGCACTGCCTTCTCACGATTTCGCCAGGGTCCAAGGAAGTGTGAGGGTTCTAGAGGACATCCGCGTCGTAGTCGCACAAGGTGCTTTCGATGCTGTTGCCCGCTGACTGGCATATTGCGAGCAGTGCATTAAAATGTGCCTGATGTCTCTAGTAGAGCACACTGTACACAATGGCGACTCTATAAACAAGAAGCTTCAGGTGTATGCAACATTAAGTCGCAGCCGGTGTAGCACGCCTTCAGTGCGCTTTGGCAGACCCCGTGGATACGGAAAATCGCACTGAGGGTCTATAGCATTAAGAGGCGCAGAACTGCTCAGAGGATCCTTCCAAGCCGGCAGCTGGAGTTGCCATCCTCGGTCGATTGCAGCTGCTTTGCTATCCTCGTTGGAAAACGGGATTCCAACGGTGAAGTTGAGGTCGTGGGCTTGTCTGGCGACCGCATCAGAGATCTTGTTGCCCGTTATATCAGAATGACCTGGTATCCACTGAAGAAAAATGTCATGTCCTTCGCGCACCGCACTAGAAAGTATTTCGTTCATATCGCAGGCACGTTGATTGCGACAACCAGGTGGCTTGTATAGTAGTTGCAAAGCTGGCCGGGAATCGGAAAGAATTACTCACCGCCGAGCATGACTTCTGCTTATGTGAAGAAGTGCTGCTCTGACAGCTGCTAGCTCAGTGGCTGTGGAGGATGTTCTGTGGCTGAGCGTTTCTTTAATGAACCGTACCGCTGACGGAATGCATACGCCGGTTGCCGAAGAGGCCGAGGTCACGGATCCATCCGTGCACAATTGGAGGTGGTCTGGATAACGGGTTTGGATATGCTCAAAGACAAAATATGTCAAGGCAGATATGGGCGTGTTTCGACTATCTTAGCTCCTGTTAATGTGGTTGACGTCGCCACTAGCGCCGCGCTTGGTGGTGGCTGGTTCTTGTTTGTACTAGCTCTTAGTCGTTGCTTGGTTGATTCACTTCACTACCTTGAACATTAATTGCATAAGTTGGATATTATCGGTTGTGTTTGCTGATAGGCGTTTTCATGCCGGAGATCTCTCCTTTCAATCGCTGTACATAATGAGATGCTCTTAATGTGAACTCCTTCATTTGGTTGAACTCTTAGCAGTGTGTCGACTTCTTGCTTCAGACCTCTGATATTTTTAGTAAACGCGGTGATTTCCTTGAGTGCACTCATGAAACGTCCATCACCAGTGGTTATTTTTGTTTGCAGGTCACTGCTGTCAGCGCAGTTCGGAATGTCCTGTGTGATCTCTGGCGGGCAGAGAGGGGATATCGTCAGCTGTATCAGTTCCCATCGGTGATTTTGGTTTGTGGAGACTTCGCTGGATGTTTTCACTGCTTGCTTGAGTCTCCACTCTTTTGCGTTAATGACTCATGTTGGAGAGTTTGGGAGAAGCATTTAAGCCCGTGTCGCGTAAGCGTGAGCCATCATTTTGCCTCTTGTCGAATTCTGAAAGGCTCTTTCATTGCCGCTAAGGGGCGATTCCAAACCAAAGGGGACCCTGGAATTTTCCAAACCTGGGGACCCTGGACCCTGTAACCTTGAAACAATTCTCAAACGCACTCTTCAATTGACACGCGACGATTTCTAATAAGCGCCCGCCATGCACAATCAAGCAAGCCGTAAATAAAATCCATGTTTGATCGTCGGGAGCACGGCGCGTTACATTTGCTTGAATACTTCGTTTGCGTTTGCGCAGAGCTGCACTGTGACTGCCCTGAGGCCACGTTGCAAACATAATTCAGTAGAATAACAGAACACGGGAAAAACGGACCGCCCCTTACCGGGCGTGGCCAACAGCCACGCTGGGAATTTCAAAGTAGCAGTGGGGTTATCTACTTTATCCTCGAGAATGAGTATTGACAGAGTCCTTCAATGCTTGAAGGACTCTGGTACTGGAGAGCGATTTCAGAGGGTGCTGCATGCGGAAGATACCACACGCCGTACTTTATCAACGTAAGCGGCTTCAACACAGCGCGCTGAATATGCAAGGAGTGCTGCGCGCGATTCCGGTGGTTTTGCTCAAGGTGTATCGAATGCTCCACTGTTCCTGCTTTCATAACCCAAGCCGCTGGAAACTCGGGAGTAGGTGAAACTCGGGCCTTCTGGAATAGCGCCCCAGTTTTGTTTTCTTTTGAAGACTTTCGGCTAAATTCGGAGCAAAACTGGCTTTAATCAGGCAACCATGTGTTTGTTTACATCGTCCATATGACAGCGCCCAGGGTCTAGTCGGGCGAGAATGGTAAATCTATGGTCCCTATAATATTTGGTATAGTTGTTTTCAGGGTAACTCTGTAAGAGAAGCTCCGCCCACGGGCGTGATGCGGTCGCCTTGGGAGACTTCCGCGATATTCAGAAAGTAGTTGCTTAATAACAATGTTGTTTTCCGTGCAAATAATCACTACAAAGAAGAGAATGATATCCATATCGAATTATTTTTACGGCATAAAAAATACTTACTAGGTTCGTACAAACAACTTTTAAACATTCTGGAAAACATGGTGTGGCAGGAAAAAAAGGAGTGCGAACCTGCTAAAAACGAAATTATCTTTTGGGAGAACGCATGTAATTGGTATCATTTTTATTGACATCGCTGCATAACGGCGTGTTCTTAGCCATTATCCTTTAAAAACTGGCTGCGGCTTAGCTCATCTAACCTTGGATATGCAAAGCAAAAGCTTTACGTAGTCAGGTTGAGTCATTGGTTTCTCTTGGTTAAACCGTTGATTTAGCTGTATTGCCGGCCAGGTCTCAAAGCCGTTCGGTTCCGTGCAACGCTCCCAGAACGATTCCGGGCAAACACGGCGTTCGCCGGGGCGATCGCGGCGTTCATTCATGGCGAACGCACCGTTCCTCTTCGCCGGGCGTGACACGAGTCACGCTGCCCGAAACGACGCAGCGCCGCATACATGGAAAGCTGCGTGGGTGGTTGGCTACCTCGGCCGCAGCCGCGGTGGCGACCGCTGTCGGCGCCCGCAGGCGGCAACAACGGCCCGGCGAATCACGCGATGCGCTTCTAGGGGTGTGTCGCCGGGGGGCTATGCCCGGTCAAAAGGTCATTTGCACATCCTCCACAAAATCGTTGGACGAAAGTTGTAAAGGTTTGTTTACAATGTGCCAAGTCAGTAACACGCGCATTAGTTCATACGTCAGGTTTTGACGCATTCACGTATGCATAGTGTGTCGCCAACACCGCTTGCAACGGGCGTCCCCTCATCGGCTCTCAGATTGGGTTGTGTGGCTTTTCTTCCGGGGTGGATGACCACGTGGTAACATCGGCATGCGATTATTTTTTGTGTAGTGAGTCCGGTAGAGCTTCAACGGCTACACCGAGGACACTAAGCAAGAAGAACGAGAGCGGCAATGTGCTGAGCAGTACTTTGCGGAAACTGATCTTTCAATGCTCGAGTTCTGGTGGGCCAGGGAGCCGAAATGCACCGTAGGAGATACTGTCGCATTTGTCGCCAATATGCTGCGAATTGGCTCGCGGCCCACGTTTGCGGCCAAGAAGGGGGCACAATCCACTGATGGAGTGCTGTTAACACCGTCTCGGAAACGCCCGCGGAATTCCGAGAGGAACCGACGCAGTATCTTGTACGACAGCTTCACGTTGCACACGCTGAGGTCTTGCGTACACGGCTTTTTTCGCCGCAACGACATACCGACGGTGGCAAAGATCACAAAGGAGCTCTCGGAGCGTACAGGTGACTCGTCGCTGAAGCCGTGGACTGTTCGTCGTCTGCTTCGAGAGATCGGCTTCAAGCGGGAAAAAAGAAGCCGGAACTCTCTGCTGCTTGATCGGGAAGACATCCTCGCATGGCGGCAGGAGTAACTGCGTGACATTCGGTGGTACCGATCGGTAAATCGGCAGATTGTCTACTTGAAAGAGACCTGGTTGACAGCAGGACACCCGACGTCGACTCTGTGGGCTGACACCACTGCGAAATCTTGCGCAAACGACTTCTGGCGCGGCCTGACGACGGGAATAAAGCAGCCTTCAGGTAAAGGTCAGCGGGTCATTGTAACCCACATAAGCTGCAAAGATGGCTTCGTTAGTGAATGTCTCGATGTGTTCCGCAGCAAAACGACGGGGGACTACCATGAAGAAATGAACGGCCTCCGCTTCGAAAGCTGGTTTGACGGTGTGCTGCAGAGGCTCCCAAGTGGTAGCGTCATAGTGATGGAGAATGCCTCCTACCACGCACGCGTAACGAGGCAGTGCCAACGACTAATACCCTCAATGGAACGATCACAAAGTAGTTGGACAGCTAATGCATCCAGTGCGGCGCTGGGTTGACCGAGAAGCAGCTGCTGGAGATAATTGCTCGAGTGAAGCCACGTTTCATTAGATAGATACCCAGTCGACACGCCTGCACAGACGGCAGGCTTTATCGTGGTAAGGCTGCGGCCATGTCACTGCGAGTTCAATCCTATTGAACTGATGTGGGCTTCATTGAAAAACGCTGTGGCAGCAGCCAACGCGACGTTCGACATTACGCGTGTGCAATAGCTGCTGAAGGACAAGGTTGCAGAAGTCACAGCCGAACATTGGCGGGAGGCTGTGGTATATATTGCAGCTCACTGCTCCTACAAAGCCGGTGTGGGCAGCTGATTCAGGAATTTTGCAGCTCTGGCCTTTGGTAGTTGATGACGAAATGGCGTCGTGCACAAGCGAAAGACAAAGTGTGGGGGAGGGGGCCGGAGGGTGCCTTCTAAGATTTACCCCAAAACCGAAATTGTGATAGACCACGCTACGCAACTTCCTTAACTACGGTAGAGACGTATTTAATTTCACAGAAATACGTTTACTACAGCCATTGGGAATCGTTTACAGAATGAATAGCGCATGTTAGTAGAGTGTTATTCTCGTCGTGGTAAAATATTGCTTTATGAGACTTGCAATGGGTGCTGGCTCGTTGCTTACTGGTTTGTCAAAAATCAATACCTGCGTGGTTGAAGAACAAGAGGCAGGAGGTCGCCAAAAACATGCCCTCCTCCCCCAGTTTCACAATTAAATGCTGCGGTCTAGTTTTACAAGCTTCCACCTACTCATGAAAAATCATGCACTCCTCCGTGCAACAATGATTACGGTTTATCTCAAGCTTTCTTGTGTAGGATTTTATGTTGCCTTCTTGATTTCAACTTTGAATAGTTGGGCTTTGAATTTGACCAGCACGCAGTTTGGTTTTTTGATCTCGGCGTCTTTGACTTTTACCCGTTTCCTTTATATTTCGCACGAAGAAATCTTCGCGGTTAACCACTGTCGTCGTTAGGCGCAAAAGTACATGAATATGCTGTTTAATGTTTTACCTCCATGACCCCTCTCCATATTCTAACTGCTTCCAGAGTGTCGGAAGTGCGTCTGTGCTGGAGGACTCAGGCTGATGCACCCCTATTTGTGGAAACTAGTCGCGCGTTTTTGGTTTCATTCACAAGGCATTACACGATTTTTTAGGCACTCAGCCGAGAATACTTAAGCTATAAAAAACACGGGCTGAACTTAACACTGCCACAATTTTAACTATCGGTGCCAGGGTTTATTCCACGCAGGGGATAAAATGAGAAGGGGAGGGGGTATGGTTTGTATAGTTTGGGCATTTGCTTGGGTGGTTGAATCACTTCGGCTCTTGATAAGATGACCTCTACAAACGTGAGAGTTCTGCTTCAGCTCTGAGGCTCCCATGTTGTACCTCAAGAAAACCGAAGGCACAAAGCTGATGGTTACAGAAAGAAAGCGTAAACTGCAGCAATGCTTCCACGGCCACACGGTAATCGATCTCGCATTAAGTTCCTTTCTCCTCAATGCTCGCGTATCGAGGTATCACTCAGTTAAGGCTGCCGTTGAACCCGTAGTCATTGAAACCAGTGAAGATAATTTAAAGTGGCAGAAATTAATACTACTAATAAAAGTTCTATTCCTACTCAGCGCAAAGCAAGGCGCAGAGCGCCGCAAAAGGCGCTCATGTCAATGTCGCCCGGTTCCAAACATAGAAGCGTCCAATGAGTTTACGTAGCCGTCAGTGCATTTAGGGATGAAATGAATTCTAATATTAGTAGTTTAATTCCTACTCCGATCAGGTGGCGCCTAGCGTAGATCGCTGCAAAAAGCGGTCATGTCATTGAAGCCCATACCCAACTTTAGAAGAATCCGACAAGTTCACGCAGCCGTTACTGCATCTAAGAACGGAACATTCACCGCACATATCCACTCACAACACCACCAACACATTCAAAGCACCGAAGCAAACACGGCAGTAACAACGGAAGGCTGCGTAGTCCAATGCACCGGCTCAATCCACTGACGAGGGGAGCGCCGAGTGGTGGCGCCACCCGTCCAGCTGCACTGGACAGCAGAGGATAGGGTAGCACACTTAGGGTAGGTAAGGGCAGGGTAGTTAGGGTAGCAGTTAGGGTAGCACAGAGGAAGTTAACCTAAAGGCTGTCGAGGCAACGAAAAGAATATCAGAATGCTGGTGTACAAAAAGCACAGAGGAGAACATTGCCTTGGACATTTACCACCCGTAACGAAAAAAAAAGTATTTTGTGCATAACAAGCTTTTTGTGCCCGCACTAAGCAGCGCTATTATTAAACCATGAGTATAAAACATATGTATATTAGTCTTTTTTGGTAAGATGACATGTCATCACCCCGCTACAAAGCGGAAGCGTCGAGAAATCATCATCATCACCCATAGAGTTAATACTACTGAGCTTCCCCGTCTCCATGGGGAGGCGTGTCCGCGCCACTGATGCACGCAAAGCGCTGCGCAGAGGGCTCTGCGAGCAATCGGAGCGCCAGAGCGGTGGGAGCGAAGGCGGGTTACGGCTGGGCTGTGCCGTGCGCTACCAGCGCTACTGCCGCGGAGAGCGCGCACATTTTGGGGTTTGTCGCCCAGTTAGAGCGGTGAAATCCAATGGATCGATGTACATCAGCCCACAATTGAAACTGCGATACAGCTACTAAACTAGCGTTTAATTTCGCGCCCCGAATTTTTCGCCAATCCGGTTACCTAGCCTATTTGCTGCCGGTGAGCATCGCGAGTGAGACCGAAGGATGAAACCGCACCAAAGAGAGTAGCCGCTTCGCCACCGCCGCTTGAACCATTATTTCGCACAATGTTGAGACAGTGAGATCACGTTCAAACGGAGCCCGGCGACGCCAGACGCAGTATTTGATCCATTTAATAGTAAAAACTACTGAGTTATCCCGGAACGCCATGCATTCTAGGTATATGCCGGCCACTCTAGCTCCAGAAAAAGGGTGGGAGGACGAAGCATAGCTGTAGTGAAATCCTTTACCAAAAGAAAAAACCCGTTAGAAATGCCTCGGGAGGAGTAAGGCCCCTAAAATAACTACGGTGGCACCAGCCGCTCCCTCCTTCTCCGCCGCTCTCCTCTTTTTCTTTGCCCTCACCCGCGGCGCCGCACTCCTCGGTGCCAGTGGCACAAGTTTGGTTGGATGCTTCAAAGCAGATGCCCTCGCAGAGCTACGGGCCACTCGCTGGAGTTTCTCTTGCAGTTTTCTCTGGTTTTTGCTCCAAATCGCTGTTAGGTGGCATTCCGCCTCGCGTGCAGAAGGACCCTGGTTGAAATTCCGGTGTCAGTTAATTCCCACCGAATTAAAAAAAAATCCGCGTAATGATGGAATTGCAGAATTGGGCTTTGAGTGCGGCCTGACCCCGGCGACCATTGCCGACAATGCACTCCCTCACAAGAGCAGGATTGGCCATTCTGGTATAATACCGGCCACAACCTCCCATGAATACGCCAATTAACCCACGGCCCTCAGTCTCCAGTGGCTGCGAAGCAACTGACCACGGCGGCGGTCAGACCTATGACGCAACAGGCGGTGCTAAGAATCCGTGGTCCCGGACAGGCCGCCATTGGAATGTGAACCTGGCAAAGTTTAACACGAGAAGCTTATCTAGCGAAGTGAGTCTAGAGGTCTGGTTCGAGGAATTGAAAGGCATTAAATGGGATGTAATAGGGCTTAGCGAGGTTAGGAGGACAGGTGAGCTTTTACGATGCTGAAAAATGCAGACGTCCTATGTTACCATGGTCTAATAGACAGACGAGGACTGGGAGTGGGATTTATAGTCAATAAAAGCATAGCTGGCAACGTAGAAGAACACTACAGCATTAACGAAAGGGTAGCAGGTCTTGTTAATAGGCTCAATAGCAGGTACAAACTCAAGGTGGCGCAGGGCTACGCGCCCACATCCAGCCACGACGACCAGGTAGTGGAATGCTTCTATTAAGATGTGGAATCGGCAATGGCTAAAGTCAAAACACAGTATACCGTAGTTATTGGAGACTACAATGCTAAAGTAGGCAAGAATCATGCTGGAAACAAGGCAGTTGGGAACTATGGTCTGAGCTCTCGAAATAGCAGGGGGGACATAATAGTCGAGTTCGCAGAAGAGAATACCCTACGTATTACAAATATCTTCTTCTGTAAACGGGAGAGCCGGAAGTGCACGTGGAGGAGCCCGAATGGGGAGCATAAAAATGAAGTAGACTTCATATTATGCGATAACCCTGGCGTCGTGCAGGATGTGGAAGGGCTCGGAAGGGTAAGGTGTAGTGATCACCGCATGGTAAGATCTCGAATTTGGCTAGATTTGAGGACAGACCTTAACAAGTTAGTACGAAAGAAGCCGATAATTGAGGTAACAGTAAGACGTAAAGTAGAAGAATTCAGGATCGCGCTGCAGAACCGATATTCAGCTCTTACCGAGGAAGCAGAGTTCACGACACAGGAAGCCAGCCACAACCTTACACGCATTATCACAGAGTGTGCAGTTGAAGACGGGGACACGATGGCTAGACAGGATTGTGGTAAAGGTTCCCAGGCGACAAAACATCTAATTAGGAAACGGCAAATCATGACAATCTCAACCTTAGCTGAGAGAATAGAACTACCGGAGTTTTCGAAGTTAATCAATAAGCGTTAGACAGCTGACACCGGAAGTATAATATGGAGAGGATCGAATACGCTGTAAAAACGGAGGTAGCCTGAAATCAGTGAAGAGGCGTCTTGGAGTGGGGAAAAATCAGATGTATGCATTAAAAACACGCAAGGCAATGTCATCACAAATACGGATAAAATAGTCACAGTAGCCGAGGAGTTCTATAGCTGTACAGTAGCCGGGACATCCAGGATTATGGCGAACGAGAAAGTAGTTCAGAGGAGATAGACATCCCCACAGTAACGACAGAAGAAGGAAGGAAGGCTTTGAAAGAAATGAAAGGGGGCAAAGCACCCAGTGAGGATTAGATAACAGGAGACCTCTTCAAGGATGGCGCAGAAATTGTACTTGAAAAACTGGCAAACCTGTATACGTTAATGACCCCAAGTGTACCGGAATCTTGGAAGAACGCGAACATCATCCTAATTTATAAGAAAGGTGACATGAAGGACTTGAAAAATTACAGGCCGAACAGTTTACTGTCAGTGGTCTACAAATTACTTACCAAGGTATTCGCTTCCTGGCTTCCCGCTTCCCGTTCTCCGGATTCCTGGCCTTTGTCAAGCTGTTCAAGCAGCTTTTAGCCAGGAAGTCGTCCAGTTGATTCTGGGAAAAATAAAACTGAATTGAAATTAAAAAGAATTTCTGCAACCTTAGATTTCAGTCAACCTAAAGAACAAGCAGGGTTCCGTAAAGGCTATTCAACAATGAACCATATTCACACGATCAATCAGGTGATAGAGGAGTGCGCTGAGTATACATAACCCCTATATATAGCCTTCAAAGATTAAGAGAAAGCATTTGACTAGGTCGAACCCTCCGCACTATTCAGGGATTACGGAACCAGGGTGTAGATGAGCATTATGTAAGAATACTACAGGATATATACAATGGGTCCACAACTACCATCATCCTCCATAAGGAGAGCAGTAAAATACCTATAAGGAACGGCGTCAGACATGGAGACACAATCTCCCTAATGTTATTCACAGCATGTTTGCAAGAAGTATTCAGAACATTGGGTTGGGAACAGGTGGGAGTAAGGGTTAATGGAGAATACCTGAGTAACCTCAGATTTGCTGATCACGTTGCCTTGTTAAGTAACTCGGGGGACGAATTGCAAAGCATGCTTACCGCACTGGACAAACAGAGTAGAACCGCGGGCCTGAAAATAAATATGCAGAAAACTAATGTAATGATCATAACCTCGGGACAGCACAGCGGTTTGAGATAGCTGGCGAGGCCGTGGAAGTAGTGGGCGAATATATCTACTTAGGCCAATTTGTGACGCCGGATCCCAACCATGAGCAGAGATAATTCGAAGGATAAGAACGGGCTGGAGTGCATTCGGCAGGTATTCTCAGATTACAAATGGCAGCCTACCATTGTCCCTCAAGAAGAAAGTGTATGACGGCTGAATCATACCGGTACTCACCTACGGGCATAAACTTGGAGGCTCACTAAAGGGACTCCACTTAAATTGAGACGAAGAAGAAAGCAGAGTGGGTCGGAACACGTATTAAGGACATATTAGTTAAAGAAGAAGCGTGTTAAGGACATATTAGTAGAAATTAAGAAGAATAAATGGACGTGGGCAGGGCATGTAATGCGAAGGCAAGATAACCGTTGGTCATTAAGGGTAACAGAGTAGATCCCTAGAGAAGGCAAGCGTTGCAGTGGGAGGAAGGAAGCTAGATGGGCAGATGAGATCAAGAAGTTTGCGGGCATAAATTGGTCGCAGTTAGCACAGGAACGGGGTATTGGAGAGTAATGGGAGAGCCCTTTGCCCTGCAGTGGGCGTAAATAGCGTGGTGATGATGATGATAGAATATTTAGAGTCTTATTATACCAACACAAACTAAGTGGGGTTGTTTTGTTTTGTATTTTTGTCTACACGCAGATATTTGTGCGGGGTGGATACCACTCACGCATACGCACCGCGGTGTTTGTTTACGCCTCCGGCATGCTTGTAACATCTCAAGATAGTTGGTGAACGAGAAAAGATCGAACGTGAACATTTCGAACTGCGGTGTCATGGTAATTCCTTTCTTGTATTCGCGTGACTGTCGTCGTGCAATCACTGCACAGAGGGCTTGCGCACGGTTCGGGGCAGTATACGGAGCGCTTCATTCGCAAATTCCGTCGCTCGAGCACTGCGCTACCCTCCTTCCAATCGCCTTTCTTACGATGGTTGTGAATCATTAACAGCGTTCAGCCTGCGCCCGATTTTACTACCGACGTACATGCTACCTTAATACCGCGAAGTTTTGATTGCTTTGCCGTTCTTGTATAAATGTTTCTTTCACCTTCATGTCGTTGCAGGTTCTGTTACAGTGCTGGGTGCTGTTACACATGCTGTTTATAGATTTAAAAAATACACATGCTGTTGTGCGCGTGTGCACGTACAACAAAGTGAAAAGTCCCTTCTTCCCAAACTGCGCAGCCGGTTACATTAAACTGCACTTGCGGCCGTACGTTCAGCGTTCGAACGTTCGAACCCAGTGAAAAACGTAGGCTTGTAATTCTGGGAATAGGCACCCGAGACGACTGCCATCAATCGATCGGGGTGTGTAAACAGCGACAGAGCGCAGACGCCAATCGTCCGCAGCTGGTGTGTGCCGTTGTGTCGTGTCTCCACCTTCCTCATCCTCATCATGGAAATCACAAGCATGATCATCACCGCCTCAGCCGCGAAGAAGACGAGAATGTGCCCCTTCATGAGCGCGTGTTCTTGGTGTGACTGCTGCCAGGCAGCAGGCACAATTTTCCCTAAATACACCCTCTTTTCCTCTCTCTTACTGGCCTTCATCAATTGTTGCGCCGTGGCACTGGTGGATGTGCTGGGTACCGGAGCGTCTGATGCCCAGGTCACCCTCTGAAAGCCCTGAGCGACCTCCCAGCGTCTGCACGCCGTACATCGCCGCAGCCGCCGCAAGCTAGGCCTACCTCCAGAACACGGCCTCCTGCTTGACACCGCACCAAGGCACCAGGTTTCTAATGGCTCAAGCATCGCTGCCGCCTCAGCTGACGCTTCAGCAGCCCCGTACTCCAAGCAGCTTTTACGGAATCGATTCCGAGGACGTAGATGACTGGCTGGACCAATTAGAGCGCGTCGCCAATTTCAACAAGTGGACACCTGCAACAAAGCTTGAGAATGTCTACTACTTGCTAGAAGACGGGGTGCAGAGATGGTTTGAAAATCGCGAACGAAGGTTAGGGACATGGGACGACTCCCGCCAGGAAGTCCGCGACAGCTTCGCCAGCAGCGACCGTCGAGACCGTGCGCAAAGCCTTCTGGAAATACGGATACAAAAGCCAAATGAAAGCGTCGTGATGTTTGTCGAGGACATGGCCCGTCTGTTCTTGCGCGCGGATTCCGATATGTCCCAGCCCAAAAAGCTTCGGTACCTGATGCATGGCGTCAAAGAACAGCTCTTCGCAGGCCTTGTGCGCAACCCACCGTGTACTGCGCGAGAATTTATTAAGGAGGCAACTGCCATCGAGCGAGCTGTGCAGGAGCGGGGCCGCCAGTATACCCGAACGTCGATCGAACCTCCGAGCCCGTCCGCGGCATCACTGTCCACCTCTATGTGCGACAACAACCTGCGCGAACTTGGCAAAAAATAGCCCCCATCCAGCCATTGTGCTATCACTAGCACCAGCTAGCTAGCACCAGCCAGTGCTAGCACCAGTCATTGTGCAATCACTGTGGCGAGCCAGGACATGTTTATCGACGTTGCCCCTACCGCGAGATCGGGCTGCCAGGATTCCCACCGACCGCCAGCCGTCCTCGTTTTGGCGTACCTCGCCACGCGTCAGTCTTCCAAGGAGAGTCGTCCGTCATGTTCGCCGTCGCCAGCCCGCTATGCTTCGCTCACCCGTCACGATTACAGAGTCTCCCGACGAGGCGGTCTCCAAGTCCGCGGCGGGGAAACTAAATGGAGCAACCTTGGGAGGCAAGGTTGCTATCGGCGAAAGCACTGAAGACCTCCCAGTACCATCGACGGGTGACGATGTTACGATGGCAAACAAGGACGTCGACGCTATCACGGGTGCCGATCTTTTAGTCGCCATCGACGGACACGAGGTAACGGTACTTGTGGACACTGGAGCAAGTTATTAAATAGTGAGCCAGCAGCTCATGGACCGACTAAGAAAAGTGAAGACACCGTGGGACGGACCTCAAATTCGAACGGCCGGCAGCCACTTGATGACACCCGTGGGTACATGCACCGCCAAAGTTAGAATAGGGGACAGTGATTACGTCGCGACCTTCGTAATCCTTCCTCAGTGCTGTAAGGACGTGATCCTGGGATGGACTTTCTTCAGGAGCAGGATGCTGTGATAAACATCCGAGAACAGTTCGTCAGTGTTTCGAGGAAGGAGACCACCCCGGAAGGTCATGAGCAACGCATACCTCTGCGCACCATCGGCGACACCAGCGTGCCCCCACGGTCATGCGTGCTGGTTCGCGTTAAGCGCGACGACCTCTCCAGTGGTGATGGAATCGCGGAAGCTATCGGCCCGCTTCTACTTCAGCATGGAATCGCTCTCGCTCGGGGATTGGTCACCATTACGCGCGGTGTTACAGAGGTTCTGCTCACGAATTTCTCGAACGAGCAACGGGAAATCGCCAAAGGAACTACCGCGGCAGTATCTGAGGACGATCCCCGACACGACGGATTGCTTTGTGCTTCAGACCGACCAGACTCCCAAGGCGAGGAGCAAGCTTTCACTTGACGTTAACCAGCGCTTACCGCAAACAAAGCGAGAAAAGCTCTTGGAACTGTTGCGCAGCTTCACCGACTGCTTCTCGTCAACGTCGCGTGTCGGACAAACTCCGCTCACAAAACACCGCATCATCACGGACGAATCTGAGCGCCCCGTTTACCAACATCCCTACCGCGTGTCACCAAAGGAGCGCGACGCGATACGGCGGCAGGTGCAAGAGATGCTCGCTGATGACGTCATTCAGCCTTCGAAAAGTCCCTGGGCGTCGCCAGTCGTTCTGCTGAAAAAAAGATGGCACCTTGCGATTCTGGTTCACTATCGCAAACTCAATCAGGTGACGAAAAAGGACGTATATCCGTTGCCTCGGATAGATGACTCCCTTGACCGCCTCGGCCACCTGGGTACGCACGCACGCTTGCAAGAATTAAGAAGGCGTAGTACTGGCCCAAGCTCTCGGCGAACTTGAGGCAGTACGTCCGAACTTGTCGCGACTGCCAGAGCTGTATGGCTCATTACTTTTCGTCCATAGATTTGAAGAGCGTTTATTTACAGATAGAGGTCGACGAGCGTGATGTGAGAAGACCGCCTTCGTAACTCCCGATGGACTGTACGAGTTTAAGGTTCTTCCTTTTGGCTTGTGCTCCGCACCCGCCCCTTTTCAGCGTATGATGGACACTCTTCTATGTGGCCTGAAGTGGCAAACGTGCCTTGTGTACCTAGATGATGTTATCGTATTCTCAAATACATTCGAGGAACATCTAGAGCGACTGTCATCCGTCCTCCAAGCCATACGAACCGCATCGCTCACACTCAAGCCGGAAAAGTATCATTTCGGCTATGAGGAGCTGCTTTTTCTCGGCCACGTCGTTAGCAGCGCTGGAATTCGCGCCGACCCTGACAAGCTTTCAGCTGTTTCTCTTTTCGAAACACCTACTGACAAAAAGTCCGTCCGGCGTTTCCTGGGCCTCCGCTCATACTATCGGCGATTCATTGCCAATTTCGCCCACATTGCAGCCCCTCTCACGCGCCTTACTCGCAATGACGTCACGTTTGTATGGTCCGCTAAACAGCAAGAACCTTTCGACCACCTACGGCGTTGCCTGCAGACGCCACCTGTTTTAGGCCACTTCGACGACGATGCCGCCACTATGGTGCACACTGATGCCAGCAATGTGGGGCTAGGCGCTGTCCGTGTCCAATGGCAAGATGGTGCGGAACGAGCCATTGCCTACGCAAGCCAAACGCTTTCACGGGCCGAAAGCAATTACACGGCCACCGAAAAGGAGTGCTTAGCGGTTGTGTGTGCCGTCGTAATATTTCGACCGTAGCTGTATGGCCGTGCGTTCAAAGTTGTAAGCGACAATCTCTCGCTGTGCTGGCTTACAAACCCAAGAAACCCGTCTGGCAGCTTGGCAAGCTGGAGCCTCAGACTCCAAGAGTTTGATATGACCATCGTCTAAAAATCTGGTAAGCGACATTTAGATGCCGACTGCCTCTCGAGAGCGCCGGTCGGTAACGTGCCCGCTGACGACGATGACGTCGACGATGGACCATGGATTGGAGTACTCAGTGCGGCCACCATTTTGGAACAGCAGCAAGAAGACAAAGAACTGCTACGACTGATTGACTTCTTGCAAGGCAACGCCAGCAGGCCGCCAAGTCTTTTATTAGAGGTCTGCCAACATTCTGCCTTCGCAACGGCGTGTTATATAAACGAAACTTCGCCCCGAATGGCCGGCGTCACCTCCATGATGAGCCATCCACTGGCCACCTTGGTTACGCACGCACACTTGCAAGAATCAAGAAGGCGTATTACTGGCCCAAGCTCTCGGCGAACGTGAGGCAGTACGTCCGAACTTGTCGCGACTGCCAGAGACGCAAGGCGCAGCCCGGCAGACCAGCCGGATTTCTCCGACCAATTCAAACTCCCCAAGTGCCGTTCCAGCAAGTGGGAATGGACCTGTTTGGCCCCTTTCCCATCTTCACAGCGGGAAACAGGTGGATAGCAGTCGCCACTGACTACTTGGCCAAGTACGCAGAAATAAAAGCTCTTCCAAAGGCCACCGGGCTTGAAGTGGCACAGTTTTTCCTCACAAGGATAGTTCTCTGACCTGGGGCTCCCAAAGTTATTATTACGGACCATGGAACCGCATTTACCGCGAAACTTCTGCGCGAAGTACTCACACTCAGGGGCAAGTCTCAACGAAAAGCCAGTGCGTACCACCCTCAGACGAACGGTTTGACGGAACGGCTCAACAAAACCATCACCGACATGCTCAGCATGTACGCTGATGTTGAACACCGGACCTGGGATGCAGGTGCTCCCCTACATCACATTTGCGTACAATACGGCCCAGCAGGAAACGACTCGAATGACACCGTTCACCCTCCTCTACGGCAGAGAAGCTACAACAATGCTCGACGCCATGCTGCTTCACGACATCACCGACGAATATGACATCTCTCCAGCAATTCATACCAACGCGCTGAGGAAGCCCGGCAGCTTGCCCCGCCCCCGCATCACCGAACACCAGCACCTGGACGCCTTCCGCTACGACCTTCGCCGCCGTGACGCGACAGTTGCACCGGGTGACCTTGTTTAGGTTTGGATACCCGTTTCGACGTCGGGGGTTATCGACGAAGCTTCTGCGCAATTATTTCGGGCCGTATAAGGTACTTCGTCAACTTAGCGAAGTAACTTACGAGGTGGTACCCTAGAATTCTGGTGTTGCCGGTCGTCGACGATCTCGACCAGAGACGTTCCATGTAGTGCGTTTGAAACCCTATGTTTTGCGCTAAGCCGACTTCACGACAATTCAGGCTTCGAACCCTCTTGACGGTGATCTTCAGCATCGGGACGATGCTATTCCGGGAGGGGGATAGTGTTACGTGTGTAACCAGCGACTGAGCGCAGACGCCCATCGTCCGGAGCCGGTGTGTGCCGTTCTGGCGAGTCTCCATCATCCTCATCCTCATCATGGAAATCACAAGCAAGATCATCACCACGTAAGCCGCGAAGAAGACGAGAACGTGCGCGCCTTCGTGAGCGCGTGTTCTTGGTGTGACTGCTACCAGGCATCAGGCACAAGTTTCCCGAAATATACCCTCTTTTCCTCTCTCTCACTGGCCTTCATCAATTGTTGCACCGTGACAATATATATAGTGTGTGGCAACATAAAAAATCAAACAGAGCGCGACGAAATAAGGTAACTAGATACAGAGGCACATGAGAAAAACATTAAAAATAAAAGTTTACTATCGTTTGAAGAAAGAGGACTTCCTTTCTTAAGTCGACACTTAAGAAATGAAGTCCTCTTCCTGAAACGTCAGTAAACTTTTATGTTTTAGTGTTGTTTTTCCTCGTGTGTCTCCGTATCTAATTACCTTTAATATATATATATATATATATATATATATATATATATATATATTAGAATCATCTACTATATATAACATAGATAACACGAAACAACCATATTTTAATACGACGTTTCGGCTGGACACCAGCCTTTTTCAAGTGAAGTACATAGGTCGAATACAGGGTATATGTAGGTCGCAAGGAGCGCTGTGAGCACGTGGACACATTATTTTAAAAGTGTACAAGAAGGAAGTACAGCAAGAAACAAGTGGAAAGAAACGTACTGCACGACTGGGCGCGCAGGTAATCCATCTCAATATACAACGCGGCGAAAAGCAAAAGCGGGGCACTTAGGAAGCGTGTTTCCTTCAGCCACCGCCCACCCACGCACAGCAATATTAAGAAAAGTAAACAAATAAGGAAGGGGTACAAGGCATCTCACTCCAAAGAGCGGAAACAACCTGCCGTATAAGGCGGAAGCGTAGAATCGACAATTAGTCATCCAGACACTGGGGAACGCAAAATGGCAGAAGGTGACGTTGAAGTTCAAGAATGCAGGCGGGAGGATTAGCGAGGGGGCCGCGTCCTCAAAGGAAAATGCCGCCGCTTCCCCAGGAACCCAGATAATAGCCACAAATGGCTTATCCGCGCCCCGCGTCCAGGGCAGAAAGCGTACAATGACGACCCCTCGATGGGCACCGACGCCGACAGAGATGTGCGGGAGCCACCCAAGTAGAGCACAGGTTGTGTGAGTGTCTTGAGAAATGACACACAAGGCTGGAAATAAACAAAGAAACAGCACACAGAAAAAAGCAGTTGCACGAGCCTCCGGCTCATCACACGATAGATACAAGGCATTTTTAGCTTACATTTGATATTTTTGCAAGTAACAAGGGCTTGCACATTATGAAAAAAGAAAAAAAAATATGACGCACGTAAGAGAACAAATCTCCACGTAGAACAATTGCATGTAGTTGTGTAGTTTGTATCCTTTAAATATTTACATTTGCTTTCAATACTTGACCGTGTACTGAGGCAGTATGTTTACAGAAAATAACTCTAACTATACGAAAACCAATTATATAAGAATTAGCTGCAAACGCATCTCTGACTTAAATGCGAGTTTCGTGTACTTCTTGTAGCGTAAACTACACTGGCCGAGGTTGAGCGGTTTTATGTGTGCCGTGAAGGGCCGTTCTGCGCAAGCGCGAAGAGATTTGGATTGGTTTGGATCGAATCAGTTTGGATTGGCATGGTTTGAATTGACTTGGATTGGATTGGATTTCATTTGGATTGGATTGGATTGGAATTAATTGGATTGTTTTGAATTGAAATCTAATCCAATTTAGTACGGGTGTGTAGGCAATTGGGTCTGCGCATTCGCCGGTCTGGGCATTCCAGAGTAGGGACGTAATAGCCTCGGCAGACGCACTGGCGCCGGCGCGTGCCTACCTATGCGCCTCCGTTGCGCAGTAGCCAAGTCTGAAGCTGCGCCGGAGCCGCTTGATAGCCGTTTCGCGTGGCTGCTGAAGAGCCGTGCTGCGCATGCTCGAGCAGCAGTGACTGGATTGGAGTGGATTGAATTAAATTCAATTGGATTGGATTGGATTAGAAATCCTTTTAGCAGCAGTGAGCATGATCATCAGCTAATCCTCGACAACCAAGAAACCGAAGAATAACCAGCTGAACCTTAGCTCACGCTACGTATATCCTGGCATAGCCGAGCTAAGTCACTGCTAATTTTTCTTTATTGCGTAGTTCACATTAAAGTTCTAAATGCTGTGCGTTGCTAGTTTGTTATGCATACAAGGGCTTCTAAGGGAAACGCCCGGAAGGCACCTTGTTTGTCAGCTAGAATAAAACTCTGTCCTTCCAAGTTTACTTCACCTAACTAGAAGGCACGGTCACAAAAAAAAAGTGTTTTTTGCCCTCCTGGGACTCCCTCCTAGCTTTGCTTGTCATCTTTCCTCGCAGAGGAGAAGTGATTAATTTTTTTATTGTCTTCAATATTTATGAAAATATTGTTAGAGGAATTACATTTTAATTTTTTTTATTCACGTATGATATTTTCTTAGAACCCAGTTTAACACGCTTCCGTTACGTACCCCCTGCTAAAGGCCTTTCCTTATTGCACACCATGTTAACTCGGTTCCACTGCTGTGGAACCCAACCAATCCCGGGACGAGCGCTATCAACCCGGGCCTAGTTTTTCACGATGTCTGCGTGATCGGAAGATTGTCGTTCTTCTTCTTTCGACGCATGTGGTTCCAACTAGGTCGCTTTTCCACTGGATGATCACAACGAGCACCCTCTTTATTCTCCCCTTTTTTGTTCTCTGAAGGAATGTCGCAGAGTACGACACCACACTTTCTTTGCTTTTGGCGCGGCGTTTCGCTGCCGTATCTGCGGTGCTGTGAAGAACACACGAACAAACGCCGAGAGAAGTTGAGTGGGCCCGCCGGCGCACCTACAGTTGTTTTTGCATACCGCGCAGAAAACACGTCACGTCTTTTCCGTTTTGTTTCTGTAGAAGAGGAACTCTTATTATGCACACAACATCTTTTGCAAGATCGTAATGCATAGCTACAGAGTGCGAGAACTTTCTTCTGAAGTTTCAAGCTTTTAATAAAAAACACATAGCCGCCACAAAGAGAAATAAAGGAAAAAAACTACTGAGAAACAGAGGCCGAATGGGTTACTGAAAAATATCCCGCCCAAAAGCAGGAATTTTTTATCTCCTTTATTGGTCTTGTCTTCATTGTGACGTACCCTGTTTTGTAGCCTCTGTCTTTGGCTCTCTTGAGCCAACTAAAAGGCATTCATTCGTGTGAACATTGGGTTTGCGTATATTTTGTCAACGTTCTCGGGAGCTATGCTCGCGAGTTTTACACTTTTGTTTCTCAAGAAATACGTTCCGGGGAAGGAGAACCATAATTCAGGCTAAAAGGTGTAAAAGAAATGGGAAGGAAAGAAAACTAGCGTAGGCCTGATTCACGGTCTCGCAAGACGCCATATATCACGTTGAGAGAAAACCTTTCCGTGGGCCACGTTCCCCGACGGCAACCTTGAGGAAGAGATCATGCTCTGTTCAGTGTGTGGTGGCTAGGCAAAACCGTATTCCCCGAAAGGGCGCGATTTGGCAAGGAGAACGGAGAGGGCTGCGTTTATTACGCGAATGCATCGACTTAAGTAGCGACAGTTCCTTTTGGTACGAAGCACTTGCAAGGCTGTAGTGAGCCTCGTAATATAAGGATTCATTTTCCCGGTAGAAAAAAAGCTAGACGACAGTCGTAACAAAAGCCCGGTCTTACTCAGAGGGCAAATGAAAACAAAGGGAACATTGGGAAAACAATATGAATGATAGGAAGGTAGCCAGAACGAACACTCCAGGTGAGCAGGCTAGCAAAGAATATGGCACCACTGCGGCCGCCGCCTGTCTTAATTTCGGAGGGAAGAGACGGCGGGGCCTCTGCAGATCTGTTTGTGCTGCTTGTGCTTCCTTTGACTCTTTTGACAGCTTGTCTGTTGCTGTGGTAGCTTCAATAGTGCAGGCTGCGCTTGCGTGAAGCGGAGAAAATAAAAGGTTAAACTGCACGTACCGTCGCTTCTTTAAAGGCTTCACGTGAAGGACCGAGGCCGCTGCGTTTGTAGCATTGTACCGTTCAAGGATGAACACCAGTCCAACCTTTTCGCAAGAACGTTGCTACATGCAGTGATTAGGAAAAGCGCAATCGGGGGTCTCTATCAGCCCCGGTTACCGGCGGCGCCGCTTCACTATGGGCAGAGTTCTTCAATGGACCTCATACAGTGGTATGGTGGCGCCACTGATGTGGGTTCAGCGCCACATTTGGGAACACTAAGCCAAAATTTCTTTCGGTCCGTGAACAGGAGACGTCCTGGATGGTCTCATTCGGTGCGGAAGGAATATCAGCAAGAGAAAAAAAAGGAAGGCCGCTGTTCTCTTGCAATGCGATACAAGCCGTCAAAAGGGCACTTTATTAAAGAGCGCACGTTTCGAAAGTATGACAGGACAGGGAATCCTCCAAACAAAACCCGTTGTATGCAAGCGCGGGACTGTTTCCACGCCACGTGGACAGGCTGTCATTTCTCAGCGGCTTCCACTGAACGCGACCGGCGTCGCTCAAAATGAAAGAAGAATAAAAAAATCCCGGGCCATCTCCACTAAAGTGAAGCCTGGGGAGAGGCGAAGCACGCAGTGTGTAAGTGTATTCTTGGTGCCTTGGCCTTTTTGCCAACGGAGATAAAACCGTTGGGGGTAGAGATCCAGCGCGAGGCGTAATCGAGCGTCCCAGTGTTTTTTGGTACGTGGTACCTTTTAGCGCGAGGCGTAGAGAAGTCTCCCGGTGTTTTATAGTAGGCGCTACGTTCTAGCGCGACGCGTAAACGAGTGTACCGGTGTTTTAGTACTGTGAATACGACGGTTACGACAACGAGGACACGAGACGCTGGCAGCCCGAAAGGACAAGGGACTTTGCGCCTAAAAATTAGTGCCTGCTATTCTGTAAAGAAGGAAGACCTTAAACCTTCGGCTAGCACAAGCGCCATGTCGTCAGTCAAGACAAAGCATGCAGCTGCGCGTGCACGCGCTCCCGTCCCTCCTTTACAAACCCCGGCCTGCACCAACCAGCATCTGGTGATGGGCACATGCTTACTGCGAAAGACACTGGCGCAAAGGCCTATCTGAAAGCCCTTCAAGCTGAACAACTGGATTGGGAAAACATGCCTGCAGTACAGCGCGCGGGAGCGCTTCGGGCGTGGCGCTACACCGTCTTCTCGGTGTGTTCCGCGCGCTCGCCGCTGTCGGCTCGCCAGGTTCCTGCCTAGCCAGCACCTCGTTGACCTGCTGGACGGCCCGGAGTTGCATTCCTTGGCAATCAGCCCGCGTTGCTTCCTCGAGCTGCGGCGGTGTACGCACAGGGTTAACTTTTCTTGTCAAGCTGGAGAAACGCGACTCCTGTGTACATGACATCAGCGCACTTCAGCACACATTTCGCTGTTTGTATGTTTGTCAATATACGGCGACCTATGATTCCGTATGTTCGACGCGGGCCGGCATTCGATCAATAACTGTTTGAAGCCTGCTTTCAAGAACTTTCGTAAATATTTTGTAACCTACCTTTGTTGCAGAAATTGACTGGTAGAACTTTACACTCCTTCGCTTTTCTATTTCATCAGTTTTGGGGATTATAACTGTATGTGAATCCGGGTATGACGGAAGCAGAACTTCTGTGTTATAGGCGTCGTTGTGTACATTCGGTAAAGAACTAAGGACTGCTTGCATTCAGAATTTTTTTTAAAGGGGGAGCTCAGTCCATCGGGTCCAGGCGGCGTACCTGGGTTTATTACGTGTTTAACTTCTTCCGCCAATCTAGATATTTTCAGCCATTCTCTTGTTTTGTCATCTGTGGGCGAGCAGAACTTAGACATGTGGCCCTTCAATCCCTCCAAGTAACCTGGTTTCAAATCAAAATGCGCCCAATAATACTCCAAGAACGCGCTTACTATTCTGTCTTTGTCTTTACCTTCCCATTGCACTCTCTGATCAGGGTGCCCAGAGCCTGGTTCTTTTCAATTCCAAGCGCTCGTTGTGGGTTGGCGCTTCCCCTACTGCCGAGTGGCCGGCTCTCCCGCATGCGACGGCACAGCGACAGCGCTTTTCATAGATGACTTCCAATTTGTCCTTTATATTAATTTTGTCGTCTTCAAAGACCCCCATGGTTTTGTTTTTCTAGGACATTAGCATTTTCAGAGTGGCTCTAAAGCCCCTTTCATCACTAGCTTCTTGGAGCTTAATTGACTTAGATCTTTCACTAGCTTTGATTTTGCATTTCTCGCCTAAGTATCTCCCACATTTCTCCACTGTTGAGGCTTTCCATTCGAGCGAAACAGAGAATTTTACCCACAACGATAGACAAACCGTTTATGTACCAAGAGGCTACAACTGAATTTTCTCAAGAACCATGAAAACTTTGACTTGCGCTGCTTTTTCCCTAGGCTTAAGCAACACGAGGTCTGAAAAAGAAAGTGGTTATGCATTATAGTCTTGACACTGCTATGTTCTATCCGCGGAAATATACATTCTATCAAGTCCTGCACGACTACGTCCTTCGTAGAGCGTGCAACAGGCACCTCTCGCGTCCGCCAAGTCACATCTAACTAATGCTTCAGTCGGCACATTGGGGCTTGAATCTGTGCTTCTCGCTACTTGGGTTATCTCGGGACGACAAAACGCAGTAAAAGTCGCTCAATAATCAAAGAATTCTCTGTGGGATAAGATTATGCTCGAGATTCTCGAAAAACACAATGCCTTCGTTTACTTCATTTAAGGCATGTTGTTCGGCTATTTGGTGCCGCATCTTATAAGCGGAAAAAGTGCGCGTAAAAGACAGGACTGGGAGAAAAAGTACAGGACGGGTGCAGACCTACAACTAACTCTATATGAAAAACCAACATGACTGCAAACCATTTCTTATTACTTCTCACGAGTCCTGTCCTAGCCCTGTCTTTCACGCACAGTGTTCATGGTCATGGGAGTTTCGGCCCTTGCAAAAGGGCAATCGCAAACTATTAGACGACCGTTTTTACAAGAACAACCACCACCTGCACAGCTTGGTTTGGCAACTTCCTCACAAAGATGTGCCCACGGCACGGCTGACCCACACATAGTATATGCCATCGGCCGTACCATGCGGAATCCGCGGTTGTCGTCCAATTGCTCTGTCATCGCACTTGGGGTGCTCATCATTCCCGTTGTGTTCCTAGCGCGGGCGCTGTCTGGAGGTTCACAAAACTCGGCGCAGTAAACTGGAGAGGAGGAAAATGCTACACCAAGAAATGAGGGGAAGTAGAGAAGGGGAAAGCAGCCGACAAGCAAGTGTGGGGAGGGCACTTCACAGCGACGATGTTAGGGCGGGGATGTGCGCATCGGGGATTATTAGATACTGCAGGCCATGGTGTTCTGCCTAGTGGTGATAGAAAACGTGCGCTCGGCGGCATCATTGTCCGATCTACCGACGAGGTGGTCAGACGTAAGGAAACCACGTTAACGCAAGTGAAGACCAAAACCTCCGCAGCTTCCCCAGCCGTTGCATATGAATTGACAAGGTGGCTGATGTTTTTTTCTTCCAATTCCTCCGAATAGTTCGGGTGAGACGGCGAATGTATAGGAAGGATTGAGTTCTAGGCTAGGGGAACCGAAAACTTATGAAAGTGCGCACCCCGTCAGACTGGCTAGGGTCGCTTGAACAGAACTTTCTATGGCTGTTGTAGGGGCTCGCGCTGCCGGCGTCTCCTGTCTACATGTGTAAGTTTTCGAGAAATATTGAGGGGCGCGAAAAAAAGGTGGTTTGTTAATGTTTTCCTTCGACAAAAGTATTAAAAATTAAAAGAAGCCGATTCCGCACAGATGTATGAAAATCGGCATACTTCTTAACCTCATACTGCCTTAAATCTGTAATCAAGCGCGAAAACTGACCGTAGGGGCTGGGGACTACGCGAATGAAACCAAAGTACGGCTGCTGTAAAAAAAAAAATTAGCGCCACTCTACCCTGTGAATATGGTTGGAAAGCAAAGCTTTAAACGGCACTAACAGCAATTAGCTATGCGACGTCCCTTAATTTCCCTCACGTCGCTCTACAAATAGTGAAACCAGAGAGAAATTGAATACACTTCACCACACCCTCTATTACTTAAAGGTTAGATTAATGCATGATGCATGAACGGTGGTTGGTTCAGTTGTAGTGGCGTAGCACATGAGTGGTAACTCCTTTTTAGAAAATTACAGCTCAAACCTGGTGTTAGACGATCTCACCTCTCTGTCTCTGCCATCACTGATGGAGGCGACGCGATCGGCGCAGAGACGGAGGAGAAAAAGGAGCCGGAGGAGATGAGGAAGTAGAGGAGGAGGAGCAAATACTTCTATTCAGATTTCTGAACTGCCCAGAGTGCGGCACAGGAAAGTCGTTTCATCTTCACTGTAGCCCATATTCAGTCCGCATCGTCTGTGCTCTGTCCACCAGTTCAAGCTGGGTAGGCAGAGTGAGGCTGGATAGCAGCTTCTCCCATTCCTCTTGTTCGGTAGTGTACGGAAAGAGAGGAGGGTGCTCAGGGCTAAAGTCGCACGCCCCGATTATGTAGCAGAGTATCCCTACTTCTGAGACAAATTTACTATCAGCATCGTAGCGATTCGGGTGCGCTAAGAGAAGACGCGTCGGGTGTGGGAAGGAACCGGATGGTATGAGCCGGAGGGTAGGTTCCTTTTCTCTGAAAAGGTCAGGGTAAGTCAAAGGTAGGGTCCGTCTCAGAAGGCGAGAATGCTATGTTATGCCCCTGAACGAGACAAGTGGGTGACTGTCCTCGTGCAGCTCTATAGCACGAGGGGTAAAAGTGCAGGCTTGGTTGGCGTATTCGTTGCCCCCCACGGAAGCGTGAGTGGGTGTCCAGATGCGCTGAATGGAACCGGTTGGCTAGTGTTAGTTAGATGCAACTGCATCTCATTCACTCGCCTTGTCCCTTCATACGGCGTTGTTGTTGTCCGTCCACAACCCTCCCCCATTCTCCTCGCCGCGCGAGCTGCGCTCTCCGCCGCTCACCCCCTCTCCTCTCCGATAGCGAACACTCTCTCGCGAGGGTCATTGGATTGGAATTGATTGGATTGGATTGGCTTTCCTGGCTTGGCTTGCTTGGCTTGGATTGAATTGGATTTGGATTGGATTGGATTAAAGTGGATTGTGTTGGTTGTGTTGCGTTATAGCCGTGGCAGGGGGTTCACGGCACGTTTCACGCGATGGGAGTATCAACCTAACGGAAACAATAACGGAACCCCCTAGGCGTCGCATCTACACAAGGGTTCCCGCGAGCGTAGGTGAGAGTAACTTTTTTTTTGCACACGCTGTACAGGTTGGGACACCCAACCCGTCTGGTAATCCCGGTAGGCTTGTTGGGAATCGGTGACTTCCTTACGAACCCCCGTTGAGTTAGAGACAAGGCGATGGCTGCCTCTTCTGCTGCTGCCATGTATTCTGTCTTGAGTGAGGCACAAGCAAGCAGGTTGGTTCTGGAGGTAGCCACGATGATGGCGTACTACTTCCATCGATGTTGGGAGGCGTCTCCGTATATAACTGCATGATCCCCAGCGAGGGTGATGTTGAGCGTTTGAGCCCGTGCTTGTCGGCGGCCCTCATCGTGTGAGTGATTCATATTTCTAATCGATGGGAGGATCTTTAGTTCTTGTCGCCAAAAGTCCAGGAGTACATCAAGCGGATTGACATTCTGTGCTGCCCAGCCAATCTGGTGAAGGATGTGGCGACCCACTGCAGTTCTGCTTATTCGGAGGCCTCACTTCTTGTGTGATTTTATTGATTCTGTGTTTGAGACGCTGCAAGGATACGCCACTCTTAATGTTGGCCTAATGATGTAGGCCCAGGATCTTGATGCTGGGGCTTGGAGTGATGGCCTGGTGATCAAGGAGGATTTGAATGTGTTCCTTAAAGGAGCACTGACACGAAAATTTTATGTTACACTTTTATTGCTTTTATCGGTGCTTAATGGTCTGGCCAAGCTGAAACAGCACTTCAAATACTTCAGCGCGCGATAGTTAATTACAATAAACGGCCTGAAAATCGTTTGTTTCAAATTCCCGCGCTTTCATCCCGAACGGCGCATATGACAAACTCCCTGCCTGACCTCACCGCTTTGTGCGGACGTCACCGGCGCCCGCTTGAGAGGGTGTTGCGCCCGCTCGCCGCTAGTGGGGCCACGCGCCTGAAGTTACGTCACGAGTTTTGGACGAGCGCTGCGCGTCACTTCTTTTTCCTCTCCTGGAGTGATGTCACACTAATGTCCATTTGCTGAGTGCCGCTCTGCGCGCTGCTCCGTCGGCACGATAAATGAGATCCAATTGAACTATGTTCTTCGGGTCACAGGCCGCTCATATTTCAGCCAGGGTATTCTGTTGAGTGAAGGAAGTGAATTGTGCAATAATATTAACGCCGAAAATTGGTGTCAGTGCTCCTTTAAGGGGCAGTTTGGTGCGAGGGTGGACGACAAAGAGTTGAGATTTTTCACGCGAACTCTAGAGGCTACAAGCTTTAGCACATTTCTGTACTAGAATTTATATACCATGCTTGGTGTGAGCTTTGTCTAATCGCTATCGCGTGGCATTCAGCGAGAATGCAGGTGTTAAACCCGTAGGTGTGCTAGATGCGTGTGCCACTTCTGTTCCTTGTCTCCGAGTGGGCTCATAGCTTAATCGGTAAGACGACGGGCTCTTGCTTTGTTGCTTTGTTAGTTCCAGGTTCGATTCCTGGTGGTGCCAGTATATTCTTTAATGTCTTCGCAGGAGTTTTCTGGTGACACCAACGGTCGCGAAAAAATCCTTGGGGGGTAAACGCTTGCTTTAAAAGCTTTGCTTTAAAAGAAAATAAGTAATTAAATACGCATAAAACCTCATTGAAGTTCGAATAGAATTTCAACCCGGGTCGCCAGAGGTGCGGCCAAAAGTGGTAACTGCAGCCCCAACACTGTACCGCTCCAAGATGGAACAAAAATTATCCGGATGCGATCTGCATTACAGGTTAACGTCACGGTACCGCAAACACGATGCCGCACTGAAGAAGCCTTCCATAATCGCTGGCTTTCGCCTTCAAATCACTTATCAGCCATAAATTTCCCCATAATTTTTAAAGCGCTTGCAATATTAGGCATTATTTTTCGATTTCCTCGTGCCTGCTAGCCGTCTGCTAGCAGCCGTGCTCAGCAAGCGTCCACGGAAATACGTCTCCGCTGCCAACAGGAAACTACATTAGAGGCAGCCAGATGCGATGGCTCGCCGGAATCTGAATGCCGAGCAGCGGCAACTAGATTGTGGAAAGGAGGACAACGAAACTACGGCCCAGGCAAAGGATAAGATACCAATATGAGCAGGCATCGCGCCTGCGCACTGCAGTTGCGGAGCAGACACGGTAGCCACCCGTGCCCGGAACTAACGCGACCTCCAAAGTCCCTCGCCGACGTCCTAAAATGAAACCGATTAGGGAGTGACGGCAGCGACGCTGTACATACGCAGACGCGCGTGCATGGAGGCAACCTAATGCCGGCGCAATCATTGTGTCACCTACCCTAAAAAGGCGGCATAAGGTTAAGGCCCACTTCTCAAAAACGAAGAAAAGCCGACAATGTAACCAGAAACGAACTAAAATGTGTCCCAATACGAAACAAAACCAAGTATATACGGCGTCTAGTAACGCGAAATCTCAAATAACTTTAAACCTTTCGCAGCCGTGTCACCACCCCAAGCTCTGTCCGTCGAACGATGAATGGCACCACGGCGATGATGATGATGGTGAATAAACTTTATTTGAGACCAGGTTCTGATGTTAGGGCACCCGCCCTGTGGGAGGCGTCTTTAGCCGGGGATGCGTTGGGCTATGCTGGCCATCCATGCCGTCTCCACCAATCATCGCTGGTGTGGGAAGTGGGGGCTGGTCAGCAGCTCACCCACTGCTCATAGGTATGGTTGGGGTTAGGGTTGAGGGTAGGGGATTGCTGGAAGTTCCATACAATGTGGTATAGGGTGCCTGGTTGGGGGTAGGATATGCATGTCGCCGGGTATAAGGTGGGGTCCAAGGCATGCCGCAGGGTGTTATGTGGGTAGGAGTTAGTCTGTAGTCGCCGGAAGGTAGTAGCTTCATCACGAGAGAGGTTCGGTGGGGGAATGGGTATTTGCGACGCTCGTTTCTGTAGTGGGCGAGTATTTCGGCGTATGTTTGCAGTCGCGTGAGCTTTACTGCTGGTTCAGAAGAGGGTTCGTGGCCCTCGCGGGAAACGGCGCGGTGTGAATGAGCGCAGGCAGCGGTGTGTGCCGCTTCGTCACCCCCGAGGGATTCGTGACCTGGAGCCAAAATTATTTGCAGTTCTGGGAGTGGTTTCGCTTGTTGAATTTTCAAGGCGGGTTGCGATATGCGTCTTTTAGGTAGTTCCTGCAGGTGGCTTGGCAGTCAGTGAGAATGGATAACAATTCTTGGCCTGTTTTGGCGGCAAGGGCAATGGCAACCTCTTCAGCTGTTCCGAGGGAGTTGGTGGAAACAGTCAATGCAGTGAGAGCTCAGTTCCTCTGGCATTGACCACGCTGGCGGCTTGTGCAGATTTGTGGGGGTATGGCGATGCGTCCGTATATCCGGTGCAAGGAGTTTTAATTTCGCCACGGTGAAATTAAAACAAACCATAAAGACCAGCCAGCATGAGCTCTCCGCAAGAATTGATATGTTTCCCCGGCATGGCCCTACAGAGTAGCGGCGGAGCCGATCTCACCATCGCCTGAAGTAAACGAAATCTTGCAACCATTTTGCAAAACGAGTAAAACGCCTGCAAGGGGACCCGTGGGAATGACAGCCAAAATGATAATACTTGTGCAGGCACTGCTTGATAAAACTTGCTTGCACTGATGAAGGTCAAGTAACCACCCTCATAAGCACAACATATCGGGCCGCGCTTAAGTTTCCTAGCTTCACATAACCATAAGAGCCTTTAAATTGTGTCTTATAATAATTGTGAAGAAATCAGAAATGTCACTCCCTTAGGTATTTATCAGAACCACGTACAACTTCCGCATTTTGTAATACCTCTTAAAACACAACCGAATTAGTATTCACCAATTTAGAAAACGGAGTTGCATTCGTTTGCAAGCAGATGCGCAAAAAGTAGCGTTTCTCTAGATGCCTGCATGTTATCTCTACATTTTGTTTTCCCGCCATGAAAACCAATCCTTAACGTATGTTCGCCGAACGATCACTTAATTCCGTCGGGTGCGGGTTGCTCTGGCGGTGGTGTAGAATCAACCCATGCGAAAGCCACCACGCAATGGACACTAATCTGCACGAAAACAGGCCCAAAACAACCGTCGCCAAAGCAGACGACAAAGCCATACCACGGCTAGGTCAGTTGGTATACCCCCCAGGTAAGCGATAGCTGCGCCACTATCACCAATTTGTCCCATGGTGCTTGGTAGGCCAGACTGTCAAACCAAAAAACAATAAAAAATCACGCATGCTGCTATGCCAACGCTTTTGTTGAAGCGCGAGAAGGAAACGCCGTGCCGCTTATCGTCTGCTATGGGCTGAACGAGGGCGACTGTCTTTGTGTGCCGCAAGCGTGAACAAACACCGTTTGCATTTTGCTTTTCAGATTGTGTTACTCCTGCACATCTTTGAGTTGCTAAAATGCTTGGACTCCCAGCACGTGCACAAAACATTTGTTTGGATATCTTCTTAGTTGAATACGCGCGAGCCAGCACGGCCTGAAGCGTGCCAATTTTCTTTGGGGCAGAAAAAGTAATATGCAGGAAATGTGTTTTCACTGATTTTCTTAGCAACGTATCGCAAGCGAAGTTCAATACACGCCACAAAAGCACAGAGCTGTGTATCTCGTATAGTAAGTACAAATGTTCGCGTTCTCTGTCGGCTACACAAACATAAGAAACATCTTCGTACGATTCATCGCATACAGAAAATTTCTGCAGAGGTCACCACGTGCATTTGCTGTGCACAATACGATTCTGCAGAAAAGACGTTGCATAAAAACACCCGTTTGTGAATATTAAAATGATTTTGACGTGAGATGACCAACTCATTTCGCCACCATTAACAACCGCTCTATATTCTTATTCCCGTAAACTTGCTAGCCCAAAAAACATTTTATAGCTAGCGAATGTTCTGCGTAATTTCGCCATACGCCACACCTAGTTAATGAAAGAAATACCACCATGAATATCAATAAACAACGCGTAAAAGCGAAACAAATATTGAGAGGGCTAACAAGGTACAAAAAAGGTGTCCTAGCACAGGTTGAAAAGCGAAGCGAAGCTCGGCTGTCGCGCAGGTAACTCGAACTTCTCGTCACACGGAATGCAAGCGGTCAGCTGCCACGTAAATAATTTTGGGGGCTTGTTTCGTGCTGATGCGCATTCTAATGTCACTATAAGAAACTGATTGTCGGAACTCTCTAAAGCCAAACCAGGTCGTCGAAGAAGCATTTAAGCACCTTAGGCAAACATATTTTCCAAGCTTTTCTCTGGGGGAAATAAAATGAAGAGCAACCGCTCACCAAACCGATACCGAAGCGAAAGTGTCGACAAGTAGTTTCACATACTTACAACATTACTGACAAATGCGTTGTACCAAACAAAAAGAAATTCACTGTAAAGCAACAGCAGAAGATTTTTCGGTTCGCCCTGCAGCTTTTTTGATAAGGATAGCGCTTGCTTCTTCGCCTGATGGGCTACACTTCAGAATATTGTAATCGCGATAGAACCCGAGGAGGAGGGTCAGCTATATTTGTTGAATCGTCATTGACGTATAAACGCCGTCGTGATATTGTATTTATGAATACCCTCTTCTGTGCATCTGTCTAGTTAGAATTTCCCCATAGTGTTCTGCCCCTTAATAATCGAAACACTATAATCGCACCTTCATGATCGTAGTCTGAATTTTGTTCTTAGTTTGCCAACATCCTAGGTACTCTAGCAGGTGAAAATAAGAACATTCTAATTACTGGTGACATTACCATTAACATCCTGGATCCCAATAGTCAGTCCTGTTCGGAGTATATGCAATGTATGCTGGGCTTTGGTCTTTGCCCCTTGATTCTGTCACCTACGCGGTTCGATATTACTGGTTCCAGCAGCTTAATTGACCACGCCTTATCTAACATTTTAGCAGATCATATAGCAATAGCTGTGGATCATAACAACAGATCATAACCCCATTTTATTTGCATAGGAACACAGGTAAAGAAAGGTGAAAATAGCTACCTAAAGTCTTGCTTGCATGAGACACAATTAATTAAAAACACTCACAACGTTGACTGGAATCGAGTAACTAAAAAAATTGCGATGAAAAAGCGTTTGACCTTTTGCAACGGTTTTTTGCAGTTCAATCGAGCTGTGCACGAATAATACTACAGTTGACTACAGGTTCATTTCTTGCCGGAGACCGTATATTTTAAAGGCTTATTAAAATCTATACACAAAAACGACAGCCTCTGCAGAAAATTAAAATACCAGCTTTTTAACGCATCACCAAAGTCACGGTTAAAAAACATATCAAATGTATTTGTCACCGTTTTAAGGGAGGGCCGCTAAACGTGAATATACCAAAACCAAATTATCAGAAATGGAAATGACACTAGGCGCAATTGGAATCTAATCAAGCTGTTCCTTCATAATGGAGATAAGAAAACATGTGTAACCAAAGTGATTAGTGATGCAGGAGAAATCACGCACACGCGTTTAGCGAACATTTTGCTACCACCGAGAATGAGCAAACGTCCCCATCATGCCCGGTTTTATCGCGCTGAGCTCATTTCTTCTATCTGCGTCCTACATGCGCAGGTGAAGTACTCCAGGTCATAAAGGTTGTTAAAACTACTGGTGTCGGTTAAGATGGCATTCATGCCTCTAAAGTTAACTCATTCATCAGCAAAGTTAGGGAAAAAAATACTTTTCAGACGGCTAATGAGCTACTTGACTACGTTCAAACTGCCATGTCCCCATCAGTTTGGATTTAGGTAGGGATGCCCTACTGAACTTGCACTAATTAATTTCCCTGGAAAAATTGAACGAGCTATTGATGAAGGTTCTATTGCTGGGGCTATTTTTATCGGCTTGTCCGAAGCCTTCCATACCACTAATCACGAAATTCTTCTGTGCAAACTTCAAGCATATTGGAATATCGGGCCCACCTCTTCAACATATTGAAAGCTATCTAACCAACCAATCACAAGAGGTGCAATTGACGGAACTTCTTCCTCCACTAAACCTATTGCAAAATGCGTCCCCCAAGAATCAATTGTGGGCCCTTTACTATTTCTACTCTTTGGGAACGACTTACCTAAATACTTAATCACACACAATGTATCTTATATGCAAACGACACTATTATTTACACGTAATAAGAAACTATAGCTACACTCGAATACCGGCTTAACACCGACCTGAATATTGTTATTCTCTGGTGCCGCCGTAATCTTTTACGCATGAGCGCTAATAAAACTACTTTTATGTTATTCAACTGCACTCAAACTGTAATAAATACCTCATATTCAATAACAATTGTAGCCATATTCTGAAGGTTACCGAGACTTCCAAGTTCCTACGCGTCATCCTGGACGAGCACCTCAAATTTAACTATGATTCAAATTCTCTCCTCCCAAATATTTCGTTTGTAATACACATCATTATGAAGACACGTGCGTACTTTCATCCTGATATCATCCGATCCCGCCACTATGCTTCACAGCTATCTGTCATATTACTTGCAATGTTGGGAAACACCTACACTACCCATCTTGATAAACTCCGACGCCTTCAAAACCAAGCCGTCAGACTAACGCCATTTGGTCCATTGATTTCTCATTCGAAACCTATTTACCTAGACTTAAACATCCTTCCCCATCATCAGTTATACAGCCTTAAACTACTAGTAATTGTGTACAGACTCATCCATGGCGAAGCACACATGATGGAGTCACTAGTGATCACCTTGCCAATATTAATTGTGCTAGATTTTCAATGCACAATAACCTCCTGTTACCTAAGGCCAGAACTTATTACGGGTAGTTCACTACTATATTTTGCTGGCGTATCAAGCGGGAATTCCTTGCCCCATTACAATAAAATGCCCCCTTGTCAATGCATATTCCATCACCGTGCTAAAAGCTATTTTGTTCAACGTTTGAACGGTCTCTCTGCCTAAGACGTGCTTTGACTTGATTTTTTTCTTCATCCGTAGCACTTTGTACTATTTTTTTTCTTTCTTCTTTTTCTGTTTATTTATTTTACGCATACTTTCTTCTTTATTGTGCAGTTTGTGACCATATTTTGAAAACCAATATATTGTTAGTGTGTCAGTAGTTAAAGAAGGAAATGTTGGTACATAGCCCCAAGCATTGCGGACATGTGCTAGGGCTCAGCTGTGAGGAAGAAGAGGTTCGGGCTAGGTCCAACGCGGTGCTCCCTTCTTTGTGTGTGTGAAATACACCTTCATTTTTACGTATTCCTCTACGTAACATCTTGGTGGAGGTTGCCCGACATCCCTTACCTCTCGTCTTGCCGCTCAAATCCTCGAGGTTTCGTGACCATTCATCACGTTACTCCGCAGCGGGCGTCATATTCACCCTGCCACCATGGCTCCGCCCAGCCAGTCGGCGACCCCGCTGGTCGTCGTTACTCAGCCCCGCGAGCCTGGTTTCTTCACCGGCACTGACAACGTTGACGTCGAAGATTGGATCAAGCACTACGAGCGGATCAGCACTCACAACCGTTGGGACCCCACTATCATGCTCGCCAACCTCCCTTGCTGCTTCAGAGGTACGGCCCTCACTTGGTTTGAGACGAATGAATCCACGCTCACCAGCTGGGACGATTGTAAAGCCAAGCTTTTGGAAGAGTTCGGCAACCCTGTCGCCCACCAGTTACGCGCAAAAAGTGAACTTGCCTCCCGTGCCCAAACGTCGACCGAGCCGTACGTCGCCTACATCCACGACGTTCTGGCTCTCTGCCGTAAGGTCGATGCGAGCATGAACGAGCAGGACAAGGTCGGGCATGTGCTCAAAGGAATAGCTGACGACGCCTTTCACTTGCTAATATGCAAGGACTGTACGACAGTCGATGCTATACTGAAAGAATGCCGGCGCTTCGAGCATGCGAAGAGTCGGCGCATCACGCAGCAGTTCCAACGGCTGCCCAACACCGCTGCTACTTCTTCTTGCGACGCACCAGCCCCTCAGTCGTTTTCGCCCGCGCCTTCTTACCGCGACGCCCTAGAGCACACCGTCCAAAAGATAGTGCGCCGAGAACTTGAAGCGACAGCTCCTGCCGAAACTATGCCCCATGCCGTCACCAGCCCTGTTCCAGCCATTTCGCTCATTCAAGCTGTCGTTCGTGAGGAAATTACCAACATGGGCTTCCAGCCAGTATGCGCCGTAACTCCTGCTCTCCGCCGCAGTTATGCCCCACCCGGACCACGCAATGTGTACGGCCCTACGCGCTACCGAAACCCCGCTGAATGGAGAACTCCGGATGACAGGCCGATTTGTTTCACGTGCAGGCGTGTTGGGCACGTCGCGCGCTACTGTCGGAACCGCTGGTCCTCCAGGAGTACCTTTTGGGACGACTCCCCCCGCAACGATGGACACCGCCCAACCTACTATCGCTCGCAGCCCCACCGTGAGACCCAATTACCAGCAGATGCTCCACCGGAGAGTACAACCTCCCAACGCCGTCGCCTGTCTCGCTCTCCGGAACCTCGTCGACTTTCGCCGCACTACTCTCGCCGTTCTTCTCCGGGAAACTAGCTGATGCAGCTCCCGGAGGTGACGCTGCATCAACGACCGACCCCGCAAACCCTCTCTTGACGTTGCCGACTGAAGACAATTTGCTAGCAGTTGAAATTGATGGAGTCCCTGTTAATGCCCTAATTGACACTGGTGCCCACATCTCCGTCATGAGTGCACAGCTGCGCTCTCGCCTCCGCAAGGTACTCACCCCTGCCCTTTCGCACGTTCGCGTTGCTGACGGAGGAACTTCGGCTGTCGCGGGTATGTGCACTGCCCGAGTGAGCATAGCTGGACACCCCGTCACTGTTATGTTCTTTGTTCTGGACAAATGCCCTCATGACGTCATTCTCGGCCGTGATTTCCTCTCAGACCATTCTGCCCTAATCGACTGTTCGACGGGTCTGCTTCGACTTGAGCTCCCACTTTCCTCCGACGACCACGCCCCACCTTTCCTCCACTTACGCTCTGATGAGCACGTTCGCCTGCCGCCTCAAGCCGCTACTTATGTCCCTCTCTCTTCAAGCATGCCCGTCCCCGATGGAGACTACGTCGTTGCGCCCGTCCTTGACGTTCTACTCACCCGAAACGTCGCCCTTCCCCATACTATTGTCTCCATACAGCAGAACCACGTCTCCTTGCCTTTCCTGAACTTCGCATTCCACACCCAGGTTCTTCCGCAAGGAATGACTGTCGCTACTGTTTGTCCGGTCTCCGATTTCCATATTTCCGCTTTTACTGTAAACACCATATCCCATCCGCCCACTTCCTCCGCTACACCTCCGCCCACCACTCAATTCGACGCTATGATTAGCCCTGACCTTTCCCCAGATCAGATACACCTTCTGCGTCAGCTGTTGGCTTCGTATGGTGACATCTTCGACTTGGAAAATCCAGTGCTGGGTCGAACTAGCCTCGTGACTCATCGAATCGACACCGGTGACGCCATCCCCATCCACAGGCGCCCGTATCGGGTATCTCGCGCTGAACGGGACGTCATCCAAGCCGAAGTTGACAAGATGCTCTCCAAGGATATTATCGAGCCTTCGTGCAGCCCCTGGGCCTCACCAGTGGTGCTGGTAAAAAAGAAAGACGGCACCTGGCGATTCTGCGTTGATTACCGGCACCTTAATCACATTACAAAAAAAGACGTCTACCCCCTACCCAGGATTGACGATGCTCTCGACTCTTTACACGGTGCTAAATATTTCTCTTCTATTGACCTTCGATCTGGCTACTGGCAGATAGCTGTTGACGAGTTGGACCGAGAGAAGACCGCTTTCGTCACACCAGACGGCCTTTACCAGTTCAAAGTAATGCCGTTCGGACTATGCAATGCTCCCGCAACGTTCGAGCGAATGATGGACTCTCTTCTTCGCGGTTTCAAATGGTCAACATGCTTATGCTACCTGGACGATGTGATAGTGTTTTCACCCTCTTTTGAAACGCATCTTCAGCACCTTTCAGACATCCTCATAATATTTCGACGTGCGGGCCTCCAGCTGAACTCAAAAAAATGTCGCTTTGGCCGCCGGCAGATAACCATCCTTGGCCATCTTGTTGGCAATAATGGGGTTCAACCCGACCCTGACAAAGTACGCGCAGTCAAGCAATTCCCCGAGCCTCGCTCATCCAAGGACGTCCGCAGTTTTATTGGCCTATGCTCGTACTTCCGGCGTTTTATACGGGGGTTTGCTGACATTGCGCGCCCTCTGACAGACCTTCTTAAAAAGGACGCTGAGTTCCATTGGGGTGCATCTCAAGCAGAAGCGTTTTCTAAATTGATATCCGCTCTCACCACTTCACCTATCCTGGCCCACTTCGATCCCACTGCCGCCACCGAAGTCCGGACAGACGCTAGCGGACATGGCATTGGCGCTATCCTCGCTCAGCGACAGAACGGTAGAGACCGTGTTATTGCATACGCCAGCCGCCTCCTGACGTCCGCTGAGCAGAATTACTCAATTACGGAGAGGGAGTGCTTGGCACTGGTGTGGGCTGTAGCAAAATTTCGCCCGTATCTGTATGGACGCCCCTTTTCGGTGATAACCGACCACCACGCGCTCTGTTGGCTTTCTTCTCTGAAAGATCCTACAGGACGCCTAGGTCGCTGGGCTCTGCGTCTGCAGGAGTATTCGTACACCATAGTTTATAAGTCCGGCCGCTTGCATCAAGACGCCGATTGCCTGTCCCGTTACCCGGTTGACAACCCCGACCTTGCTGTTTCGAGAAACCCAAGTAGTGTGCTCGCAATAACGGATTTGTTACGCCTTGGGGACGAGCAGCGCCGCGATCCATCTCTCAGCGCAATTATGAACCGTCTCAACTCTGGCTCCCATGACCCTTCACTGCGCCTCTTTAAGTTACGCAATGGGATCCTCTATCGCTACAACATCCGCCCCGAGGGTCAAGAGTTGCTTCCGGTCCTTCCTGAACGTCTGCGCTCGGACGTTCTCCAGCAACTCCATGACGTACCCACTGCAGGCCACCTCGGAGTTTCCCGCACCTACGACCGTGTGCGTCGTCGCTACTTCTGGCCAGGCCTTTATCGCTCTGTACGGCGTTATGTGGCCTCTTGCGACCTCTGCCAACGTCGTAAAAAGCCTACCACATCCCCAGCAGGCCTTCTCCAACCGGTGGACATACCCACCGAACCATTTTTTCGTGTAGGCGTCGATCTCCTTGGTCCTTTCCCGGTATCCAGTTCGGGCAACAAGTGGATCGCGGTCGCCACTGATTATGCCACACGTTATGCAATTACACGCGCTCTCCCCACCAGCTGTGCCTCTGACGTTGCTGATTTTCTTCTCCAAGACGTCATCCTTCATCATGGCGCTCCTCGTCAGCTCCTTACTGATCGGGGCCGCTATTTCTTGTCTCGCGTTGTCGCCGATATTCTTCGTGCTTCCTCAACGCAACACAAGATCGCGACTTCTTACCACCCTCAGACGAATGGTCTCACTGAGAGACTCAATAGAACACTTACCGACATGCTCTCAATGTATGTCTCCGACGACCATCGGGATTGGGACGTGGCGTTACCGTACGTTACATTTGCGTACAATTCGTCCCGTCACGACACCGCTGGATATTCTCCCTTTTACCTGCTCTACGGTCGCGAGCCTGTTTTGCCACTGGACACTCTCTTGCCGCCTTCAGTTCCAACTTCGGAATATGCTCGAGCCGCAGTTGACCGTGCCGACCATGCTCGACAAGTTGCCCGCTCTCGCCTCTGCTCATCGCAGTTTTCCCAAAAGGCGCTTTACGATTCCCGCCACCGAGACCTGCAGTTCTCACCTGGGTCTCTTGTTCTTCTGTGGTCGCCGTCCCGCCGCGTGGGGCTCTCTGAAAAACTGCTGTTCCCTTACACGGGACCCTACCATGTGGTCCGTCAAGTGACTCCAGTCACCTATGAAATCTCCCAAGCCGCCCCTTCGCCAACTTACCACCTTGGAAGCGGCAAAACAGACATTGTCCACGTTTCCCGCCTCAAGCCGTACCATCGCCCTCCCACAACATCGCCCTAGGAAGCACCGAGACGGCGCTTTTTGCCGCGGGGGTTATGTTACAGTGTGTCAGTAGTTAAAGAAGGAAATGTTGGTACATAGCCCCAAGCATTGCGGACATGTGCTAGGGCTCAGCTGTGAGGAAGAAGAGGTTCGGGCTAGGTCCAACGCGGTGCTCCCTTCTTTGTGTGTGTGAAATACACCTTCATTTTTACGTATTCCTCTACGTAACAATATATATTCTGTAACATATATATAATTTTTTCTATTTATTGTACACCTGCATTCTTTAGTCTTTATTGTGCACTTTTGTCACCATGTCTGGAAACCCATATGTATATTCTGGAACCTGTTATGTTAAAATGACCATATTTATGTATTAATTTGCTTGATTTTATACTTGTACTGTTTTCACTCGTTTTGTACTTGTGTAAACCACTGAACCCTTTACCGCACTGTTATCCCAACTATTAGATATAGGAGGTCGCCCCGACAGTCGCTGACTTTGGGACCTGCTCCTGTAATGTTTTTATCGTGTATTGTTTCTTTGTGCGGAATAAATTTAATTCAATTCAATTCCCGAGTTGTCGCACAGCACAGCATCGAAGCACGTGTTGTGTCCTTTTCTCAGTTTCTCTGACATTTTGAGGCGGTTCACACTCGCAGACACCGTAATTTTCACCTTCAAGGCATACTACAAAACTCCTACACGTGCACGAAGTGAAAGCGGCCGAAACAGACGGACAATGGCAGCAAGAGAGAGATAAGAGCGAAAGCTCCGCCCATTGGCGCAACGAATGAAGTGAATAAATAAATGGATTGCCAAAAAAAAAGGAAACAGCCAAGACCATATTTTGTTTCTACACATAATGGAATCAATTTACTTTATTGCTGCGTGTGTCGACAAGATAAAGCCGCATATGCAAAAGTTGCTGAATTTCCACTTGGTTGGTAGACCATAGTGTCTACCAACTCTTCATCCCCTTCTGCCAGAGAGTCAATAAATCTTACTACACAGACACTTCTCTCTCTCTCTCTTCCTCAATTTCTTCTCTCTCTCTGTGTGTGCGTGTGTTTGTGTGTGTGTGTGTGCGTGCGTGTGTGCGTGTGTGTGTGTGTGTGTGTGTGTGTGTGTGTGTGTGTGTGTGTGTGTGTGTGTGTGTGTGTGTTGTGTGTGTGTGTGTGTGTGTGTGTTATAACAAACCCAAACTTCAGCCAGTCCAGCGCAATGAACACTTAGACTTTTAAACACTTAAACAATTAAACACTTGAACTTAAACTTAACCCTTAAACACTTCAACTGACCAACACCTCGCAGCCGCAACTTTTCAAGTCAATATCTTTAGCCCCGCAAGCATAGGTGGCCTGCGAGTTTCCTGCGCCGCTGTGATTACATTCTTCTCACGGTTAACATAAAAGTTGCAGATGAAATCTATGTTAAAGTCTTAAGGTGTATGACCCGTTATCGTTACTCTCACATCGAGGGAGCATTTCGGAATGGAGTTGCTGCATTTACGGTTTATGCTTTCAAAGTAATTTCCGGGAAGGGAGCTATGGTAGCCGCAATAGTTTTAACTCTTTCGCTACCACGCCTATTAAAAATCCATCAATTTGTTCGATACTTTGGGAGCGCCTTTTCATAGCGTTCCAGGCGTTACTCGAACAAGTAAAGCTGTTCGCAGTTAGATCAGAAAATGGCCTTTCAAAATCAGTTTTCGTTTCATTTTTGCAACGAAAACGTCATTTTTGACACGCTTTTAAATCACCTGGGTGTGGAAAAGGGGCGTGGTCATCGCGCGTTACTGCTACCAACGAAGAATGCGTGCCACTCGTAATTACTCTACATCAGCGTTTGTTTTTTGCTCTCAAGGCGTGAATGGTGAACGAGCAAACGATTTTCAATCGTCAGGTTCGCTCGCTGACAGTAATTTTCGCAGAAATCGGCTGAAAATGTCAAGCAGTGCCTGGTTGCAAAGCTACTTTTCAGTCTTATTGCCTTTGCGCACGTTGTTCTAAGTTCTGTGGTAGTTCTACTTACCCCGGGACCATTCGCGAACAGTTTACAACAGTTCCAGTTTCGTTTCTGCATCGCGAAATTCATATTTAGCGCTACTACGCAGTTACCCAATTCAAGGCTACTTGCCATGGCGCCTGGAGCGTCCGTGACCGATCCTCGAACAAGCACGCCGCTCCTGCTATTCCCCCCCCCCCCCACCCTAACCCGATTTCTGCGATAAGAACTTCAAATGCAAGTCAAAATATCACACCCAGTCGCCAGATATCTGTACCGCAGAGGACAACGCTTCAAACCGGCCTTACACTGCCAGCTGTTCGCCTTCCAGTTTCGTTTCCATGCGAGGGTATATCCGGGTGTCTAATATTGCTGCTTAGTGTAACTGTCTATTCGGATGAAGTTTCCGAGAAGTTTTTGTACTGTTTCATTTTAAATCTGTTAGGTGGCGCTCCAATAAAGGAGGCTCATTGTGCTGATCTTTTTTGTCGCACAACTGCTACTCGGCCAATTATACGCCCCGAGATTCGCGATCGCTGCGCCGCCAGCCGCCGCTTCTCCGCGGCGTTAGCGGGATTAGCGCTGCGTGGCTGATAGGTGGTCATGCAGTGTTTTGGTTCTCTTTCGCTTCTCTTTCGCCTTCCGCGCACTAAACAACATGTTATGGTGACGTCTGTAAGCTAACTGCATGTTTAGGGCACTTAAAAAAAACAGCTGCGTCTTGGTAGAGCGCTCTAACGCCAACAAGAGCTACCCGGGGAGGCGGTTCTGCGCGCGTCTTGGCCGCTCTTGCGGGCGTCGGCGACGGCAGCAGCATATCACCGCTGTCACCTTCGAACACGTCAGCACAAGTGAATTCTATTTATTGTCGCCTCGTTTAGTCCTGATATTGCACTGTAAGAGGTTGGTTCGTTTTGCAGCGCAGACACAAATGCGGCTTTGCTTCGAATATGTACGTCGCAGAAAAATATGTTTCGGGGATGTGCTAACCCAACAGCTGACAAAAACTTGTGCCTTTTATGGGAATATAAGCCACGCAAAAATGTTAAGTACACTCAAAGGCTGTGCATTGTCACATATGTGCCCACTCATGCCTTATAGTAAGAACCAAGGTATATGTTAATGAAACCACGGGAAATTAATGGTCTGCAAGTCAGGAATAAATATAATAGTCGTACAGGAATGAAAAAAAAAAACCAAGTGCAGCTTCTGAAATGCTAAAAAGACGTTTGTTTGAGCAAGGTAGTATTTACCAGACTAACTAGATGCGAAATGCACTGATATTTTGCTAGACATGGGGGGGGGGGTGAGGAGGAGGACGCTCAACTATCCTTGTTTACAAATGCGGAGCGAAATCAACGACTGAACGTTTTAGTAATCACACACACAAGCTGCGTGTTCACTTTTCGTTTGTTTTTTGCCTTCAACGAACGGCTGATCCCTCGGCGAACGCATTTTTTGACGAATACAGGGTAGGCAGTTCACAAGCGATACGAGGTGTCGTTGGAAGAGTTGGTTGATTGATTGCAGGGTTTAACGCGCTGACGCAACGAAGACGATGAGGCACGCCGTAGTGGAGGGCTCCGATTAATTTTGACCACCTGGAGATCCTTAACGTCCGCCGAAATCTCGTACACACGGGCTCGTTGGAATTCGTGTCGTATCTGATAAGGGTCTCTGATTTCAGTTTATGCTAGATTCTGCAGTCTCCCTGTGTCATATGACGATGTTTCGAAGAAGAGTTTGGTCACGGACGCGGATTACTCTATAAGCCCATCTTCGCGCTTCTCGTGGAGGATAAATGTAACAGATGAATCTTTGCGAGCGCTCACATCGGGACAAGACGACCCATCATTAAATTTGTCGTCGTGTGCTGACTCCGGGGTGTAATTTTGCATATCCATCGTACTCTTTGGTGCAATGTTTGTGAAATTTATGACGCATTGGCGTGTTCATGGTACTGATCATATCTGTATGTGATAGTGGCAGGCGTAAACTTACGTGCTGTCAGTATGATGCTCCGCTGGATTGTTGTAAGTGCACAAAGTCGATTTACATCATAGTGTGTATACAGCCGCATACGAAGACACTGCCACTAAATTTCAGGGCAGCGGAATTGCAATCAGCCGCATGCAAATGCTGGCTTCGGGACGCCGGCCTTTGACACACGCCCGGCGCTCAATAGATCTCACTAAGATCGCGTCATAAACTTTTATACTCTCGTGAACACAACACGCTTGCAAACAGAGTGCCTGCTCAACGTTATTCGGTATTTCGAACGCGAAAAAACGGTAATCGCTGTCTTGACGAGCCAACAAGCAACGGCGACAGGGCTATGGGCCGGGGACTCCCGCGCCTGCTTTCGAAACGGGCCGCTAGGGGATTTTCAGTGGCGCCCCTACAGCCGCGCTCGAGGCGTAACTCGGCACGATTTTAGCGCATCGTACCTCATTTTTGCGAACCAGGCTACATTGCTAGTAGAAGATGTATTAAAGCTCAGCTTTATATTTGGAGAGATAACTGACCGTGGTCCCCAAGCATCAACCACGGAGTTCCGTTTCAACTTCAGCATGTGTTTTTCCGCATGGCGTGTTTTGTCCCAAATAGTGTGCTGGTGAAATGCAAAGCAGTCATTTATAATAGCTTTTTACGCTACAAATTTCGGGCAAACTGAGTGCCTGAATAATGAAACACCGCAGGTTTTCCAGAAAAACCACCCGAAATTGCACATTTTGAATTGGAGGTGGAGGCTTATACCGCATGACACCAGCACTGTTGCTAACTTTTTTTTGTTTATTCTGCAAACTGTCCCGCGCAAGTCAACATTTTTTTCAAGGGCGTGCTATTGAAATGTTTCCCTACAAGTATATTTAATTTTTTCTACTATCGGCGGTTTGATATCCACAACACTTCTTTTATCAACTTTTTTCTGCGAAAAAAACAAAAACAAACCAAACTCACATTTTCGTGCCGCCCCCAATCAAACCGGCCTTAACCTTTTTTTTCCATGCGAGGTATATGGTTTGGGTGTAACTGTCACTTGTGGTGTTTGTGTTGGTTTTTTTTTTTTTTTTGTTGCAAATACTCGCAACCAACATTTTACCGACACACCCCATACCCCCCATCCGCCCCTGCTCCGCCCCCCACTAAAGTTTTTCTCTTTCGCTTACCAACATGACGCAAAAAACAAATAACCGCCAAAAACGGGCTCGTGCACCTCTCACCGCACATTCTGCGCGACCTTCACACCCCCTTTTTTTTCAAGGCGCTTTATGAAATCGGCTTTGCTTCGACGCTTTTGGAGCCTCATAGTAGTTCCTCCTCTTGATGTGTGCCCTACTTATCATACGGGTCTGTAGTAAGGATTTAATAGTGCAGAAATGAAAAAAAAAAACGTTTAGTTTGTTTTTGATTGACACTTTTTTGCATACACTTGATCTTTACTGATGGGGGGTATTGGGAGGACGCCTTTTGTTTATGGGAAATCGAATGCATTTTTTTGTAATCAGTACTGATTCTCATTTTTTTATTTTTTTTTTATTATTAAATCCTTTAATGTGTTATGATGGCATGAGGGTATCGTTTACTGGAGGGTTGTGGAATTTTTTGTGCATCGCTCTACGATAGTTTGTTTTTTTACGGAACGAGCTATTAGTTTAACTGCGTCCTCTGTATAGTTTTTGTCATTTCTGATCTTTCTCATTTCTTTTGCTAAGATTCTATTCTCCCTGGGTTATGACGATGTTTCGAAGAGTTTGGTCTCTTGCAACTGATAAACACGCTTTGGGAGTACAATTTTTAATGGTGTTTCGACATTCTTGATGGTTGACTTATTTTGATGTTATCTGTGTTACCTCTACTGTTTTTAGTAATAGTGGATTTGCCTTTCATTTTCAGGTTAATTCGGGTGGGTTTGTAGTTGCGTAGTGTTGTTAATATGTTTTACGAACTTGTCACTAGCGTTTTGTGTTGCAATTTGTGTGCATAAGGGCATGATATGTGCTTTAATAATTTCGCGCTGAGCTTTAACACAGTTATTCTTGTTCTGGTTTCGTTTTAACAAAAACCGTCTTCGTTTTGTAGACAGGGTTGAGCAAGATATGCTTTTGAAACGGGCCGTTGTTGTTTTTCAGTGCTCGGGTCAGTTGTATAATTGTAATCATCGTTTAATCAGATTATTTACATTAAGAAATTATCGTAATCTTGGATGTGTTGATGTAACTTCTTTTGAAGTATCCATTGGTGTTTCATTGTGTTTGTTTTTTCTTGGGTGTTTGTTATATGTTCTGTGTGTAAAATCAAAGCCAGTCATTTATAAGATCTTTTTGTAATTTCGGGGCAAACTGGTATTATGAAACTTGCCAGGTTTATTCGACAAACCCGTGTTCCTTTTATGGGGTTTCTTATCGAAACAGTGACGGCATGTTTTGTTTTTTTCTGGGTGGTAGGATAGTCGGTTTTTAAATTTTCCCTCATTTTTTTTCTTTTTTTTCTCTATTGGCGGTTTGATAACACTTCTTCACTTTTGACACACAAAATGTTTATTTTTTTTTTTTCACAGCTATGATATATAAAACCTTTAAAAACTGGTGTTAGTGCACAAACCGTGAAATAATTTGCATTTTGTGTTCCTGCAATTAGTGCCTAACCAATTTTTCAGCAGGAAAAAAAATATTTTCTTGGACCCCTAAAAATTGGTCAATTTTCCGCCGGTACCGAAAGCAGGGTGTCGAACCGGAACCGGAAGAAACCGCAAACCGGAACTGAACCCGAATTTTTTCCCGGAAGCGGAACTGAACCGGAACCGTATTCTTTCCGCCATTTTGGAACTTAACCCGAACCGGAACGAAACGAAGGAACCGTTCCGAACCGGTTCGGGGGCCTCAAAAATGTGACTCGTAGTTTTTCATTTCGGTATCCTACCTTGCGTCTGAAGAAATTTTGCCACTCTACAGACAGCACCACGATATATTTTGCATAGTCTGCCGTTCCCAAGGCGCATCATGTTCCGGTTATTATTATTGCCCTCAATTTAATGCAACGTTGTCCGTATATACTATCTGTTTGCGTTAGGTACTGCCCATCTCTCCCAATTATCTTTTACCTTTAGCATAACTTAAGTTACAACACATATTCCGAGGCAACATATTATAGAATATTTTTTATGGTTTCTATCTGCATGGTGCTTAAAATCGTGTAAAGTTTTCATTGTGTTATTATTTCGAATGCATCCCTGTCCGCTTGTGAATGCCTTCAGGGACACCATCAACAATAAGTACATATCTTCACCTTATTTTAGTTCAAATGGGCAGCTATATACAAACAGCACTGAGACACAAGCACTCACGCTTCTCCACGTCACCGTAACTTTTTCTTGTACAGTGCCGTTGTGTCATTCGGTCACTGCTCCAAGAGCACATAAGAATTCAAAAAAAATATGGGAACTTCTCATTTCCACTTTTAAAGTAGACGCGATAGCATTTTTATGTTACCTTGAATCTGCTCAACATTAAAATTAAGGGGCGCATGGATTGAAGTCGATTAATGCGGGTTAGCGGGTAGACTGGGGTGGATTAGTGAGATGAGTGAATGAGTTAATGTGAATTAGTGGCACTGGTGTGTTGAATAATCTGGATTACAGGAATTAGCAGGTCAGTTAAGGCGGATTATACGGTCGGACCAAACATGATATCTTTGGGGTCCTTGGCATTTGGAAATTTTGCAGCGTTTCCCTTGTTGACCTATCAGGAAATTTTGTCACGCACAAAGTAGCTGAAAAGTTATGTGACGACCACCTGAAGGCTATAAAAGGTCTTTCTTTAAGCCCGTATTGCGCTGTTAGGTTGTTTGTATAGTAAGATTGATATCTCTCACTAAAGTTAACTAATTGCCTTATGCATATTTTATATTCATCAAAGGGTTTTCAAAACGTCACTATGTATATGAGGGGACGCTGTGCGAAGAAACTAACCTAAAGAAAAAAAGGAGGAACGATCAACTGGTTTGACTCAAAAGACGCTTGATAGCATTCTCAAATAGCTTCTCTTTTTGTGTGCTACTGTTCGGCAGCCTTCCACAGGTGTAGCATCTCAACCCCCGAACACAGCCCCCTTCAAGCTGAGGAAGCGGCGATAGCATGTGCGCTTAGCCAAAGTGGCGCCAAAACTGTGATAAAAGACTCTTAGTAGGCGCGGCCCAACTTTGACAACGGTCGATTGCATGTTACAACAGTTCAAACGATCAATCAGGGACCACAAACGAGACCAGTCACGATTGTATGGGCACCAGCTCATACTGGCATCCCCGGCAAAAAGATCCCCAACCTCGTGGCTCGAGATCTTACCCGCTTAGCTAGCGCTGATGAAGTCAAGTCCGAGTGCATGCATCCTGCAGTCACAGACCAGGAAGTTACTCATCTATATTGACTCTCTCGTAGAACGTAGATTGACATCTCTCACTAAAGTTATTACTAATTGCCTAATGCATATTTTAAATTCATCAAAGGGTTTTCAAGACGTGTATATATCGCAGAAATCGCTGGCGATTACTCTTTCGCTACCGCCGGAAAATTGACTAATTTTAGGGGTCCAAGAAAACTTTTTTTTTTCCTTCTAAACAATTAGTTAGGCACTAATTGCAGGAACACAAAATGCAGATTATTTAACGGCCTTTCAATAACACCAGTTTTTAAAGGTTTTTATATATCATAGTTGTAAAAAAATATCAAAATCAAAATTTTTGTCAAGTTGTCGAAAAAAATGATAACAAAGAAGTTGTGTTTATCAACCCACCGGTAGTAGGAAAAAATTAGAATATACATTTTGTATGGAAACATTTCAGAAACACGCCCTAGAAAAAATGTCGACTTGCGCGGAACAGTTTGTCAGATTAAAAAAAAAAAATGTTAGCATTCACGGTGCTCGTGTCATGCGGTGAAGCCCAACCTCCAATTCAAAATGTGCAATTTCGGGTGGTTTTCTGGAATAAACCTGGCGGTTTGTCATTATCAGAGGCACCAATTTGCCCCCACATAATGTAAAAACATCATGTCAATGGCTGACTTTTCATTTACGGCGAGCACAATATTTGGGACCAGCACGCGATGTGGAAAAAAACATGCATGAAGTTGAAAACGGAACGCCGTGGCTGATGCCTGTTGTCGTTCACGTTCAGTTATCTCTCAAAACATAAAGCTGAGCTTTATTATCATCTTCTTACTCCAATTGTAGCCTTGCTCGCAAAAATGAGGTACGGTTAGCTAGAATCGTGCCCTGCGATCTTTGGCCGAGTAGCAGTTGCGCGATGAAAAAGATCAGCACAACGAGCCTCCTCTATTGCAGCGCCACCTAACATTTTCAAATAAGACAGTACAAAAACGTCTTGGAGACTCCGTCCGAATAGACAGTTCAACTAAGCAGTAACATTAGACACCCGGATATACCCTCGCATGGAAACGAAACTGGAAGTCGAACAGTGGCAGTGTAAGGCCGGTTTGAAGCGCTGTCCTCGGCGGAACAGATATCTGGCGACTGGGTGTGACCTTTTGACTTGCAATTGAAGTTCTTATCGCAGAAATCGGGTTAGGGTGGGGGAAATCAGGAACGCCGTGCTTTGTTCGAGGATCAGTCGCGGACGCTCCAGGCGCCATGGCAGGTAGCCTTGAAGTTGGGTAACTGCGTAGTAGCGCTAAATATGAATTTCGCGATGCAGAAACGAAACCGAAACTGTTGTAAACTATTTGCGAATGGTCCTGGGGTAAGTAGAACTACCACAGTACTAAGAACAACGTGCGCAAAGGAAATAAAACTGCCTAAAACCATAACGTAGCTTTGCAACGAAGCACTGCTTGACATTTTCAGACGACTTCTGGGATTATTACTGTCAGAGCGCGAACCGGACGATTGAAAATCGTTTGCTAGTTCCCCATTCACGCCCTGATAGCAAAAAACAAGCGCTGGTGCAGAGTAATTAAGAGTTGCACGCATTCTTCCTTGGTAGCAGTGACGCGCGATGACCAAGCCCCCTTTTCCACACCCGTGATTTATTCAAAAGCGTGTCAAAAATCACGTTCCGTAGCAAAAATGAAAACAGAAATGATTTGAAAGGCCATTTTCTGATCTAACTCCGAATAGCTTTACTTGTTCAAGAAACGCGTGGAACGCTATGAAAAGGCGCTCCCAAAAGTATCGGTCAAATTGATCGATTTTGATAGGCGCGGTAGCGAAAGAGTTAACCAGGAAACATTACTCCGCGCCCTGCGGGCATACACCTTCCCACACACACCTAGACTTCACCTTTTTGACCGGACACAATTCTCTCCATTTCGTCGCTTTTGTGGATAGCCTGGGAATCTCATAAACATAGTAGGCGGATGCGAGAAGTCCACCCTATAGATCCACCCAACCTGCACGTCTCCACAGAGATTTGTAAGACAGCCTTGGCCAGCTCCGGCCTTGAAGTTTAGCTGCTCTTGATGGAAACGGCTGTCGATTCTACCCCCTCGAATGAGGACGCCATTCTTAAACTTTGCCTCTATTTAATTAAAGTTCATTTTCGCTCTCTCTCTCTCTCTCTCTACAAGTGATCATTAATGCTCCTTTTGACTTCATTAGGCTATTATATTTCCTAGAGCCCAATCGTTGTCACCTGTCGCTGAAGTGCCATTAGCAAGTTCCTATCTCCGGTGGTTCCCTATCCAATGGCGTCATATACACGTCATCCATATATCTAAGTAGTGACCCAGATCTTAACCATGAGGCAGAGATAATTGAAAGAGTAAGATTGGGGTGGAGTGCATTCGGCAGACACTCCCAGATAATGAATGACAGCCTACCATTGTACCTAAAAAAGAAAGTGTGTGACAGCTGCACCTTAACCGGTACTCACCTACGGAGCAGAAACTTGGAGGCTTACGAAGAGGGTTCAACTTAGTAGAAATTAAAAAGAAGAAATAGACTGGGGCATGGCATATAATGCGAAGGCAATATAACCGTTGGTCATTAAGGGTAATAGACTGGATCCTTAGAGAAAGCAAGCGTAGCAGAAGGCTGCAGAAAGTTAGATAGGGTGATGAGATCAAGAAGTCTGAAGTGATAAATTTGTCGCAGCTAGCACAGGACAGGTGTAATTGGAGATTAATGGGAGACGCCTTTGCCCTGCAGTGCGCGTAGATAGGCTTGTGATGATGATAATGATGACATGCCTTCCAATTAGTCATTATGGCCGTTCTTTCTTTATAACAGGTCTGTTAGCAGAGAAAAGATGAGCAGAGGGAAATCGCTCGAAATGCCACCTGCCACGCTTAGCTGTCCGAAATTGACGCCGACGCCGGCCTGTTTTCAAGTTCTAGCACTGTAGTGATTTCGCGTTAAAGCTAAAGCCCCGTTGAAACTTGGGGTAGATGAAAAGCGTTGCAAACCAACCGATTTATTTACAATGCAATTTTTTTGCCTTTGTGTGCGAAAATAGGGGTGCGTGCGTAACATTTGATGGATCCAAAAACGATTGTGTGCGGACGGGTCGTCTGCTTAGTCGGATGAGGCAAAAGGCAGCCTGCAGGGATGCTGCCCATTGCCAGCAGATCCTGGTTAGGATGCACCGATAAGGGAGGCGCCGGAGGCACCTGGGTGCTACCTACTGGCCAGGAGGCTAAATATTTGCCTTCCAGAAGACTGGCGAGGACGCATTATTTGGAGACGATGTTGCTGCCCGTCACTGGTCGGCGAAGGGAGTGGATCACAGGGAGGAACAGAGGCGGCTACGTAGAGCCATGCGTAAGAGCGCAGCCCTTAAGCACCCGCTCCTGTGGTTTCGCGTAGTTTCTCAGCGTCGGCCTTGTTGTATCCGAGAGAACGAAGACGCCACCGAAGATAGAGCGAGCAGGAAAGCGGAAGACGAAAGTATGGCCGAAAGTGGGAGGGGAGGGCGAAATTTCGAGACCGCGCAAGATTTGCTCCACGGCAGCGCCGCCTTACGAGATTACGACAGAGTATACCGCGTGCCGTGATGCGCTTGTTGAGGACGCGATCACTTCCTAAGACACAGCAGCTATGCGCCGTCGCCGAGAGCAAAATAAAATTTTAACAAGAACAAAATAAAATTAAATCATAAAAATGAACGAACCTTATTTAATAAAGGTAAATTTGAGGCCATAAAGAGTAAAGATTTCAATTCATACAAATCTGCAGAGCCTTAAGTGTCCCAGCGTACCTTTTATTTCGGTTCAGTTAGTGTTGTAATCGTTGACCTACCTGTCACGATTTGGCCCGCATTCGTGAACGTGAAATGGTCGTAGTACAATCCACCCGAGGGACGACCCGCAGCGTGCTGGTGGTGACGGTGACTGAGCGCCAGCGGCTGTGCTCGTCGGTGTTTATTCGCGCCGTGCGCAATGCTTCCCACAGAGCCAGGCAGGGCCACCGAACTTAGCGGCCAACGACGATTAGGTCAAGGGGGGGGAAGCGGGGAACATACTCGTCACACTACCATAGAAAACATTTTGCAGTAACTTGAACAGTTAAAGGAACTCTTTAACACTTTCGATAAACTCGCCGTGGTGGCTTAGTGGCTAAGGCACAAAGACGCGTGTTCTATTTTCGGCCGCGGCGGCCGCCTTTCTCATGGAAGCGGAAAGTGAAAACGCTCGTGTGTACGAGATTTCGGCGCACGTTAAAGATCCCCAAGTGGTCAAAATAAATCGGGAGCCCTCCACTACGGCGCGCCTCATCGCCTGCGTTGCGTCGGTGCGTTAAACGAAACAATAAATAAATAAATAAATAAATAAATAAATAAATAAATAAATAAAAAAACACTTTTGATAAACTCTTTCACTCTCCTTCGCATCTGTAAGCAGTACGAAAGCTATAGGTATTGCAGTACAGAGCAACAGTGCGTGATTTGCTCGTCGCTGTGGATAAACCTCCCGTTTCTGCTTCGCTTTTGTGGCTTTCTTTTAAAGTGGCTACCAAATGTCTTTTATTATGCAACTTATGGAAAGCCGGCAATAGCCGCTTCACCGCTGTAATGACGTCATTTCAGCGGTCGAAGAACGCCAAGACCGGGAAGGAGAGAAAAATATTTCAAGCACGTTTCTAAGGCATCTGATGAGGACAGAGCAGTAATTCGCTGAGGCACTTTGCGACCCCCTAATCTAAGTACGGGATATGTTGGTTGACTACCTTCTGCAAGCACTGAAGGTTTAGAAAAAAGTTGATCAAATTGCTGCAGGTTTGCCAAGACAAAATAGTTGCACAAAGAAACCTTTATTCACATTGTTTTTGTACCGGCTTGACAAGGAAACGAAAACCAAGCACAGAAAAATTAACAGAAAAAAACACGCCTGCTTTCTTCTTCGAACCCGTTTGAACCGGAACAGAATGATGCTCCGAACCGAACCCAAAAGGCTTGAACCCGAACCCGAACCGAACCCGAAAAAATTCCGGTTCGACACCCTGAGGTCCGAAATAGATACAATTGTTACGTGATGCAAAAAAACGTTCCAGCAAAGCTTCCGCTCTCAATCTGCGCACGATTTCACGGAAATTTCAGAAAGATTCCCCTCACTGCAAAATGGTCGCAAAAAATGAGATACTTTTTAAGTTACTGATTGGTCGCATCACAAAAAAATCCTGATGTTTCTGTATTGTTTTTTTCTTCAACCGCTCGCATATCTTCTACTGTCGTCGTCGTCGTTGTATCTATTCACGGTACTAAAAGACCTGGGCGTTTTCTAACGCCTCGCGTGCTTCGGGCTTCAAAGACACGGGACTTTTACTGCAAAGCTATAGGCCTTACCTGTCAAAGGAGAGGTTTCAACTCCTCGGTCAAAACGCCAAGGCACCATGGATACACCTATACAAAGCAAGCTTCGCCTCTCCCCATGTTTCACGTTAGTGCAGATTGCCCAGTTCTTTCACTTGATACAACTGACACTCGCCACAACGCGCTTGTAATCGTGACCACACGGTATTAATGTAAAGGTACAGCATTGTGTGCACCGAAAGATGCACACAAGAAAATGATAAGACCTCTATATATTCACAACGTGTCCATTGGCGTGGTGCCCGAAGTGGCATGCAAGAGCAAAGTGCAATCCCCGAACGACCGAAACCACTGCAGTAAAAGAAGCGCGTATTCAAGCTTTATTTGCAATTACTTAAGCACGTAGAGTGCTGAGAAGCGTTGAGATCGCCGGAACAGCTTGATCCGCATTGTGCAAAACGACTGGGTACGTCGTGAAGGCCTTCGTGCCCTTCATTCAGGGTCTGAAATGGGAAATGGGCGAAGTAAGTACACGACAGGGCCACTAGAAATGCCGCGAGAAGGAGAAGCGTTCCAGGAAAAGAGAACGAGAAAAAAAACAGAGTAGACACCAATATCAATTGCAAGTGGTAACTGGGGTGCATAGAGTAGGCAAGAAGGACGTCATGCAAGATCCGTTCCAACAACAACAGTTGACAGTTGTCTAGATAGGGGCCAATGGCCCTGCAAAGGGGCCAACAAAACCTGCGGAAAAGGCTTCGTACTAGCCCAGTGGCAACTGTATGCGTTAGAGCAAATATGACAAAAGAAAAAGCTTCAGACGAGTGAGAGCATACGCCATTGCACAAAGATGTGCTGAAGAAATTCTAGTACTGCATTGGCCGACATGCCTGAAATACATAACATAGATAGTTTAGTGCGATAACGAGACTTTTTACTAATTCCAGGAGTAGACTGAGGAAATGCTAACCCGGATTAACTGTTATGCAGCCGCATTGTAAAGGATGTGTACAATGCGCTGTTACACTATCAGAATGTGGTGAATGCTGCTCTCTACACCACAGAATGAACTTACCGCAGCGGCACTTGCACTCGCTAACTTCTGTGGTGCAGTTCAGCTTCTGCGTTTTGGGGCAGTCGAGGTAGCGCAGGTACTTGCAGGGGTCGTCGGCCTCCACTGAAAGCAGGATGAGGTAACGACGCAAAGCATTAGTAACATAGTTCGGAGCCGGACAGAATAAAATAATGAAGACAGCAAGGTCCGCGGAGTCGCACAGCTGAAGAAATAAGAAAAACAGGGCGAAAAATTGACACCCTTTTTGCGCTCATGACACGCCCGACGTGATGAATAAGCACCACCGAAGGCGAGAGACGGCACGTCGTGAAGACGAATACGCGATTCGAGTCATTTTCTCGCAGCAGCACCCAGTTGACAATCAAACGCAGGCAAACAATTTATCGAGATTTGTACGTAGCGCAGATGGTTGCACGTAACGGTAGCGATTGTTTAGACTCGGTAGTGATAGGCAAACATACAGGTTACGCAGGGAAATAGATATTGAGAACGGAAGAGGGCTTAGCATAACCTTGGAACAAAACGCAATGCGGGAAAAATGTACGCGTGCATCAACAGCGGAACGTGCACAAAAGAAAGCATGCCGACCAGTCATTTGGCAAATATCCTGTGAACGATGCGGCAGGTCGAATACCATTTGATTGATTGTAGGGTTTAACGCGCCGACGCAACGCAGGCGATGAGGCGCGCCGTAGTGGAGGGCTCCGGATTAATTTTGACCACCTGGGGATCTTTAACGTGCGCCGAAATCTCGCACACACGGGCGTTTTTGCTTTTCGCCTCCATCAGAAAAGCGGCCGCCGCGGCCGGGAATCGAACCCGCGACCTCGTGCTCAGCAGCGCAACGCCTTAGCCACTGAGCCACCGCGGCGGGTAGGTCGAATACCATTTGCACTGGTGTTGGTCCTTTTGCTAGCTAATGGTATCGCTGAAAGGGAGGAACCTTACAGTGCGCTAGTTAAACAACAGCGATACGGTACGCTGCCATCGAAGGAAGTGATCAATGCAGAGCATGTTTCCGGCATGGGAAGTACAGGCTGTCATACAGTGTGGCGCCCTGGAGACTCACCGCAGGTACAGCGACAAACGTCCGGAGAAATGAAGCAGGCTACCTTGGACCCGGACGTGCAGGACAAGCGGGGGCATTCAGGGTCGGCTGCGAGAGACGGAAAAGGAAGCAGAATGCACACGTGGTTTGTGGGCATTTGCCCTGGGAGGAGGGCTTTCGAGAGCCGTGAGTTTGACAGTTTGCAATTTGAGAAGCACCTGACAGACTGAAACTTGTACTGTCAACATTAATTAAATTGCATGAAAGGGAGCGCCTACTTTGCAGACCACGCTGCGCAACCTGGTGACGGAACGTGTATGTGCAGTGCTAAGCCGGAAGCGTTCGTGTCGAACCTAGGTGTCGAAGTTGTATAGGTAGACGCATCATTTTGAATTTCCGCACCGACGTGTGGAGCGCTGTTTCACGCTATCGCCATCCAGCTTAATCGTGAGCGACTGTAAGCCTGCGCAGCGACTAAGGTAAATAACGCTATCTTGAACCAGCGCTAAATATGGCGGTGGGAAAAGGCAAAATGTTCACGCGTCTAGCGATACTGCTACGCCTAGGTATAACCGGAACCTTGATGACCTACTACTGCACCTACGCGACGCGTCCCCACGTTACACAGCATAGACTGAAGCCACACGCCGGTTGTTCCTATGTGGATGCACCGTGATAGTAGAGTGGCCTGTTCACGTACCGGATGATCTTCGTGGCGGACATAAACAAGCGTTACAGGCATTACGAAAACAAAGCCTCAAGCGTCGTCACGGCATTGTGTCTTTTCTAACATTTACAAGGTGCCCAAGCTAACATGCACAAAGATTTTAGGAGCAACCACTGTCACTTCTAGATGAAAACCCTGTGCATATTGTTTCCAGAACAGTAGAGTAGCATCCAGTAATTTTTCTGCTAAGGATGTTGAATAATGAAATTCTAATTATCTAACTTGAAAAGTACTGTCCTAATCAAGAAGTACCAATGAGGCACTTGGAAGAGGCATAGAAGATGCGGTATTTTCAGCGACGAACTGATTGCGTTCTAACGGGCAAAGAATCCGCGAAATATGAAGAATTCCACGAAATATGCAGAATACCAACTCGTTTCATGAACCAGCACCCTCAAGTACGCGATTGAAAGCAAATGCTTTGCCTGTCACAGCTCCGCGATTCGAGCAGGAACAAAATACACACGCGCACACAAAATAATCGCATGCATGGAAGGAGCAGCAACAGCATGTTGGCGAGGCGCGCGCGAGAGATAACGCACAAAGTTCGTAGCAATTTGTGCTTTGTTTTTGTTATGTTATCACCCTGTTCGAGGGCACTGCATTAAGATGCGGGCGGGAGCGGCGTGACCTGGTAATTCAGATTTCTCTGGGTGTCTTTATCAGTCTCAATAAATGAGTGATCAATTTTTTAATCACTGAAAATACCAGAGATTATTATTGTGGGTAACTACAACTGTCTTATTGACATTTTAAAAATTAAATCTGTACTGAAAACGTTAAGCACTAGGTTTTCTTCAGGTAAGGCCATTACCCCGTACCGTGATAAATGGCTGAACTATCATTCTAGCCGTTCTTCAGTGCAATGTTTCACTCACCAGAAATTGCGACGCACAGGAGGCAGAAAGTGAGTGCCGCAGCAAGGAGGAACTTCATCGTGGGTGCCTGAAATGACGGAAGCAGGGAAATATAGCGCACCAGCAAACTACCACCAGCACATGCATGTGAAGTCCACGCAATGACAAACCCGAACTGATCGTATTGATGTAGAATACCACAGGACGGCCCTGCGTATCCCGCCCTGCATATCTCGTAATGTGCAGGGCGGCGAGAGAGCCCGGGGAAGTGTAGCCATCTTTACGAAGAACGATATATTACGCAACCTCCAAACAGCAACGTTATCCCTATTTTGGGAAAGGAGGAAAATCAATGGGTAAATACAAACCGCAGGCAAACTAACGGGACATCCCGAAAATCTATACTGAGCCATGAGCTGTGGTTGCGTTGTGTGGTTCTTTGCAAGAATATCCTTCTCCTATGAACTAAAGTCTGCAGTGAAGGTAGCAAGACCTAGCCGAGCGTGGACAGCCACCTAGAACCTAATGCTGTCATGCGCAGAGGCGTAAGGGCGATCGAGGCAAGTAAATCATGTGCAGTAGCTCCCGTGGTGGGAGCACAAATAGAAATAAAAGCTCGGGGAATATGTATGCTGCTTTGGAGTTACGAATCCGAATGAGAAGATTGGAGTGCGAAGCGCTGCGTGAGAGCGATGTGAAGTAATTGAAAAAGGGAAAAAGCGAGCGCAAAAAAAGACGTACAAGCCATAGCCAATGTCGACCAGTATGGCTGCGAAGTAAAAGCGAGCGATGAAGCAGCGAGAAGGACAGCAAGAAAACAGAAGTTGAATGGCCTGCGGAGTTCAGCGTAAACCGTCGATGGCCACAGTGATCGTTGCCTTTGTCAAAGGGGCCGGCAAGTTTGCTTCGCAGCCTACGCAAGCTGGTTCTGTTGTACCGCACTGGCGAGAAAAGAGGACCAAGGGTTGCTCTATATTTGAAACTTCCTTACATCACAACGAAGGCAAGGGAACAAAAACATTGCACGGAAAGGGGACGACTGCACGACCTTAACGAGATTTAGTTATGCTGTAGGTAATCAAATGGTTGTATTACGCCTGAAATAACGCAAAGTGTGGTTATCACGGATTGAAGGCGGGCCTGTTGGTACATAACCTAGTTACAAACAGCGCAGTAACAGGGCGATAGGAAGATCACACTGTTCTGCGGAGTGTTTGTGTGGTCTCCTTATCGTCCTGTTTCTGCTCTGTTTGCAACTCAGTTATGGTTATCTGTAAGGTGCCGGCGTTTGTGAAGAGTTAACGTTTTCCTCGTAACTGGTAGTGTACAAAAGCAGGAATGACGCAATAATTACCGTAGCCTCTTTGACCGTGCAAGAAATGCTACACCCGTTGTCGTTGCGTACGCTTATTTTTGGCGCTTACTGCAGATGTTGAGGCCGCATTCATTACAGCAATCATTCGGTCAGAGATCACTCCTGTAGATATACTGCGTAGGTAAATTCCCTTTAAACGTTACGAAATACGACGGGTTACGCTATTCGAAACGACAGCGGCAAAAAAAGTGTCCATGAGGGACGTTAAGTCACGACCAGCAAAGCACTGCACTTAAGCGTTATAACAAATCATATGTTTTTTGTGCACAAATTTCGCTAGGAAAACAGCTGTGCGCTGTCAAGGTGCTCAAGTAAATCGTTGAATCAGGAAAGGGGTGGGGTAGATGCGATAAAATTGCAACCAAAATTAACTGGGGCAGCAAAGTACAAAAGTACCGCCCAAAATAGAACCGAACGCATAGAATGAGTAGTGCAGAACCTGCGACGTTCGAAGTACCGGTAGCATTAAACGACAATGTTCCATATTTGACTCCCGCAACAAAAAAGGACGCTTATCCTGGTGCATCAAGGGTTGGTATTAAATCGTAAGGTTTCATTCGCTCGTAGAAATTAATGAAGGCCTGGCAATATCCGCTTGCACAATACCTGAATTGGGGAGCAAGAAAACAAGGCACAACCAGCTGACGGGAGGGCCGGTGGAAGAATGCGCGGGTAGTGGGAGGAGCCCCAATTTATAGCGTACGTCTCCTGTTCAAGTGCGCAAAACGGGGGTGGTGAACGAAGCCACCGCGCAGTGAAATATAGCGGGAAACATGAATGTCATCTGCTGATAGCGATAACGTCACCCGCAAAAAGCAAGAAACGGGCGTACAGCGTAACGTCAGTATCACAGGCTACCACGGCGTTAACCGGCCTTATCTTCGCTGGTATCAAAGCTAGCGGCTAAACTTTTTTTACTAAGGATAATGCCTAGAATCGCGATTTTCTGTGCGCATGCCACAGCTGGCGCATCCGCCCTCCGTTTGAGTCAAAAGATAAACGCTTCCCGCACACATGTGCGCACATCCTGAAATATCAGCCACAAAAAGGTCAGAAATGCCAAGGAGGGTGAGTCATTAAAATTGATTCTTCAATGATAATCAACGTTTCATTGCAGATAACTACTGCACGTGCGTGCAACCGCGCACTTTGTCGGATACCAGTGTGCGCAAACATTGAAATTATATTGCAATACTTAGAACAACGCCAAACCGCTCTCAAGAGTGGAGGTTTTTCATTCGACCGCTTCGCAAGAGCCGATATGCCTTTTATCACCAATAGCGCCTCAGTCGCCATGAAACACGCAGACTTTTCTTCGATTGATCCTTATGCGTTCGGGCTTCTTTGCTTCAATTCTGTGTGCTGTGCGCGGGGTTGAAACACGCCGATCATGGATTACAACGCGCCTTTTCGCATTCTGCCCACTGTTGGAATTTTTGGCTTCCAATGTCATTTATTGTAACCCTGCAGGGAGCCCATAGAAACTGTACGCACAGCGTGTTTCCAAATACTCAAGATGGGGGGACGGACGAAACTGTAAGGTAACGTGCGCATGAAGGTGCAATGAATCAATCAACACGTGCTATCAATTTAGGGAAGTTTAATCAAAATCAAAAACTTTACTTACGCCATATCAGATGGCGGGGCAGGTGATACGCGAGTGAAAGGGAAACACAATTCATACCAAAGGCAGATATAATCCAGTTGTATACAAACCAAATTTATGATTCAGGCATTTCTAGATAGCTTGAAGTGACGTCACGATAGCTGCCATGTTGCTGAACCGCGTGGATGGCGAAAGGCAATGAATTTATCTCGAGCAGCCCTAGGGAAGCTGCGAGCAGGTGCAACAAAGGACGATGGTGAAGTCAGGCGTGAGCTATGTATTGTGGACTTCAGAGATTGCCCATTGTTCTTCATCTTGGCGCCAAGATTTTTATCAATGGCTTTCAGATTTGTCACGTGTTTTCCGGCTGATAAAACCTTTCCGCGTGATGTCGTAATTTTGACATTTCACGACGTGTACTGTTGCGATGCTGTTACGCAACCCGTCTTCTGCGCTCGGGTGAACCACCAAAAACCTGCTGCCTCGGTCTTCCCTAATCGACGTTCGACGACCCGGCGTGTCCACAGTGGCGAACTATGCTGCTACTTGATAATACCCCTTCCAGCGACCTCGTGGCCCCTCAAGCGCCAACCGGCAAGCGGTGGTGCGGACAATAGCATCGCTTGGCTCCCCGCAGTGCAAGCTTCGGCGGCGTAAACCTGCGGCAAAATAAGCCGGGACACGCGAGCGCGTGGCAAAATGCATTGCCGTGCTATCTCACCTTGCACTTCTGGTGTCGAGACAGCGATGTGCGCGTGCGCGTCCAACACCTGTATACAACCATGCCTTCTATTTCGCTTCAAGCGGAAAAGCTGACAGAATTGAGCGCTCGGCACTAGGAGTAACTTTTTCTGCTCAACACGTCTCTCTGGCGGCGAACGGCAACGGTGAAGACTGATTTGCTCTATCTGCGTCGCTCTGATAAAGGACGCATTGCAATGAGATTTTGATTTTATCTTAATTTTAAGGAGGATACAGTTTCTTTTGCTGTCTAGTCTCGAAACTTTCCGTCCGCGACAATAAATTCAAGGCGTATTGCACCTATTACTATTTTTTGTTATCTAACCCTTGACCATCCCGATCTCCGTTGCAGTTTTTTTTTTCTCGAGCCTGCCTTAATACATGGGCAAGGTGACTTCTCGACACACTTTGTTCAAAAATTCTATTTCTCCTCTTAATTCCTTTTCGTTTTGGTGTGCTCACTTTTGGTTAGCAACCAACAGCACGTATTAGGCAGCAAAAACGCGTGTGCGTACGAAATTTCGCCACACGTTAAAGATCCCCAGGTCGTCAATAATAATACGGAGCCCTCCACTACGGCGCGCCTAATCGCATGCGTACGTCCGCGCGTTAAACTCTACAATCAAACATCGAATGCATGAATTAGACCAAAAATACAAAGACGCGATGGGATATATTTCGCACAAGATCGCCACTGAGGCGGGCAAAGCGTGCTATCTGTTGGATCAGGGCAGAGCGAGCAACGCACACTCACCTTCGCCGTTCGCCGCCAGAGCGTTTGCGAGCGAGGCATGTTGGTAAAGAAAGTGACCCTTGTGGCAAGCTGTGTGATCAGCTTGGCTGCTTGAGATAAAAGAAAATACAGGGCAGCGAGCATGGCAGGATGCGCACGCGCGCATGGATGTCTCGATAATAGAAGTGCAACGTCAGATGTCGCGGCGATGCATTTTGCCACGCACTCGCGTGCCCCGGCCTATTTTGCTGCAGGGTGTACCTGCGCATCACTGTCATGCCCTTTTGTGGCGTGTCTGGCGACGCTGGAGATGTCTTCGACGAACCACTCTACGAATATTACGACAGAAGAATGCAAGACATCTTCCCGGTGGTGCAACATCACCAGGACAAAGGGGGTTCCGACCCCAGGCGGATTGCCACGGCGAAGGCAACCTAACGCTCACCTGCGCAAGAGAGGAGCGTGTCTGTCGTGCGTGCGTGCGTGTGCGCGTGTGTGCGCGTTGGGCGCTACTATTAGCGCCATGAATTTTGTGATTGGTGAGCCCTGATGTCAGCCGACAAAAAGGGTGAAGGGGAACGGACCCAACGCGCCCATTTAATCTCTCGCGCACAGGACCGCACTGCCTGTTCTCTGAGAACGAGGTGGAAATACTTTTACGTAAAGTTTTCTGCTCCTTCAACTTCGTCCACATGACTGCCCCGGAACGACACCAACCACGGTCCAGTTAGACCACGCTACCTTCGTTCGCAACACTACTTATGCATATCTAAACGTTTAGTTTTCTCAAAGTTTACTTAGCCTAGATTTGTTACAAAAGTTTTGAATGAGTACGTTCGTGCACGATGTGAACGATCTGCGCAAAGCACTAAAGCTAACACGGCAGCTCGAATTCATAATAGAATAGCGATGGGCCGTATTACAAGAATGGCAATTAGGCAAAATCATATACCGAATTTGAACTGAACAACGGGGCTAACGTGCAGGATGCTGATACGCAAATTTTCTGCCAGAAAAAGGGTGGGGCGAGGGCACGGCAAATTTAAAACAGACACGGAATTACTGAAATAGCTCATGGGGTCACGCGAATGAACGTGTGGTCACCATCATTGTCGTTATCAGTCTCCCCACTACCACAAGTAGCCATTTTTTTTTTCACTGGACAGAGGCCACGATCGAATATGTCGCCTCCCCTTGACTTATTTGCCATCGCTAGACAACCATTCTTTTAAATGGATCCTATATTGTTTCTCCCTTATCTACATTACATGGCCTGCCCCAACCCGTTTCTTCTCTTAATCTGAATTGCGATATGCCATGACATTGTTGTTTCATCAAAGACTCCGTTTTCTTATCTTTGAGCGTTACGCCTATTTTTGCTCCATGGCTGGTTGGGCCGATATAAGTTTGCTTTCATGGCGCATAGCAAGATCCAAAGATTCACCTGATATGACATCGCTGGATGTACACAGTGGTTGTATATTACGAGTTTTAGTAACAGAGCCAGCGCACCCCGAAAACGTGTCTATAGTTAATATAGATTTGACGCTTGTATAATCCAACAGGTGTGTCAAATTTGGAGCTGGTTGAAGGATATAACTTGCCAAAGAGTTTAAAAGTGAGGATTTGAAGCGTTAGGTATGGGTGGACGGCGAATGTTCTGGGCCATAAAAAACTTTCTTTCTGTGCCGGCGCGAAAAAAAGATCTACAAATATCCTTCTCTACACCCTAATTTGTTGATACGAGCTGGCGGCAGGGACACCAGTGGCTCACGGGTGTCAGGGTGTTAGGAGGGCGGATGGAAGAACCACAAACCCAAGTAAACGTTATCACTTCATGTCGCCTTCAGGCGTTTGCACGGCAAGAAGGATGCGCGTTTCGTCCGCATAGTAAAATAGTTCACCAATCGTTACTGTCTTGTACCGAAAGCGTACATATCGATTGTAAAGCGCGTAGTGCAATGCGTCGTGAAATCAGCTCGCATAACCCGTTCCCCGATGATGAGTGACAACAAAATCAAGGACCAATGCTAACCAAAATGCTGCACGATAAACTCTTGCACGAGGTTATGGGCAAAAATACACTCAGTCTTTACGAACGTCCCTTCCTGCGTCCACTCACCATATTTCTACCACCATCTTTACTAAACATCTACTATACAAAAACGTTTGCGCTCCCAAATGTAACACTGGTGCTGATTGCCATATTTCGCTCTCCTATTGTGAAACGTTTAAAATGCCAGCAACTAGTCGGAATTTCGCCGGACGAAACTGCGTACTATTATTTTCTATGAATTTTCTAATTGGCGTTAACCATTTATTGAAATCGTACGTCGCAGGGCCCGCGCTGATTAGGGATAAGATATCTGTGTACTGGACCGGCACGTCCGAGTTTGAGCTCCGTTGGAGCTAATATGCTATGTTGGTGACTGAATAACTTTTAATTTTAACGTAACGAGAAGAGATTTATCGAATAATGATGATATATTGTCCGCAGTCTTATAAACAAGAATGACCGGCGCACGTATTGTTTTTCCCGCTCGCTAAAAAAGGTGCTTTTACGATGGTATATCTGATTCCGCCACCTCATTCATCCATTTCCGAATCAGTGTTACGAAAACAATCTCCGCTTTAAGGCATGCGCAAGAACGGTGGTAACAAATGTTGTGGCGTTTAAATTGCCTTTTAAGTGTCCTTTTGCCATTTTATAGCTAAATTGCCGCAATAGTGGCGTCGGATTCCGCGATGCTTCACACTTTGTATTGGTAAGAGCTTCACGGCGCCGGTTTAAAAACTTATCGAGAAATTGGCTCCTCACCCGATGAAGCAGATCCATATTTTCAAAATGTCAGAATCTCCACTCCGTGGAATTTGGCGAGGGTGCTGAGAACGGGGACTCGAAATGACATCCAAGTTTCGCAGCGACTGACATCCGATTTGCACCCCGATCGTCATTCGATTTGAGCCGTGAGTTGCACCTTGAATATTCCATAAATTAAACTGCAACTCACGGCTCAATCGAATTTCGCTTGATTTTCGCCTGATGGTGGTGTGCGCACGGTCTGGACGCAGACGGACATTGGGAGGTTCTAAGATACTCCGCACCCTTACAGACGAGGGAGTAAGCCGTTTGACTCTCCGGTACTAGCTCACAGTCGTAGCCCAGAGGGTAAAACAATTGACACTAACTTTGTCTGATCTACCAGGCACAGGCTCGAATCCTGGCGGTGCCTGTGGGATGTTTTCCTATTTGTAAATGCTCTGCGCACGGATGCGGACGGACATTGTTCGGTCCTAAGGTACTACACACCTGATATTTACGCGTGTGTGTGGGAAGGGCAGTGGTTTGTGCTTGCGTGCAATTCCCCGTGAAGTGGCTATATTTCAATGTACTGTAAGCCTACTTAGCTATACTGCCCACAGGTCTACGTGTCGGCGTAACGCCAGACAGTTACCGGCCCCTTTCCCCCCTCCCCCCCCCAACAATCACTTCCTCCTCCTCCTCCTCCTACGCCCACAAGGCGACAAGAGTGGGGTGATCCCGGTAAATTCTGTCTACTACAACATCGGAGCGGCAGTTTCTGTATATCGCGAGCTACGGCAGATCTACCGGTGCCAGTTTTTGTTACAAATACTTCAGCATAGTTGGATACAGGCACTTTTATAGCGTCGCGCTATGTGTGAAACGTTCTCGGACCAGTCGAGCAACAAATCGTCGCTGTAGGCGCCGCGGCAACAGTGGTTACGGTGGCTGCACAGTTCACCTCGTAGCCATAGGGACTGCTTTGTACACAAGCTGATAATTCACACCTGCACTAAGACAGGGAACGAATGGAGAGTTTGGAAGATGCCACAAGTGATGTAGTATCTCACCTTTGTTCGTCGCATTGCCTCGTCAAACCACATATGTCTAGTTTTTCGGTGACTTGCACAAGTTCCTCTTCGGTAATGGAAGTGTTGTGCTAGTAAGAACACTTTGTGCTGATGACTCACCGTAATCTAGAAGTTACACACATTTCAAACCCATTTAGGTTTGTAAGGACAAGGCAATTATACATGCATGTTTGTTTCTTCATCTTTAAAAGAATAGGTACGAGAAGAGGTTGCTGTCCACATATTCGCATTTTAAAACCTGGTCTGTTAAAGTTCCGCACGTTGCAAAGGATTTGACATGCCACCGAGCGTCGTTCAGGTTAAGCGAAAAAAAAAATGATTCGCAAAAACACCCTTTGGGCAAGTGAGTGCCAGTCTTCCTCGACGAAACCAGTACGTATATGAGCAGTATAAGTTTATTTTTTGTGATATACCTCCTCGTACAAGGAAATAAGGACGCATGTGAAAGCGCAATAACGTCCAATGAACAAACATCTGTAACTACCCAAGCAACCTGACGTAAGGATAATTTTATTAAGCAAAAAACCAACAAACGCAGTTTTCTTCTTGATTGTCTTGCAGTTACACCTGGTGTGATAAAACAGAAATAACCTTTGATTACTCTTGTTAACTGAAAATCATTGCAGCAATTTTTTAAAGACGCGTGGTTTTAACTACTTGTAATTAATTGAAAATGCCCGCAGTGACCACAAAGATGGTTAGAAGTACTTGGAAGTGTTTATAACAGCAAGGTTTACGCAAGACAGTCTTGAACAGACTCAAACCTAAAATTGGTATACATCCACCGCAGCTCAACGGATTCCATTCCATGTTGGCGTCAAGGGCAATGTGCCCGCTGATCAGTTTGCACGGAACACGCTGAACTTTTCACCGTCTGTTAAGGTTTCCGCCGATCACTGGAACAACTTCAGGCGAACAGTCGTCGAACATTTCAAATCCTTGGAGGATCCCTATCATCAGCCTTGCGTCACAAAGGGACTTATGAGATCGGAGTCAACATTGCTGTAGCGCATCCAACGGGCTCAGCGAAGACCCCAGCATGGGTATTCAAGGCGGGCCTCGTGCTATCGCACGTGTGTTCGTCGTGTGCTGGAATAGGGGATGTACACTACTATGTAATGTGTTGCCCAGAGCACAATGTCTAGTGGACTGCAATGCTCTCAGCGATTGGAAAGCTGGCAGCCCCACACAGCACTCTGGTGGACTGCAATGCTCTCAGCGATTGGAAAGCTGGCAGCCCCACACAGCACTCTGGACCACATCGTCTTTTTAAGGGAAAGTTTTGGCTGCTGCGCAGAGGCGTGTCGCGCCTTCTACTAAGCTTCCTTCAGGAGACGGAACTGGCAAACTCGTGGTGAAAGGCAACTACCATGCCTATTACGAGGGAGCTGGGCGGATCAATTGCCGCCAATTCAGCAAGGCTAACACCGCCTGATCCTACACAACAACCACCACCACCACCATACCCCTATAACATGAAGCGTGAATGAGTGAACTGTAGGGATAAATTGAAGTCTCCCCATTATTGTTAAACTGCTCCGAAATGTCGACATAGGGGTGTTTTTTTTTGGTAGCATTCAGACAAGAAGCCGGCGCGTCCTAACTTGCACCCGTCCGAACGAACAGAGCTGGAGCATAATTCCTTAGCCATCTGAAAATCAAACTTTCATTGGCCTAAACTTAGCTGTGGCAAATCGGTAGACACATACATAGTATAATGAGCTGATATTAAACCACTGCCAGTGAAGGTTGATCACTGTACATAAATATTCATAACTTCATCGCCTTCAGTGTGTTTAAAGAAAGCGTAGCGTATCGTCAGCTGAGGTGCTAGTTAAAAAAGTCAAATCTTTATTCCTCGATTTTACAGTCTGTCAAGTAGGTTCTGCTATGTCTTCCAGGAACTCTTTTGTTGGGGCATCACGGATGCGATGACCTTTGGCGTCTACCGAAAGAAACTGTTCTCGAAGCTCGTCACTGGGGAACTGGAAAGCACAAAGAGGTAATGTCAGGATGAAGTTTCTTCCCCGTAGGCACAAGAGAAGTGGGGCCGTTCTTTTCGAACAAGCTTCACCGCGGAAAACAAGAACGAAGACGACAAACAGAAAGCCCCATTCTCTCCCCATTTTCATTACAATCGCATTGTCTCTGAAGAACTTCGTGCGTACAACTTTTTACTTTATAGGTCCGCACACACTTGGAGGACACGCTTGAAGCATTGCTGCAAAAATTTGAAACTCACCCGCAACGGCACTTGCAAGCGGAAGCCACGGTACTGCAGTTCAGATGCATGGCCTCGGGGCAATCTATGGCGATCATGGAGGCGCAGGGGAAATCCGTTGGTACTGTAAAAAAGCGTACATTGAAGACCCCGATAAGTATAAGACTGTGAAAGAATAATTGTGGCTTCTTCGAGAAGTATCGGGACGCTAAATTGAAGTTATAAAAAACTAAAAGAAAAAAATGGAACTGCCATGCAAATAGACATGATCAAAGTTGCTTGTTTCTTATCAAATTTCAGCGAACAGTGCTACCGTCTATCTAAATGGACGTCCTGATAGACCGAACAGATTTTAATTGTGATTCAGCAGCACTTCCGCGCAATTTCAAATGTAAGCTTGTTAAATACAAAATGCTGACCCCATTGATTGTAACATCACCTCTAAAAGGGCCACGTGCCGCTTGCACTGAACCAGAAGTTGTAGGCTAGAAGCGATGAAATAATTTCTAACTCAGTGGCTATCAAATACGCGCTATATTGAAAGCACTGAAGATGAGGGTAAAAAGATTGATTCAGTACTAAATTTGTTTCAAAGTTCTTTGTTGGAATAAAACTTCTCCTTCATTTTCAGCGTCCTAAAGTTGCGGCGGTGGACCGCACGTATGAAAAATATACTCACAGCATGAACACCTGCACGCTTGTGCTCTAGGAAAACAAATAAGGCTCAATTCGTGTTCACAGTCAATCATCAGACAGTCCGGATTTCCTGCGAAGATGAAGAAACAGTGCAGGTTTAGATATAATCGGTACGTCTTGGCGAACCGACATGCAAAGTGTAGCACCTTCCGCGAGCTGGTGCAAGTTGCGAGATCAGGGAAGTACTCGCCGTTTTTTAGTCCCTGTGAAACAATTTACAAGCAGCAGTCCAGCGGGAATTTTTTATGAAGTTGAAGCTCAGACCAGCGGCGTCAATGGAGAGACGATATCAAAACGTAAATGCCCCTTACATTAAAAACAAAACGTTCTTAGTGGTGTGCTAGACACGTACTCAAACTGCTCAAGCAGCCTTGTGATGGTTACCAATTTTTTTTTCTGTGAGAAACCGCTCGGCTAGGGAGTCAGTAAATTATTTCCCGCCCATTGAGGTATGAACCTCAGATCATTTGGCTTGACTTTATAATTTTGTAACTTAAAGGGAATGTTGTGCAAAGCAGTTAACCGAGAGACCCAAACACATCCGGTGTGAAGTATTGCGGCAAAACAGGTCACAGACAACTACACTGCTATTGTTCTCAAAACCTCTGTTTCGCGCAGTCGGAGATGCTTGCGCTGGACCGGGGGCGTAAATGAAAAAGCGAGCCACTTTCTGATGTGCAAGTGTTGTACAGTGCGCCTAACACTACTTTAAGCATCTTGATTCCTCTGCCCAAACAGTTGCTGGGGCATCTTCTTGTTGTTTATGTACCATTCATTGTGAATAGTTTGCAATGCTTCGCTAAATATTTCGCAATATTCTCTGTTCCGGAAGAGCTGAGATAAGTGCAGAGGAATCAATACCAAGCTAAATAAATATTCTAAGAAACGTTAATAATTAATTTCCCCACAATTTTGACTCCGAAAGAAATATTAGGGCCTTGATATTTTGAACCCGTGACCCAGTGGTACCTCCTGACATACATTGGGGCCCCACCGACGACCGATATGTTAAAAACCTTGCGACTGTACGGATGTCATTTCTAGGCCTCGATAGACTTAAATTGTCCATGTTTTATCGCAGACATTAAAAAACTTGCCTGCAATCACGGCGGCCACAGAAGTTAACAGCAGGAACGCAGTGACGAGGAACTTCATTGTTTCGTTCTCGAATGAAAACAACAGGCCTGAATTAGAAACCTGGCGGGAAAAACACGAACCTGTATTACAAACGTCAGACGTTACCCACCACAGCATATAAGTCACAATTCGGTAGCAAAGCTTATGATACACAACGTGTTTAACGGCAGCTTCCTGATTTTGTGCTTTCGAAACCTATCCGTGTATTGCCAAGCTGGAAGTGGAATGTGAAGCTGTCTGCCGTTTTTTGAAAACAGCAGGAATCTGGTCCCCAAAAGGCGTGCGTCCACGTGCTTGCGACGGTGTGACCGCCACAGGAAGTACAGCGAACACCGAAAGTAAACGGAACAGAGAAATTCTTGGCACTTTGCTGAATACCTGATGTTAAGAGGCAGGTGGAAAACGAACATGACCATTCGCTTTTCTTTCTGTTTATTTGCCAATTTTGTTACCTAAAGCTTGCTTGAATTACTACCAAACCGAATTGACGGGGCTTTGGAAGGCGGCGTAAATTGTGATTTTACACTTGAAAAAACGGTCTAAGACAGCTGCTCACAGAGAATGAATGCTGGAAATTTAGACAAATAACAGCATCAGGCCACAAAATGGCCGTTGGAAATGTTCATGCAGCATTAAATTATTGGTATAAGAAATTCGTCATAATACATGGCCGAAAGAAAACAAATAACAGTGTTTACTAGTCACAGGTTGCCAGATGTTTAGTGAAAGTGCTTAACTCATCAATATTTCGTGGGGCAGGTATACAGTTGTTTGTAATAGGGCGGACTGTCCTTTAGTCAATAGTAAACTCAGTTTTTAGCGAAATCTTCTAACGTTTTCAGGAGCTGCAGCAACCTTCCTAAATCAGGTTGGTAGTCCACGTTATCTCATTTGCGGCGTTTAAGTGGCACTGGGAAGGGAAAATTGAATATGTGCATTATACAGCCGGGCGATTGTTACGAGCTCTGGCTTCTCAAGGTAAGCATATTTTAGATCAGCTTATTTTATTTAAAAAAAACAAAGGACAAAATACCACTACATGGCTAGCTCTATTCAAGACCAATAACACGTATTCGTTTGGCATTAAGGGAATGCTGTCATTAAAGCAAAGTAGATGACGCCAGTGCTGCACGTACTGACATTACAAAAAACAAGGCAATACAAGCCAACTTACTGGCACAATAAAGAAAGAAAGCCGTTAACTTCTACGGTAGCTGCCGGTCGTATTGTAATCAGCAATCAATTTTGCGCAAGCGTTAAAATCAAATAAATGAAAACTATGTTGTTGTCTGCTTAAACCCTCAGCATTCCTCTGGTATAGGAAGAGATTCTGCATTGGCTTGAATGATTCGGCTCATACGGGAAATTCACCCACAAGAAAGTCAATTCCAGAATTTTCACGCATTTTAACCAAAGCCTGCTTGAAGTAAAAGCAATCCTAACGCAAAGTTTTAGGGCCTCGTTTCTACAGCATAAACCAGATCCTCTCCAGTTGTAATTAATGTACATTGTGCTATTGCGTAGCAGTGCGCGAATACGCGTACTCTTGCAATGTAAAATATAGCGGTTAAGTGTAACATAAAGGCTGATAAAAATTTTTGGAGAGTTGTCGCCTAGGCAAAAAATACGACAATGTTTCCCTCTGCACGGGTGCAGCCTTCCGGAATTAGAAATAATGGCAATTCGCGGCAGTTAAGTGCGAACGTTTCAGCTATGTTGATGCAGGGTACAAAAAAAAAGAAACCTTCTGCGTTCTCTACAGGTGGATTGTAGCCAACAGTAAGTGAGTGTGTACACCTCATGTTTCTTAATTGTCAATGAAGAAGAATCTCGAATGAACGTACCCAAATTTGAGATGTGCCAGGAGAGTAACCGTCTGTGATGTAGAAATTGCTGAAGTATGCTTAAGATAAAGATTCTCAAACAAGTACTGCGAGCTTAGCTCGTCATCAACTGAGCAGTTTGCCAGTAACTATATGACAGTAAACGGAAGCTCTGGAAAATCTGGGACACCTAACACGGCAAAATAAAGCCTTTTGTTCAGAGGAACTGCAGCACCATTCAGCAAACGTGCTGCAGGAGTTATCACACTTCCGCTTAAAAGTCACTCAGCACCGCTCAGAAGCCGCGGTTGCAGCTCAAAGTCCCACACTAATTAAAAGTACAATTTTGTGCGCGTTCTTTTTGAAGTACGACTGACTACTTCAAACGCCACCTTCGGTCAGGACAAAACATAGCCTGCGGGAGCCGGTACCGATGTGCTCAAGGATGCAGTAACACCGATGCAGTAAATATTCAGTAACCCTGTGCTTCTACAGTACCTTAGTCAGACGAGCTGTCAGTGGACACCACGGGAGCTGTGCAAGAATGTGTGAAATCAGTTGTGCGTGGCGCATTTATAGGCGTGCTCACTTATCTTGAAGCGCGATAAGCGTCGTTTCCGGAAATGCGTTGTTTCGGGCACTCATATCACGTCCTAATGGTATTAACGAATGCGGGACCCACTGTCTGAGATGTCACACCGAACGAACCAGTCAAAACTTCGGTCAAAACAATCGCGATCAGCGTAATCTTAAGAAGTCATCAACCGAGGGAGTCACACTAATGAGGTCCAAAAACTTACTCACACCCCTCTATCAACGCAAGGCGATTGGCTTGATTGCAACGTGGATAATAATGTGATATCCGTAGTTATCTGATCCCTGACACGTTTTTAACAACGACGGATGTGAATACTTTATTGTACGAAGTTCTTGTTTTACGATAATGCATGTCGACGATTGTCCACGATAAGCATCACGGCGTGTGTGTGGCGTAGCCGAGAAGAAAACAACAAAACGCGTTTCCGTAGACATTGTGGCCTGTGATCTTCGCAGATCAAATGATAATTTATGCCCTGACCCTTGGCTGATAGCACGACTAAATTTCAGCGTTTTCTACGAAAGAAATGTGGCCTGTTTCAAAGTGTGAGATGCCGAAGAAGGGCTATTCAGGCCTATGGATTTTACCACAGCTGAAAACCACAAAACTATGTCATTGTTGCTTAACACTGATGGTCGTGCAGACACATCGCATTTAGCCAGCGCACGTACATTCACTAAACGCTCGAAGCTAATACCTTCATGCTAATCTGGCAGATAATCGGCAATGTGTTGTCGTCCGGCAACGCCGACATGGCGCAACCTCCCGCTTGGGTGTTTGTCTCTCCTCCAAAGCCGAGTACGTTTAGGCATTGCATTTGAAATATGTCCCTTGGTGATGCGTCACTAATCGCGCAACAGTAGTAAAGAACTTTCGCGACCGGTCTGCAGCTGTGCCACTTTCGTTGTCGACGTAAATATTCTGTAAGAAAATACGTTGGTCTGTGAATATCTTCTACAGTTCACTTAACAAAAAGTTTTGTTTGTGCACGCATTGACATTGCCACAATTACAAGCAATTACTTATTAACTTGAGTGTTGTGTGTTTGTAACAGACAATATAGTTCAAAATAGCGATTGTGATGTCTTCGAACGCCTCCCCTCTGCTCCTGTGGTTGTGTTGGGACCAAATATAAAGTATTTTGGCGTTTGCGTTTTGTGTTGGGGACATATTGGCTGGTGATGCCACACCAACAGGGCCCAAATGAACAGCCAAGTAAAAGTTTGGTTCGTTGTTTCTTGCTTCGATGCGCCGATGTTTTGGCGTGTAGAAGACTTCTGATGGTCTGCATTGGTGCCTGATGGTGACAGCACTGATGTCACGACGACGATGAGAGTTGTTCAGGGTTTTAAAACTGTATATTTGCACGCAAGACATATACAGGATATTTACAGACTGAAGTAGACACAGTAAGAAATAAAGTGGGTTCCTAGGTCAGCCAAGACTTTGTGCCCGCGGCACCCCCGTCAGCGACGGACCCTGGCCTAAGACTACCCAAGTGGTGAGATCCTCCATAACCTGACCTGGCTAGCCCGGCAATACGCCGGCCGTGCATAGCACATTAAAACCCTGAGGATTCGACCACGAGACCTCGTGTCTCATGGTTTTAATGGGTTACTTAGGCCCCGCCCCCGATACACAGGCCAATCGGTATCTTCTGGGCACCTGATAGTAAATCCGGACCTAAACCACGGTGGGCAACGCCCCCCGTAACCCTCAAACACTGGTTACTCTCTCTCTCTCTCTCCAGAAAAAAAGGAAAGGATCAAAAGCTAACCAAACAAACACGATAAACACTCAAAAACCCGCGAAAACACGTGCAAACACCTGTTCCCACGCATCTCGTCCGAGACAGGACAGCTACTCAAGCCAGCTGAAACCCATAAACATCCGTCTTAACGACCCGGCGCGTCCCCAAGATTCTCCGCCGTTGACAGGCGATGCCCCGTTAATTGGACCGTGGGCCAGAAACAGAGCCTAGGGACAAAAGGACACGGAGGCCGGCTCAGGCGTCGCCTTTGCCGCGCCCTTGCCGGGCCCCAACGCGCACACCCTCGCACGCCTCCACTCTGCGCGCGCACTGGCCAACAAAAGAAACCTATCGCCATAAATCGGCCACTGTCTAACCACATTTGGAGCTCCATGCTCCCCGTCTCCAGCCGCTCGACGGACCAAATGGTTTTACAACCTGCTAATGGAAACCGCGGTGGGCCCCGAGCCAGCGGCCGCCATGCGCACGGGATGCTATTTGTGTCGCCAGGCTACCAATGTTTTCCCACGGCTACACCACGCACTCCGGCCAAAACAACGCGACAGCGAAGCTGCGACCCCAGACAATGTGTCCTCCTGCGAGCGGCATGACCCAGAGGCCGCTTGCTCTTAACGAGCTGGACGCCATAAAGTCATTCATTCCCACTTCTCTGAACCGCTGCTTCGCACGCGTTCGACTTTGCAGCGTCGCTGGCGCCTGGAACACTTACACGCCCGTCACAAGATCCACGTAGGGGCCAACTGGTCACTGCGGGAAAAACACCAACTATTTACAAGACAGGCGACAAAAGCGACAATGCAAAACAACACGTAACCCCTGCGCACAAGGAAACTCCCAAAATCCTTAGAGTTTCACAAGGAAGGAAATGTCTCCAGCTCAGCACATTGTTCGTACCTCGACTTCGAGTCCACTGCGCCCCGCTGATCACTGGCACGCACGCACACACACACACCTGAGTCAGTCCCATCACGTCTTCTCGTTGCCTCCATCGGCAACGTGGTCGGTCACTGTTGCAGCCCTGAGTCCTCCCTCCCCGCCACCCAGTCACGAGCACTGGCGTCCGAATCCCAACATGCGTTCGGAACCCGTGACAACGCGTCAGCATTGTCATGAGCACTTCCCTTTCTGTGCTGTACAACGACATTGTACCTTTGTAGGGCTAGCGCCCAGCGCTTTAACTTGGCGCCGTGAGGCGTAGTCAGGGTGAGAAACGAGAGCGGGTTATGGTCGGACACCACCGTCACCTGAGCACCGAAGAGCCAAAGATCGAACTTCTTCAACCCCCCAGATAACCCCGAATGCTTCCCCTTCGATTCTCGACCATCTGGTCTGCGTGGGAGAGAACTTATGGCTGGCGAACGCTATTGGGTGATCAGAGCCATCTTCAGCACACTGCGACAGGCAAGCGCCCAGTGCAAACGCGGAGGCGTCAGTGTAAAGCCAAAACGGCTTGTTTTGGTCTGGCGTTGCAAGCGTCACTGCCTCAGAAAGCGCTGCTTTGAGCCGTTTGAACGCGCTTTCGGCTTCGGCGGACCACGGTATCTTGTTAGAAACCCTCTTTCCCGTCCGTTCTGTCAGCGACCTCGCCACCTCGGCGTAGTTCGGAACGTAGCCTCGGTAATAGCCGCAAAGCCCCAGCACACTACGTAGTTCTTTTTTAGTAGATGGTGCTTGCAAGCCCTGTATGGCCGCTAACTTGTCTGGGTCTGGCGCAAGCGTCCCTGATCTTACCACGTGCCCTAAGTAGCGATAGAACCCCATGCAATTTGACACTTCTCAAGCTTAACCTGAAGGTTTACCCGCCCTAAGGCCATGCAGACCGCACGTAAATGCTGCAGGTGTTCCTCGAGCGTCTCGCTGAAGACCGCGATATCGTCCAAATAGGCGCAGGCGTACTCAGAATGCGGCAGCAAGAGCTCATTCATTGCTCGCTGAAAAGTCTGAGCGGCATTTTTGAGACCTAAAGGCATAACCCTCCACGAGAATTACCCGCTGGGACACACAAACGCGGTTAGGAGCTGAGCCGATTGCGCCAACGGCACCTGCCAGTATCCTCTCCGGAGGTCGAGTAGAGTTATGAAACGTGCCTTGCCTGCTCTCATTATCAGCTCCTGCTGCAGGGCCATGAGATACACGTCCGCTACAGTGCCGGCGTTCCGCCTACGGTAGTCCACACATATCCTCAATGAGCCGTCCTTCTTAGCAACACATACAATTGGATGTGCATGCGGGCTCTCGCAAGGGAAAATTAGGTCTCCCTCAAGGAGCTCATCGACCAGCCTGCTCACCTCCTCTTGTAATGCGGCGGGTACGCGGTCGGGCCGACACGATTTCGGGGCGAACCCTTCCTCTAACAGAATGGAGTGCTCCCTCACCTTAGCCATTACTGGTTTGTCCTTAAACAAGCCCTCGTGCTCTGCGAACACTGCTCGAATGTCAGCCCTGGCTCTTTCCTCCAGATGAGCTGTCATTCTTTCTGGGAGGACCATGCCACTGGAACGCTCATCTGTTAGCCGAGGCGCATAGTCGACCTCACCAAAAGCCCCGTCCTCGTCAAACATAACACCCACAGTGCTCACTCTGCTTTGGTAGGGCCGCAATTTGCTGGCATGCACAAGCTTTCTCCCTCCTTCTGGCATTTCCACAAAGCATGAGTGCTCCCGATGCACTCCGACGACTGTGCCGGGTCCTTCCCATTAGGAAACATTTTCCCGGGGCGCTGATCGTCGAACACCAAAACTGCTTCGCCCGCTTGAAAGCTCTTGTACGCAGCCCGTTTAGTGAATTGGCTCGCGTAGGCGTTTCGCTGCTTCCTGCTTATTAGCTCGGTCGCCTCGGCGGCGCGATCTAGCCTCGCCATCATGTCCCTCATGTACGCCGATGGGGACGGCCCCAGAGCCGCCGGCACGGTGCTCTCCCCTTCCCACATGCGCCTTGCCACGGAGAGCGGGCCGCTTGGCGTTCTCCCGTAAAGCATCTGAAAGGGTGCAACCCCCGTCATATCGTGCGGGACCTTCCGATAAGCCCACAGCAGGACCGGGATGAACTTGTCCGAGTCCCTCTCTTCTGTTTGTATAGTGTGGGCACACATGTTCTTAAAAGTGCGGTTCCACCTTTCGACGGCTCCGTTACTTTCGGGGTGTCCCGGCGTCAAGAACCTAGGGGAGCAGCCCAGTTTTCCCAGAAACTCCTTTGCGAGCTCCGCGGTGAAGTTAGTTCCGCAGTCAGATGCGATAACCTCGGGTATTCCCGTCCTGGTGAACACGCTCAACAGGGCGTCGCAAGTCGCCCTGGCACTTAAGGAGCGCATGCACACCGCTTCCGGCTACCGTGTGCACATGTCGACAAGGCACAACGCGTATCTGTGGCCCCTAGCCGACGCCGGCTCAAGTGGGCCTATCACGTCGACATTGACCCGCTCGAAAGGGTACTTCGGCCGCACCAGTGGCTCTATAGGTACACTGTCGGAGTGTCGGAGGTCTGCTCTTGTCTGGCACCCGTGGCAGGTGCTGCAGTAGCGCCTAATCTCGTCTTCCATGCCTGGCCAAAAAAATTATATTTTATCCTGGCCTTTGTTTTACGGAAGCCCAGGTGACACCCCCCGTTAGACTCGTAAGCCACCTGGAGCGCTTCTTCTCGCCTACCCTCGGGAAGGACAAGCTGCCTCACCAGCTGCCCCAGTAGCTTGTCTTTGTGGTAAAGGAGTCCTTCGCTGATGATTATTCCTCCCTTTCCTGTTCTGCCGTTTTTCCACACGCTTTGCAAAGTCTCGTCGCTTCGTTGCACCCTCCGGAATTCGGCTGACGCACTACTTCCGCCCGCCTCTTCGAGGCCCGATTGTTCTCCGGCATTATCCTCCCTGCTCTGACTGCAGCCGCCCTTCGCGCCTATCTGGGAAACCGCAACCCGGAGCGATTCGGTTTCTTCTCCGGCCGCTCCGGCCTCGCGCCCCGCCAGCTCGATCTCCGCGCGCGCGGTCGCTTCCTCCTCGCCCACTATTACGAGCCCTTTCATGTCGCACTCATTTGTGAGCGACTCCAATGCTTCTCGGGAACGCAGGCAATCTGTTCGTAAAACGAGCTTGTCAGTTACCGCGCAGAGCACTGGCACTGTCTCTCTTATCTCGGTGAACACGCCCGTTTCGCGCTCAATGTTTAGGGGCACCACCGCCAACTTGGCGCTTTTTCTCCCCAAAGGCGGAAACTAGGCCAATGGTGCCATGCGGCGTAACTAACTCCGCGGGAACGGTGCTCTCGCGGAGGACCGTGATTTCTGCCCCCGTCTCGAGGATCGCGCCGATCTGGCTGCTCAAACATTCCAGAGTGACTGGCTGCAGCTCACTGTGCGCGCCCTTGATCCCCTCTGTCGCCACCCGCGCCGACAAGCTGTTGTTAGCGTTGCTCAGAGCCCGGCTTGGCTGCTTTTTTGTACCGCGCGGGCACTTGGCCTTTTGGTGACAGAGAGCCCCGCACGCGAAACGCCCCCTTGGCGCCCGCTTATCACCGAACTGTTTCGCGGCACCCTGCTTCGGCGGTTCTTTAGCTCCCTTCTCTTGCCGCATATATATGAACTGGGCATCCTTTGCTTCTGCTTTCTTGGATGCGCTGCCTTTCCCCTCCGCTTCCTCAAATGTTTGCAAACGGGCCGACAAAACGGAAGCTTTCTCCCATTTGTTCCCTTCCTGCAACGTGACGTAGCGCAGTGCGCCTTCGGAGAGGTTATTTTAAGACTTTATAAGCGACCCCAAACCATCCACCGCCGGCGGCGGCGTCCGCAGTGCTCCTCTATATTTAAAAAAGAAACAGCATCCGGCGCCAGGTTTCGATCCGAGGACTTTGCGGCCGCAGCGCGACGCTCTACCGACTAAGCCACGGACGCGACGCTGATATCAGTGTTAGTAACGCGCCTTATATCTTTAACGCATTCAAACTACGTCGTCAGCGGCGTGCGTTGGCGACTCAGCGGCGTTATAGCGGCTTGATAACTGCGTGGTGTACACGTGATACTACAAACCCGATGGAAGAGATGGAAGAGAAGGCGGCGAGGCGGTGGGCTGCGGGGGCCGAGCGCAAGCGCCGCAAGCGGGCCGACAACCGTGCATTCGCACTTTCACATTCTCCCTCTCGGGGAAATGCGGGGGAATATTTTTGAGCTGATCTGTTACCAGTAGCTCCACCAGCTCATCGAACGTCTTCACCCCTCTCGCGTCCGGGTAGAAATTGAGGTAGCTCTGAATACGTGTGGCAAACGGTCGCTACCATTCGTTTGCCCTTTTCCTCGTCTTGAGGAACCGCCTGAGATACTCTCCTGCTGAAAGCTTAAGCTCTTCGAGCACGGTTTTCTTGAGCGTCTCATAAGCTTTGTGTTCCGATGGTGTGAGGCGCGTCGACAAAAACTGCACTTTTTCCGCTATTAGCGGAAAGACAATTTGGCCCCACAATTCCCGTGGTACCGCGTACGCTTCCACTGTGTTCTCGACGGACTCAAACCACACGGGCACTTCTTCCTGTGTAGGAAATTTCGGTAGCGCTCCCGCCAGCAGCTACGAAAAATCACGGAGCTCCGCGTGTGCGTCTCGGCTAGGCGGCGTACCTGAATTCTCTCCCGCGCCTGTTCCGGAATTTCCTTTCGCTTTTGTCACCTCGAGCTGAAGCTCGAGAGCTTTACAACGCTGGGACACCAGACTTAGCTCGAGCTGCATCTTCGACATCTCAGGGTCAGATGAACCTCCCCCCTGCACTCGCTCCTCGTCCCCGCTCATCGTTGCAAGCCTACACTTGTCCGGCTTTAAATGCCCGAAACGGGTGTTCATGAAACACCAAGACTCAATGCGGACAGCAGTGCTCGCCCATGGGTGACAGAAAAAGGGAAATCACCTTCGGATGTGTAGTCGCCCGTCGCTTCTCCGTCTTTCTCCCTGTGGCTTCTTTCGCTGCTGCTCGTCGCTGCACTGTCCGTGCCCAGTCTTCGGTGTCAGCGGTCGCTCTTGCGATGCGCCGCTACCCCAGCAGTCTCTCCGATGACGTGTCAGCGGTTCCGTCGATGCTGCTGGTCCCGGTAAGCGGTCCCTCGCTCGCCGTCCGGCTGTCTGCCCGGGCTCCCGGAAGACGAGGTCTTCCCCACGTTGCAGATGCGGCTCTTGCTTGTTTTTCAGTCAGTAGTCGCCCTCCTTGTCGCCGTGTGTAGCAGATCCTTGCCGGCTGCGCCAGTAAAGGTTTGTTTCGTTGTTTCTTGCTTCGATGCGCCGATGTTGTGGCGTGTAGAAGACTTCTGATGGTCTGCGTTCGTGCCTGATGTTGACGGCACTGATGTCACGACGACGATGAGAGTTGTTCAGGGTTTTAAAACTGTATATTTACACGCAAGACATATACAGGATATTTACAGACTGAAGTAGACAGAGTAAGAAGTAAAGTGGGTTCCTTGGTCAGCTAAGACTCTGTGCCCGCGGCACCCCCGTCAGCGACGGACCCTGGCCTAAGACTACCCAAGTGGTGAGATCCTCCCTATAGCATGACCTGGCTAGCGTGGCAATACGCCGGCCGTGCATAGCACATTAAAACCCTGAGGATTGGACCCCGAGACCTCGCGTCTCGTGGTTTTAATGGGTTACTTAGGCCCCACCACCGGTACACAGGCCAATCGGTATCTTCTGGGCACCTGATAGGATGGATTCATAAATCCGGGCCTAAACCACGGTGGGCAACGCCCCCGTAACGCTCAAACACTGGTCACTCTCTCTCTCTCTTTCTCCATAAAAAAAGGAAAGGATCAAAAGCAAACCAAACAAACACGACAAACACTCAAAAACCCCCGAAAACACATGCAAGCGCCTGTTCCCACGCATCTCGTCCGAGACAGGACAGCTACTCAAGCCAGCTGAAACCCATAAACATCCGTCTTAACGACCCGGCGCGTCCCCAAGATTCTCCGCCGTTGACAGGCGATGCCCCGTTAATTGGACCGTGGGCCAGAAACAGCGCCTAGGGACAAAAGGACACGGCGGCCGGCTCAGGCGTCGCCTCTGCCGCGCCCATCCCGGGCTACAACGCGCGCACCCTCGCACGCCTCTACTCCGCGCGCGCACTGACCAACAAAAGGAAAGCTATCGCCATAAATCGGCCACTGTCTAACTACAATTGACAGCTCCATGCTCCCCGTCTCCAGCCGCTCGACGGACCGAATGGTTTTACAACCTGCTAATGGCAACCGCGGTGCGCCCCGAGCCAGCGGCCGCCATGCCCCCGGGATGCTATTTGAGTCGCCAGGCCAGCAATGTTTTCCCACGGCTACACCACGCACTCCGGCCAAAACAACGCGACAGCGCAGCTGCGACCCCAGACAATGTGTCCTCCCGCGAGCGGCATGACCCAGAGACCGCTTCCTCTTAACGAGCTGGATGCCTTAAAGTCATTTATTCCCACTTCTCTGAACCGCCGCTTCCCACGGGTTCGACTTTGCAGCGCCGCTGGCGCCTGGAACACTTACAACCCAATCTCGGGCATGTATCAGTTTGACATTATTCCCTAGTGTGTCTATAGTTCGGAGAATCCCGATTAGTGCGACCCAATTAGTGCGACCCCATAGCGACCCCAAAGCAATTCAACCATCGTTGCTAGAAGAGAAAAGAGTGCAGCAATAAAGACCTCACAAGTTTTGTTGCTACGACGTCAGCAGCTCCGCTGATCTGTCACATTAGCGGGGTGGAATGGCCCTGTATTTTTTCCAAATAAGTATTTTTTCAGTCCTTCTGCCTCTTCACAGCTGAGTAACACACGTGATATTTCGGGGACATTTGATGGACAAAGCGGTTGCAAAAAAAGCGAAAGAATTCGTAGCGCTAGTCCCACGGGCGCGCACGTAACATCCAATCTAGTCATTTGGTAATTTTCGGGTATTAGCTATAGTAAAGTTAATTGCGATCGCTTTTGGCTCCACACAAAAGAACAGGCCCGCCGAACGAAAGGGGCTCTGCAGCGACAACAGAGGTGATACAAAAAGCAACCAGAACAGAATATGCTACGGGCCGGGGGGGGGGGGGGGGGGGGGGGGCAGGGGAGGTGAGCACTTTTTGCGGGAGCTTTGCAGTGAGATCTGACAAGGGTAGCGGCCTCAAGACGAGTATTTACTTGGATGCGGCGAGAGCAGAAAACAGCGCTTCTCAGAGCCTTTGGAAAAACTAATTTCAGAAAAGCTGCTGACGCATAGATTGCGGGAGGATTAGGGATCCACGGGTGAAATCTTTTCAACTGATGCAATGTTTACGTATGCAATGCACGGAAAGCTTTTCTTAATTTTGTTTCTTTCGGCATTATGGGCGTCACCATCTTGCTCGGTGCAAAGAGGCTCCTAAGCGACCCCAATTCCGGTAGTAGTCGGTGAGTGCAACCGAGGCAGTGTTTCTGCAAAAGTATTTTAGTGCGAATGACTTTATAAGCGATCCTGAATTCCGGCGACCGCCGTCCGTCCACATAGCAACAGCTGCGGGTGCGCGCGCTCCTCGTCTTCCTTGGCAACGGGGGGAGATGGGCGCGCGCTGCCTGGCCGCTGACATGGCACATACCCACGTGGGGGATTGGCCAGGAATCTCCTCGTCTTCCTTGGCAACGGGGGGAGATGGGCGCGCGCTGCCTGGCCGCTGACATGGCACATACCCACGTGGGGGATTGGCCAGGAATCGGGCGTGAGAAGGGCTAATGCACCCGCTTAAAGGAGTACTGACACGAAATTCCAAAGCTGAGATCCGCTCTAGCAATCAAGTACAACGACAACACAAATAGGTGTCTGTGAATAAATGCATCTTTCTTTCTTTGTAGTTGTGTGTGTGTGTGTGTGATCTCTCTTTCGCGAACATTACCGAACCGCGCAAATTCAACTCGTGCATTCGCACTTTCACATTCTTCCCCTCGGGGAAATGCGGGGAAATTTTTTGACCAGCTCCATCATTGAAAATGAAGGAATTGGGAGGCTAAAATTAGATCTGCCAATTCTCTCCTCATGGATTTTGTCCTGGCAGTTTTTGTTTTATTCGTTTTGGGCTTTATTACGTCTTCGAAAGGTGCAGACGTGTATCAGTCAGTAAAGAATTGCTTCGAGGCTAGTCGACTACACAGAGTGGTGCGACGATAATTGGCACACTTTAAACTTTTATCCTGAATGAGCCACCGCTCTGTTCCCGAAATGCGAAAGCGGGTTTTCTGATCGTATGCTAGCTCATTTGGTTTCTGCCTAGGTGCATTTTCCGATCGTCTGCTGCACCATTTGGCTCCTTCCTACAGTGAATCTCAAACGTGCGTTTCACTCTGCATACCCCAGGTGGCGCCATCGATCCAAGATTAACTAGCGCTGCTTCGCACGTCCAAATCAGCCGCCATTTTCCCATCGGCGAAAATCGTTTTTATTTGTTTTCAGAATAACCAGGTGAGTGACGTCGTTGTTCCTGGCGTCAAACAAAATAGACCACAAAATGCGACCTTCGTGTGAAGTTTGAGTGTGAACAGAGTGCTGGTTCGCTCACGAAAATTTTTTAAAGTGTTCCCATCATCCTCGCACCACCTTGAATCTCATCGCTTCATTCTTTTGGCTGCGTGTCAAGGAGTGTAAACATGATAAGCATGACAATGGGTGTGACACATACTGGGTTTAGAGATGTTGCTGCAGAAAAACGCCCTGGCGTTTTTACGATATAACTAGTGATTTCCGCATTCCCTAATTGAGAGAAATAAGGTCACTACACAGATTGACATCATCTAGGGCGGCTGTTTTTAACTATCAAATGTTAAGACGTCCGGATGGGGCATCTGATTTCAAATTTGGGGAAGTGCCCGTTGAAGTGGCTTGTAGTAATACGCCTTCCAGCTCGCGGTGCTACGATAAACCCACCACAGAGGGTCACCATTTCAGCATACACAGTACGCTTTGTGTTGTGGGACACCAAAAACAATTTTGTAAAGCATTTTTTCGAAAGTATACTCTGTGGTCTAGGTTCGTAATAGACAATTTTATAAATCATTCTATTCTATCATATAGTGTAAAAGCTCTTTAGCAGCTGATACCTCAATAATCCCACCAAGGAAATGAGAACTCGTTGGTTACTAGCGCGGTTGTATAGCGTGTGCTTCTCGCGCTTACAGCGCTGAAGGCCACATTTTTCATAGGTTTTCTTCTCTCCAAACAATGAACGTGTTCGATCCGGCAGCAGCGCGTAAAAAACTGCTCCGTCGGAATTATTTAGATGCCCAAGAAATCATTCCGTAAACTTGAACATTTCAAAATACACTGAATGGGTCGCCACGATAATAAGCCCTGAAATACCCATAGAGTGCTATAAAGGGCATGCTGCCCACATATTCTCGAGAAATGTTCTCAGGGTACAATTTGTCGGGACGCAATGTGGGGGGGGGGAGGAGGTGCTATCATCCTGCTCCAGTACAATCTAAGACTGATACTGAGGTTGCCCTAGTTTATAGAATAGTAAACCACCGATTTACACACCACGTGATCTAATGCAAAAGTGAAGCTTACAGGCGATCAAGAAGTCTAGTGCATGGTGGGTTTCAGAAGGAAACTTTTTTTAATAGATGCCAGGTTACGCTGCACCCAGCATGGAAGGAAGGAACAATGATTACTTAAAGAAACCTATCCCGCGAGTCAGCTTGTTTTTTGGTTATGCCCCATTTAGAAAAATACGTTTGGTGTTTTATAAAATTTAAATTTAATTTCTTGAGAAAGAAATGTGTCTTGAGATATTACAAAAACGTCCATCAGGTTGATAGTTATTAAACGGCGAAGGTTTTCCGTGACCCCTGCGTCGTGATATTGGCACGGGATGCTTATGGCTCCTCATAAAGAAGACGTAGAGAGCGAGAGATTGGCCGCACTATGCGAGGGCAATGAAGAAATAGGCACTGGCTCTGGCAGCAGCTTTGGGGGCGAGAAGGAGCAGGAAGAAGTCTCTCTTTGGCCGAACCCACCCGAGCTTGGCTCAGTGTTTCCCATTCTGTAAAAATTACAAATATCTGTAAGATAACATTCATCTCATAACAACTTTTAGCGGTAGTGGGAGGGAAACGTTCCATCTCCACGGATATCTGAAGCGGCCGCCACATCGGCTCCACCGTGAGGGCTGACACATCACAAATTTTCATGTGGCAGCCCCGTAAGCCTGGAACATTCTGCGGTACAGATACAACCGACGTTGAAGACTGATTCAAGTGATACTAACAAGTGAGTACAGACAGCCGCTGGTGCCCAATACTTATACGAGGATGAAGAGGAATCAACGTTATTTGATATTAGGTCTAGATTTGTAGAAATGGGGGGCTTCTCATTCCAGAAGTCTCTGAGCGGTCGCTGCCAGGTGGGCCCTATTAAATCTCCCGCTAGGTACGTGTCATTCATCATCATCATCATGACAATAAATCTGTCATCTGTGAAATTAAATCTGACCGTGAGATTAATGAGGCAGAGATTAATGAGACCGTGAGATTAAATTTGTCCTCCCCGTTTTGCGGAGCCATGCCCCGGTCTGGATAATGTCGTTCTTCCGTAACATTTTGGTGCGTTAAGACCCGGGAAGATGACCACACGCGATGAAAGAACCACCGACGTTCCCTCTGGCTTGAGGTTCATAGAACCCCGCTACTTTACTGTTGTTTCGCTGCCCTGCCCCGCCCTCAGCCGGAGGTCGGCGTTTTGACCCGGACCATTTGTAGGTGACCACCAGTAAATGTACAATGGATAAGCTGGGCCGGAAGGAACGAGTCCTTGGCGGTGCTATTACGAGAGTGCTGAAGGCAGGGAGCGAAGCGCTGCAAGTTCCTTCACCGTGTCCGCATGACTTGAAAGCGACCATTGACCTTCTAGAAAACGAGGACACCGTGCTTTACAAGGTCCGGCAGGAAATCATCGACTTCCCGGCTCTGAGGAAAGGAACGTGGTTACTTCAACGCCTTGGCGTACCGAGGACATATATGCCGATCCCTCAACCATCTGCGCTCTGTCTTAAAGTTTGCGAATGCTGCAGGCATGAGACATAAGACTGACGTCACTTTCCCCACCCAGATGATGCTCCTCAACGCGGCTCACGCACATTGACCTCCGCAGTTGTCTTGCCGAAGCTACAAGTTTCTGATCTTGACGGTGAGCCACGTGTGCCCACGCGGATTGAGGACCATGCGGCGAGGACGGCCGAAAGTAACCGGAAACTTCCCGATCACTGCAAACTGTTTAGAGCTCTGCTTGCCATGACGAGGAGCGAACGAAACAAAGGCAGATGGGACTGCTTTGCGGCTACCATGACGTCCGCTACCTCGACTCAGGCTAGCGTGTTGTCAGAAGATCCTCGACGTCGGTGCAAGAACTCGTTCCATACAACGCAACCTGCGACGCAGACAAGGGCTGCCTACCTCAAACAGATCAAGATAGGACGTTCGAGAGAAATTTGTCTGTAAACAGTTCAGATTTTTCCGGAAAAAAAAAAACAAGCCGTCGTTGCATACCTGGCTTCAACATTCAAGGCAAGTACGGAGGCTGAACGAAATGTCGCGTACAAGTGGGAACCGGCTACGGGGGAGAGAGAGAGAGAGAATAAATTTTATTTAATGAGAGGAGTCAAGCGGGTGGTTTCCTGAGTTCAGGACCCCGTTGGAGCGTCCAGCCGCCACAGCCCGGTGGATAAGCCGAAGCTGCTCTTCGAGGCTAGAGCTGGCCAGCACTTCCTCCCACTGCTCAATCGAGGGATTAGATATCGGGGAAAGTGAGGGGTTAAGCTGGCACTCCCACACACTGTGATACAAGGTGCAGGGCGCGTTGCAGAATTGGCACTGTGAGTAGTATATTTTTGGCGAGGATAAGTGGAGTTTGGTCCGGTGGGGGAACGTGTTGGTTTAGAGGAGACGCCAGGAGCGCTCCTCTGCCTTGCTGAGGGAGGGGTGGCCAGCGGGTAGCATAAGCCTGGTGAGCCTGTAGAATTGGGTCACCTCCTGGTATGAAGTTACAGGGATCGCTGTCTCAAGCCAACTTTCTCGCGGCGCTCGGCTGGTCAGACCTCGAGCAGTCTCATGAGCAAAGACATTACCGCAGAGGGAAGCGTGAGCTGGTGTCCAGACAATCGACACCCTTTTCTTCGGAGGGTTCTGGCCGAGGATCTTCATGGCGATGCACGAGATGCGGCCTTGTAGGTAGCTCCTACACGCTGACTGTGAATCTGTGATTATCACTTCCGCTGGGGTCTGCGTTATAGCCAGCGCAATAGCTACCTCTTCGGCCTGTAGCGTCGAGACTTTGTTGAGAGTGAGGCTCGTGGCGTGGCTATCTTTCTTCGTCACAGTCGCCGAGTATCCGAACGGAAGAAGGGCGTACGAAACACGAGGCTACACTTGCCGCAGACAAGGACGACTCAGCGGCCGCCGCCGAAGCAGATTACGAAAACGTTGGAGATGCCAAGGACGTAAAAGAGGAGACAGAGCTACCACCGTGTGAAATCGAATGTACCTTCGCTTCACGCATAGTGAAGAGCGGCGCTTACCGCAAGCAATGAAAGGCCGACCAGCTCTAATCAACGAAGGATTGCTACAGGTTGTACCCAGGAACGAATCTGAAGTGTTCCATCTCAGCGAATTGGGAAAGGCGAGAAACCCTGGCGCTGGATTGCATTCCGTTACCTTACGGTCGGATTGACCTTATGCACAGAAAAAAAATGTTAGAATTGCGTATTTATAGAGCACCCATCGGTTATCTCGGACGCGGGAGGACGTTCCGCTGGGTACGTGCCATTCATCATCATGATCATGTAGGTGACCGTGAGATTAAATGTGTCATCCCCATATTGGGCAGCCATGGCCCCGGTCCGCCTTCCGTCGTTCTTAATTCATAACAGGCCCTTTCAATCAGCTGAAGCTGATCGCGGTGTCCGGGATGGCTAGCATGCCTTCCCATTGCTCATGGTTGGGGGAGGGGGCGCGGGGGAGGGATGGTGTGAAGGAGCACGCCCAGTTGGTAAGGTAGAGTATGCAGGGTAGGGGACAACTTGCAGGTGGCGGAGTAGGGTGTGCGGTGGATGGCGAGGAGGAGGGTGGAATTTTATTTTATATCTGAAGGGAATATCGCCAGCATGGTATACGATACGCACGAAGAGGAACTTTCTGTTTAGGGCACATTCAAAGGGAAGATCTCTTACATTTTGGGAAAGACAGTTGGCCGCCAGTAAGCTGCGAAGAAAACAGCCCTCATATCTCCCCAAGGCAGATGATAAGATTGCGTATGTAAGGATGTTCTGTCCCATTGTCATCGAGGAGATGATAAGATTGCGGAACATGGGAAAGTCAGTCATGTGTTGAAGAGGAGTGCTCATGATGCGTTAACTCTGTTTTTTTTAAAGGAGTACACCACGGGCGACGCCATCAGCAAGCAATGCCGGGGCTTTGAACGAGCCAAAGGCCGTCGTATCCTGCCCTAGTTAGCACTGCTTGCGAATATGGCGCTGACGAAGTCTGGGAAGTATTATTTTTTTTGTCGTGTTCGGCACAAACCCTGTGAAACAAGGACACTGTACTTTGTGCAGATACGATGACCCTGATGGTACGCGGCGAAATAAAGGCGATGGTTCTTCCGTTCCGCCACGCATGACTCATAGCAACGTTCCGACAACTTCTGTTATTGAACAGCTTCTTCTTGAACAATTCGCAAGCATGGTTCACCCTGCAGTCTATTCAGTCAGTCACCAATCGGGACGACAAGAACCTGCCGCAGCTGCTTTCCGTAGTGACAATTCTCTTGCCCGGAATCGCTATGCCACTGAGTGGAGACCTCCAGGCGATACGCTTACCTTCTTCAACTGTGCACACGTGTATGCCATGTTGCTCGCCACTTTCAACATGATAACAAATGGTGGTAACAAATGCCTATATACTTCGGAAAAGGTAGAGACCGCACCATACGTATAATTAAGTTTAGCAAGCAGAAAATGTTTAACCGAACCATACCAAGGAAAACAGGTTTTCTTTGACACTCACCGCGGGTACGCACAGATTATTAAGAATACGCATAATACAATACACAACGAACCCTCAATAACGGCACAAACACGGCACATGGACCGGTCACGCGCGACACTCATTTTTGTCAGAAAATTGTTTCATTTTGTTTCTGAATAAACCTAGCGAAAGAGAACATTGAAGAACTTCCGTTATTTCACGGTAGTTGTTTAAAAAGTGCGGAAGTTGAAAACTACGTTTGCTTACCGTAAGATGTGGAACGAATTTTGTGACGAATGGTTCAAGTCTGGGATGGTAACGACTTTTTTCTCTTTTGAAGTTATCGAGATACACCACATCATCTGGTTTTCCATCAAGAAATATTTCGACGGATAAACGTTTTTAATAAATGTTTTCTGTTTTAGGGAGGTTATTTTTATAAAAGTATGAAAGTGCATGGGCGTCCCACTTCAACTTTTCTATCAATCTTACACTATTTTGTGGTACGAAAATTCAGACCCAATTCCCGTTTGTGTTAGTGTCCCAGGCAAGTGCCCCAGACAGGGGCGGGGACAATTTATGCGTAATATAAGTGACAGGTACACCACTTTGAAAAACGTCTTTCTGAATCCATTTAATATGCCAAAATCCTTGGATAACCTTGCGCGTAAATAATTCATCAGTGATGTCCACCTCATTTGCAACTTTCCGGATCATAGGAAATTTTTCAGAAGTAATTACTCTGCAATTATTTAGCCTAATTTAAACAATTTCGGCAGTGCTTATACTGAGGCGTCAACTTATATTGTGCGTAGTTCCAAGTTTTGCGCTTAGCTGTACTACGTTCCAGAGCCAAGGAAACTATCTCGTTGAAATTTATGGGTGTAAACTTTTGACAGCGAGTAAGGCAAAAACATACTTAGAGTTCTGAAAAATCTCTTCACAGTTTTCATGTCCAAGTCGACTCCATGCTCCGTGCGAAATATCAGTTTATTGGAGTGGTTCAACTAGGCTTCTGAGAATTCGGAATTTTGAGCGAGAAAGCTGGGGATGCAATATTCTTTAAAATCTGCACCCGAACATTTACTCCTGGGACCCTTTCCAATTTTTGCTGTCAATGCACAGCTCTCCAAATGGAATCAATGGCTCGGTCGAGGCTCTAAATACGATATATTTAGTTTTGTCCGTATTCAGAGAGATGTAAGCGAGATTTCATAGATGGTAAGTGAAATTCACGTACCATCTTTGAGGTTGTTGAACCACAATCTCGAGGTTGACTCCATGAAAAAACACATTCGTATCATCAGCGTACAAAGCAATATTTAGCAAGTAACTTTTTATATAATCAAGCACAATACCAAGAATGCCGTACAACCCGTTTGTTGAAAACAATGGCATGCTAAACAGAATCTAATACTTTTTCATCGAAAAATATATCTAGGGTACACGAATGGCTTTTAGTGTTTCTAATTATTTTTCTTTAATCTCTACTTGAGCATTTTGTACGGATTTACTATTTTGATACCCGTAGTAATAATTAGTAATTGCTTTTTACAGCTAAGAAGCTACTTATCCTGTGAATAATGGCCTGTTCCGAAGATCTTCAATAATGATAGAGGTACGCAAATAGGACGGTAGTGTTCCAGGATATTCTTAACTTCATTGTTATGAACAGGAAAAACCGGGGCAGCTTTTATCTCAGAGTTGATGTAACCGAAAACACGGCCACTGTCGGCACTCCATCTTCCGAGGCGGCACGAACTCTTGGTCAAGTCCAATACGTAACACTTCATGTACAGCAGTACCCCGTCCAACTTTACGGCCTGGCTCCCGACTGCTCTATTAAAGGCGTCATGAGTGGTGTCTGATGCTGGCTGTCTGTAGCAGACACCCTCAACAACATTGATCAGTCTTTTGATCAAGTCTACACAGCTAGAAAAGTTGGCACCTCATCTACGGTTGTTCTGCCTTTCGCCGGACCTAAGGTAACTTGCATAGTCCTACTTTACTGCACATAATATGCATGCTCCATCTCCAAGAAGCCCATCCCCGTGCGTGCTACATGTAATACGGTAGGCCACAGGTCGACGGCTTGCCCGAACCCAACCACTCCGGTATGCCACCAAGCAGCCTCAACTAAATCACACGGGCTCGCCCACCTCCTACCTCTGCGGTGGTCCCCACCTTTCGGCAGCACCAGACTGCTCAAAGTGTTATGCCCAACCATTTATTGACCGGCAAATGCGGTGCATACAAGCACGGTCAGGCACACATAAAACAGCCCGATTCCCTGGCCCGGTGCGTGGACGTGCACGGGACCATTCAACGACTCGTTCAATGGTCCCACCGTTTTCGAAACGCCACCGTTCTCGAAGCAAACCAGCAGCAAACTCCCAGGAACTTGAGCTGTCACCCGACCCGCAGTTCAGCCTGCCAAAACAAGTTAGCTGGACCCAACGCGTCTTTCAATCAGCTCGAGCTTCCCCGCCTCCACAACAGTCCCTGAATACCACTCCCTGGATAGAATGTAAGAAGATTACCGAAATTCTTGAACAACAAAATGCCCTAGTAATCTCCATCGTGCCCGTTTTGATGATGTAGAGCAAAACCAACCCACAGTCGTAGCAAGAAACCTAACGCCCAGGCTCACACACCGGAACTGCCCAATTAAAACTCCCAGAAACAGACCCAGCCGCTGTCGCCCCCCCCCCTCCCTGCAGATCGAAGAAATCTTTAGGAACCCAGCTAAGCAGCTCGCTTCGATATACTTAGACCTTCAGAATATTCGGCAGGAAAACCAAAACTATACGGTCGTTGGCCTCCAGAAAACAAACTGTCACATCAAGCTACCTGGACTCATCCCCCCGGTTCCTCAGAAAAATGCTCAACCCTCACATGTATTCCTAACACCGTATCTTCTGTTAATCATGCTACCCCACAGAGGGGATGTACTAACGTCCTCACCGACCTTCGTCTCCAATAACTATTTAAGCCTTTACCTCCTCAATATCTCTTGCCGCCCTAACCAGAATGCTTCCGACATTTCATCAACAAAACGTAAGGCTATAAATAAAGCTGGAACCAAACAACTCCTTATTCTTGGAAATTTTAACGCTGCTCATCCTCAATAGGGCTATCCGTACAAACCAAAACTAGGCACTCTCCTGGCGAGAGCGACTGATGATTTTCACATCCTGCTTCCTAACAATCCCGGCTCAACTACACGGACGAACGGATGAGAACCGACACTTCTCCAGGCCTCTCATAATTACTGGGCGCCCTGGATGTATAATCCCAGGCAGCACCAAGAGTGTGTCCCAAGACCGGCGTGTCTATGGGTGCTTTCTGGGATGTCCGGCTAGTATTCAGCTTCTGGCAGTCACTGATCGTATGTTGAAGAGCGAACTTTCGGCCACCAGCACTTCGGTATTTCTTTGCCGCCCGTGTTCGGACACACAACAGCAGGTACCCGGCTGCTAGATATTCAGTTTACTTTCGACGGCCGATGTTCCGAAAAAAAAACGGCCGACGTACGGCGGCTTTAGGACATCCATTTTTTTCGTCAGGAAGCGGTGTCCAGCCGAAGGACGGCAAGCAACCACTTTCATAATATTCGTATTTTTGTGGTAGTTGGGGTACGGAAGGAGACCGGCCTGATTGCGGCTGCCGTGCATTCGCTCTTTCTAGGGTGAACCCGGCTTCCGGCGCAGAATATTCATTTTCTTTGGGCAACCGGTGTTATACGCCTCGAGTTTTGCGATCGCTGCGCCGCCTGCTGCGGCTTCTCCGCGGCGTTGACGGAATTAGCGCTGAGCGGCTGATAGGAGCTCATGCAGTGTTCTGGTTCTCTTTTGCTTCTCTTTCCCCTTCCGCGTCCTAAAAACTTGTTATGGTGACGTCTGTAAGTAAATAGCACGTTTAGGGCACTTCAAAAGCCGCGGCTTCTTGGTAGGGTGCTCAAACGCCAACAATAGCTATCCGAGAACGCTGTCCTGCGCCCTTATTGGCCGCTGTTCCGGGCGTCGGTGACGGCCCCAGCACACCACCACTGTCACCTCCGAATACATGCGGCACAAGTGTATTTTATTGTAGCCTCGTTTAGACCTGGTACTGGCACAGTGAGAGCTGTGTTTTGTTTTGCAGCGAGGACAGGGAATGGGGCTTTGATTCGGATATATGTCGTAGAAAAATATAGTTCAGGGATGTGATTACCAAATATTGGATAATAACGTGTGCCTGTTATATTAATATAAGCCACGCGAAAATGTTAAGTATATTCCAAGTCTGCGCGTCGTGAAAGATGTGCACTCTAGCATGCCTTATAGCAAGAACTAAGAAAAGTTAAACCATGGAAAAATAAATGGTCTGCAAGTCCGGAAGAAACAGAATAGCTCATACGAAAATGAAAAGAAAAAACTCAGTGCCGCTTCTTAAATGCTAAAGACGTACGTTTAAACTTAAGCCGGGTAGGACTCACGAGACCAACTAGTGCGCGAAATGCACTGGTACTTCGCGAGAGATGGGGAGGCGGAGGACGCTTAACTATTGTTGTGTACCAATGCGGAGCGAAATCAAGGAATGAATATTTTAGTAATCACACACACAAGCTATGCGTCCACAGTTTTTAGACTTCAACAAACAGCTGATTACTCGGCGGGCGTATTTGTTTAGGTGTACAAGTTCACAACTGATAAAAGGTGCCGTTAGAAGAGTGGTATATCTAATAAGGCCTTCTGATTTCCGCTTGTGCTAGATTCTGCAGGATCCCTGCGTCATATGACTATCGAAGAAACCTTTAGTCACGGACGCGCATAACTTTAGAAGCCCTTCTCCGCGCTGCTCGCGGAGAATAAATGTAGCATATATGAATGTTACGGGCGCTTAGTTCACGACAAGACGCCCCAGCAATAGTTTTTTTTTGTGGTGCGATGATCCCGGGTGTAATTTTAGATTATCCATCGTACTGATTTCGTAGAATGTTCATGGAATTTATGTTCAGGGTAGGGATAAATATATGAGGTATGATATTGGCAAGCTTAACTGGCGTGCTGTCAGGTATGAGTGCTCCGCTAGGTTATATAAGCGCGCAAAACTGATTTTCATCATAGTGTATAGCCATAGCCTGACCATTTGAGGAAACTATTCTTACGGAGTCACTGTTAGTAAATTTCAGGGCAGTGGAACCACAATCATCTTCATATGCATATCCCCGTTTCGCGACGCCGACCTGGGACGCACACCTGGCGCTTGTACAGACAGAATGTACCAGACTAAGATCGCGCTTACACTCTCGCAAATGAGCCAGATTTGCGAACAGGGTGTCTGCTCGACATAAATATGTATTTCCTACGCCTACAAACGGTAAATCTGAGCCGTGAACGGGCCCCGAAAGCAGCGGTGACAGTGGGAAGCGGGCCGGAGACTCCCGCGGCTGCTTTAGAAACGGGCTGCTAGGGGGATTTCAGTGGCAACCCTACAGGCCGCGCTCGAGGCGTATACAGGACACCGTACGGCGTACGGCCCCAGAATGTACGTTTCTCATTCGGTTAGGAGTCTTCGGCCGAATTACAGGAAGCGAACGGCCGCAGAATATACGGCAAGCAATGTTCAGGAGGAGACCAGCCGACGTAAGGTCTCAGGGTATTCGTCATTCCTTCGGTAAGTGGTGTACAGACGAACAACGGCACGCGTCTGGGGGCCGAGAACGCAAGCACTTCTGGCAACTGGTGTTTGGAAGGAGAGCAGCCGTTACATTGCGTTTTTCCTTCGGTGTATAAAAACCGTTAGGGAGCCGAGCGATTGTGATGCGTTTTTAAAGCAAGGATTTACTACTTTCGTCCAGCGATTACGAGAAGGATGCGCAAGGTGACCTTTGGACCGGACACACCCCTCGGGCGACACACCCCTCGAAGCGGATCGCATGACTCCCCTGGCCCGCTCTTAGCGCTGCGCACAAGGCCACGTTTTCAGTTGTTCTGCGCCAAGCGAGCAGCGGTTGCCGACGCCGCTGCGGCGAGGCAGTGACCCCCCCCCCCCCCCTGCCCTCCCCCCCCTTCGCCGCATCCTGCAATACGAGGGGCGCTTGGTCGCTTCGGGCACCGCGGAATGTCTCGCGCCCGGTGATGAGAAACGGTGCGTTTCTAGTGAATAAACGGCGCGTTCGCCGCATTCGCCCCGGATGACGCCGTGCTCGCCCGGCCCCCTTCTGTGAGCGTTGCAGGGAACCGAACGGTTTTGAGACGTGGTCGGAAATACAGCCAAATCAACGGTTAACCAAGCGAAACCAAGACTCAAACAGACTAAGCGAAGCTTTTGCTTTGCGTATCCGAGGTCAGCTGAGCTAAGCCGCAGCCATTTTTTCACCCGGTGGGTGTTTCTACGCTTTAAACGAACGAACTTCGTTTGTCAAGTAGGAATGAGTCGTACTAGGGGAACGGCCAAGGTACAAGTACTCACTCGACATTACCAGTTAGGCCATCAGAATACCATTTATTCCCACAACAAGACTGTGACACACCGACAGGTAGCTAGCCTCGCCAGTCCTAGCGCTTACCCCGCCTCGCCCGCCGGCCTCGTCGACGCTCCAGCTCGAAGTTATTCGCTCCCTCGAAGAATGGAGAGCACGGGAGTCGTCGACCCGTCAGAGGTGTCCGACCCGAGATAGCGGTGGTTCACCGAAAATAACTGGCCTTAAAGGGCGTCAAGCAAGCGGCCACCACGCAGAAGCTCCATCGGTGCCATCTCAAGGACTCCCCACCAAAGAAAGGCAAGGGCGCGCAAAAGCGCGTTTTTGGCTTTTCTTCTTACAATAATACTGCGAAAAACAATGTTGCAATACTTTGTTTACACTAAAGATAGAAAAGGCTAAGCTCGTGCATTTGTAGGCCCAACTTCGTGCCCTGCCCTATGTTTCTTCATCTGGTTTTATGATTGTCTGTTCAAAAACAAGTGTTATTTTAAATTTGCGATAACAACAGAGCCTTCTCAATGACGAAGCCTGGATTTTAATTCAGTTGCGCTGTTTGAAGGTGAGCTCTGCTACACTTGGGATGGGCACACTAGGTGGAACAATCTCCAGCATCCTGGTCAACATGGATTGTGTCAAGGTTTTTCTTGCGCAACGAAGCTGTTGAGTTTAGGCATGATTTAGCTCTAGCAATAGATAAACGTAAAGTAGTTGACTGTATTTTCTTGGACTTCAAAAAAGTATTCGACCTTGTTCATGTGACTTTACTCTTAGAAATTGCGGGGCTATAAACTGAGTGAATCGGTTGTAGAGATGTAGCCCAGTATCTCTCTCTAAGAACAGTAGTCGATCGTTCTCACAGGTGTTTTTGCGGATATGTTAGCGTGATCTCAGGAATTCCCCAGGGCTCAGTTGTGGGCCCTCTTTTGTTTCCCTTATAAATAGATGATATTACTAGTGGCCTCAAAACTTCCTTCAAAATGTTCGCGAATGACCTAAAGACAAGGAACGTGATACCGAATGCCTGCAGCATGATTTTAATGTAATATGATCTTGATGTGCCGATTCAGAAATGTCGTGACTGGCAAAAAGTGTGTTCACGTCACCCTATACAAGGAAACGTCCATAACAGTTGTATACGTATAGCGCAAACGACGCTGCCTTAAGAACGGCCAGGGAATAACAATGGCTAGGAGTTTATTTAACAAGTTCTTTGAGCTGAAGTAGGCACGTTCACAACATACAAGTTAAGGCTGCACGTGTTTTCTGAGACGAAATTTCAGCGAACCTCCATCTAACTTAAAATAACAAACGTATTTCACTCACGTGCGCTCTTTGTTGAAGTACGAATGGGTTTGCTGAGATCCGCACAGCAAAGAGCTGGTCGATATACACGAAAAGGCAAAGAATAGGGCAGTGCAATTTGTTTTGTCATTGGGTTTGTCAAATTAGCATGAGGAAACAAAAAAGCAAACTTAAATGGCAAGTAGTGAAAGATCGCAGACGAGACTTCAGTATGAATTTTTTTCATAATATTCTATCATTAGAAATTTGAATCGATGGATGAGAAGTATATCCAAGGGCTATTCCACATGTTCAAAAGTGGGGCCACAATGTTAAAGTAAATTATTATATTTCTTTAAAGGTAACGCCTTGGGCAATTCATTTTTCAGATCCATAGCAGAGTGTAATTATTTTCCACCTATGATTGTATCCATTGTTTCTAATGACGATTGTCACTGCACTTTGTATAATTATTTCATTATTATTTGGTCTCAAATTCGATGCTTACTTTTATGTCTCCCCCTCCTGCAATTGATGCAAAGGCGAAGCATATATGAAATAAGTAAATAAATGGAGAGTCGGTGGAAAGTACCTCTGTGTGGGGATGCTTTAGCAAACGGAAATAGCAGGTATAACATTGCTTTCCCCTAAGTGTCAGTTGCCGTAAAAAAAGAATAACACGCAGCCACTTACACTACTGACAGTTCGAAAACCTGCCCACTATAACGGTTAGAGTGCCAAACATGGCTGACCCTGTTTTCTAGGGGCTTACGAGAAATGAAATGTTACACTCTAAAGCTGGAGGAAAGTGTGCATACATAGGGCCGAGCCGCACGTTCGCCTCCGAGGGGTTGAGCGCCTTAAGCATTGAAATTGGACCACTAAAATATTGATTGTTTTTTTTTGTTACACAGTGCAAGGTTGAATGTATGCATACTACCATGCTATGTTAATGTTTGAAACAAATAAGGAGATTCTAGTATTACACCCTTCCTTGCGTGAACACAAAGCGGGATAGAACTGCAGCCACCCGAAGCAGGCCGTCATTCGCAACACGTCTACAATTTGTTTAACGAAGTACGACATTAGAGGAAAATTAAGTTCCTATGAACTATTAAATTGTGTGCACGTAACTCATGCAAACAACTATCTCTCATGCTGATCTCTCCTAGAATCAGCTCTGTGAAAGCTCTTCACAAAACCTGATCGAACACGAAAGTTATCTTTAAGAAACGCGGTTAACAACTGGACATACTTATTGTGTGAAGGAAATTATATGGAAGGAATTACATATGAAGAAATCGGCTTGAGTTAGACCGAACAGACCTGTGCTGCCTGGGATGACCATCAACTGGCAAGAAATATGGATCCGACCAAGGTATTATCGAACTAACGATTCGTAATCTCAATTCCAATGCCAAGACAGGAGTCGCCCGTACCACTAACGGGGATGCGTATTCCAAGGCCAGTCCTCTCGGCTTATAGACTCCAACCAAACTTTATCCGACTGGATTGCTGATATTATTGGAACAGCCACGGTAAACACAAAACCTAGAATCGCTTCCTTCCAGACCTCCACGTAGATGATAAACTTTCTAATTCCTGGGAGGCCCGTAGGAGCCTCACAAAGCGATGGAAACAGCACAAATGGAACCGAAAGCTCCTCTTCAGTCTACCAGCGCTTAATAGAGAAACCACTGAATACGCCATCCATCTAACCGAAGTGAACTGGCTTTAATTATATGACCGACTCCAAGGTACCCTTTCCATTCATACAACATGATAATTATTCAGGCACCTCATGGATTCGCCCTCACGCAAGAGCGAGACACAAGGCAATATCACCTGGACCATTGACTCCTTCAATGGATCACACCAAGACCTCATCCCAACGTTCACGGGTAAATATCTGCGCTCCTCCGGCAACTTCACCCCACCTGCTTAAACGGAGTAGGTAAACAGTAACTTAGATAACGATTGTGGGAGTGGGCACGGCGAAGCGGCAGGGAACATGCCGATAACCAAGAAATTCTCGTTCACTGTCCAGGCTTTCCTGCTAGTCATCACAACAAGCACGTGCCAAGCGTTTCCTGTGCATGACGCAAGATACGACAGCGTATCCTGCCAGAACTGGTCACCAACGGTTCTACATCTGGTTGGACCTCGTGACCTACTCTCGACCGGGACAACACCACTGCAGGCTATAAAGGACGGCCCACAGCATTTCTTCTTCAGTGGGCACGGCGAAGCGGCAGGGAACATGCCGATAACCAAGAAATTCTCGTTCACCATCCAGGTTAGTTCAACCTATTCCACAGTTCGCAGTGATGATCGTACTCTCCTTGTTCTGCCGTGCCCACGGACATGTGTTTTCATTGCGTACAGTTGTTTTCATGCCTGTACACTCGCCGCCTGCGGTGACGTAGAAGAAAATCCTGGTCCAACAGTCGAAGAAATGTTTGAGCAACTAATGAAGGGTCATTCATCAATTTTAACAGAGCTTTCTGATATCCGAAGTAGGCTGACAGACACTGAAAATACTGTCACTCTGTTAAATAGCTGTTGGACCGAACTGGATAAGGTATTACACGATGTACGCGAAAAATCTTCGCAAATCCAGACACTACAGGATAAAGTTCTTTCCCTTGAGAATGTAATTGAGCAACACATTAACAAAATAACTGACCTTGCAGACCGCAGTCGACGGTCCAATCTTGTTGTCTATGGTATTGAGGACCAGGCTGATGAAAGTGATCAAGTGTTGCGTGGGCAAGTCCTCGATAATGTGTTCACAAAAATACTCAAACAACCCAGCACATCTGTTGCAAGAATTCACCGTCTCGGGAAGCGTGTTGGAAATAGACCAGTGATTGTATATTTCCAGGATTTCCTGGAGAAGGAAGCTATCCTGCATAGTGCCAGCAAACTCAAAGGCTCTGATATATTCATCCAAAACGATTACAGTCAATCCACACTACGCAAGCGCAAACTGTTATGGCAATCCGCGAAAGCCGACAAGGCAAACGGCAAAAGCGTTTCGCTTATCTATGATAAGCTGAAGATCTATGGTGTAACTTATACCTGGGATGACACTAGACAACAACGCATTGCCATGAGCACTCGTGTTGAACCCTTTCCGGGTACTGCGCACAAGGCATCTGCAAACAAAGTCGCACCTACAAACGAAGTCGCACCTCCCGATACTGCGCACATGGCATCTGGAAACAAAGTCGAACCTGCCGTGCCTTGACGGGAAGTTTGCGGTGCACCAAAACAGCTAAGGATCCTAAATGTGAATGCCCGAAGCATAGCAAATAAAACTGCTGAGTTAGAAAGTCTCTTGTACAAATATGATCCCTATCTGACGGTAATAAGTGAAACATGGTTGCACGATGGGATCAGCGACGACTGTATTGTACCTGACTCGCACCAAATATTCCGTCGCGACCGCTCTTCTCGGGGAGGAGGAGTTGCTGTCATATTAAAAAAATCATTCTCAGTCACTCTGCTTCCGCAGATTGATGCTCACGAAAGCCTCTTTTTGAAAGTAACTTTCTGGGGTCATGTGTTTACAGTTTGCGCGGTATACAGGCCACCGTCTTCCCCACCCGAATTTCTAACGATGCTTTTGGATTATATGACAGCAACAAACCTCGGCAAGATTATTATGGCGGGTGATTTTAACATGCCATCTATAAACTGGACAAGTGACCACCTTTCCCAAACAGTGGATAATCCACTTCTTGACATAATGATGGCATGTGACTTGGACCAAGTGGTAAAGGAGGTCACCCGTCCGTCCGGTGATGGTGGCACAATTTTGGATCTCGTTTTTATCAGCAAAGCTACGTTACAGCTTGATGTTTGCATAGAAGAGGGTATATCGGACCATAAGCTCGTTTTATTACTTGTTCCATTAATAACTGTGCTAAAAACGCTAAGCCCAAGGCAAAAGTTATTAGTAACTTTGCCCGTGCTGACGACCAGGCAATCTTAGACGAGCTTTGGGCGTTTGCCGACAACGTATCAAATGAAAATCCCCTCTCACTATGGCTTGAATTTAAGAGGATGGTCCTCGATTGTATTCGTACCTATGTCCCTCGTAAAAAAATCAAAACAAACCGAGCTAGTCCCTGGGTAGACAGGAATATCATTCAGTTAAAGCGGAAACTGAAACGGGCCAAGAAAACAAAACCACCTAGAGCTGAACTCATTCAGAGTCTTAAAACACAGCTTTCAGCAAGTTTGTCTACAGCCAGAAAGAAATACTTTTCGACCTCGTTGGCAAATTTTATAAAAACACAACCACAAAAGTTCTGGCGCTATCTGGGCGGCAGTAAAAAACGCTTGGAGCAAATTGAACAAAACAACGTCCTTATAACTGAATCGAAGGCCATTGCTAATACAATGAATGAGTATTTCCATTCGGTCTTCTCTCCCCAGACTGAAATCAACGGGCTGTTTACGAATGTGACTGATATTGATCCTGACTATATATCTTGCGAAGGCGTTCTCGCACTTCTGGTAGATATAAATGAAAAGTCGTCAGAAGGGCCAGACCTAATTCCAAATGCTTTTTTGCGCCGTTATGCCGAGCCGATATCGCACATTTTGACCGCCATCTTTTGTTTATGCTTGCGCCACTCAGTCTTGCCTGATGATTGGCGCCTAGCCCACGTTGTAGCTGTTTTTAAAAAAGGAAATAGCTTGAAAATGAAAAATTATCGACCCATCTCACTAACATCAACCTGCTGCAAAATTTTGGAACACATAATCGCCTCTTTTATTAACAAATTTCTGGAAAAAAACAGCGTCCTTTCCGAGTTCCAACATGGTTTCCGCAAAAACCTTTCTACCACTACTCAACTTGTTACAACCACTCATGAAATCGCACAAGCTTTAGATTCATCTAGCCAAATAGATTTAGTCTTTCTTGACTTCAGTAAAGCCTTCGATCGCGTACCCCATGATAAACTACTCACTAAGCTTTCTTCTTTGGGTCTTCCTGCGTTTATAATTAACTGGATCAAATCATATCTAACAAACAGAACACAGTTTGTGGAAGTCGACGGGTGCGCATCTGAAAGACTTGGTGTAACATCTGGCGTTCACAAGGCAGGTGTTTTGGGACCGGTCTTTTTTTAATTTACATCAATGACCATAACATCTGCTATTGACCCGAGAGTTTCTATTAAATTGTTTGCAGACGACTGTCTTATTTTCAAGGAAATCACGGGCACCGATGACCAAGTTTTGTTAAACAGCAGTTTGACGGGAATTGGTCAGTGGTGCGCTACCTGGGGTATGAGCTCTTTGAACGCCGACCAAAACAGTTCTAATTCGTGTAACGAACAAAAACACCCTTTTCGTTTTCTTATTCAATAAATGGTGCACGAGTGGTAGAAAAAAGCCAGTACAAATACCTCGGGATAACGTTCACCAATACTCTGTCGTGGTCAAAGCACATAGAAACATCTGCGCATCTGCCACACGCAATTAGGCTTTTTACGGCATAAACTCAAGCGTCCCAACGCATGTCAACTTACTAGCTTCAAAATGATTAATACACGGGGGCGGCCTCGTTAGCATCCACCGTGGGTCCCGCGTAATTCGCAACAACAGCGCCAACTCCTCCCCTAGTAGTACGTGGCGTCTGAAAAACGTTGCACTATCGTCATGGCAACGAGTGGCGAGGGGAGAACGGAGGTTGGTGACGTCGCGGACGATGCTGACGTCATTTTTCCCGCGGCAGCCAGGCCGGGCTGCCGCGCGCCGGCCCCTGAAACGGACGCTGGCCCAACTTTCGCGCCTGCCGCCGGTCGCTGCCTCATGGGCCGCTCGGCAATGGCACTAGGGCGCGAAGTGGACGAGCGGCGGCGATGTCTCCCCATGGCCGCTGCCCGTCGTTTGTTATGTGTGAAGTAACGTGTTAATAATTGAACGAAGAAACATGTAGGTGATAGTATGTTTTCTGGTGTCGAATTGTTGTCTTTGTGGCGATATTAATTGGAGTGTTACACAAACATTTCTTTTTGCTTTGCGTTTATTAAAAATCCATGAGGACGTCTTTGATTCGAAGTCATGAAAACACATGTACTACAATCATTATATTTCACATACATTTTTGTACGCACTATACGACTAAGCAAAAATATGACATGTGCAAATTTAGGCATACAATATTGTACAATAGGAAAAAAACGTGCTACATACACATTTACAATAACATGGTTAGGCGGGCTAGTTGGTATTCTGAATTCATGGCTGTAACTTTTGCGCAACTTTAGACGGAGACAGATACAGGTCCTTTTTGTATCTGCCTCCGTCTAAAGTTGCGCAAAGTAACAGCCATGAATACACGTTTTAGGTACCACAATACTTGATTACGAAAGATCGAACTCCGAAGTTTTAGTCCCTACACAGATTTTTTTTTCGCGCACACCTCGGCGGGAGAAGAAAGAACTATGAAAGTTCCACTCAGTGTATACTTATTTCTTGGGCTCACCTCGAGACAGGAATGTTCCTTAGACATTAAAAAAATTCGTTTCAGTTCAGAGACACAATAGTTGGAAACCTATATGTTAAACGAAAGCACGCGCACGTATGCTTCAAGCCCTGCCTTTCGCGTGAGTTAACGCAAACTCTGAAAGAAGTCGTTGAACAGCGCAGTTAACCGCATACACTTCGGAGAAATCATGTTCACACCAACAAAATGCAGCATAAAAAACTGTTTGCAACACAATGACCGCACTGTAGACACTCATTGCTGGATGTATCTACGCACAAAACAATGCGCAACCATGTGCACGTCGTAGAACACAGAACATAAATCGAACGCACCCATCTTTTCTTTTAATGACGCGCGAATGAACAGTCTGCTTACCACGGGTGGGAGGGAAGGCGGGGGGAGAAGACACCCAGAAATGAAAGCTTTCCTATATTGTAAGCCACAGATGTCGGCCAGGTTGTTACAAGCTACCCTGTAGCTCGGGCAGCGCCTCTTATCTCATCCTGTCCGATACGGCATGGACCATTCTAACTTCAGAACTATGGAACACCAAACCCACTCGCGATAAGATGACAAGGCGCGGGCGCGCAGTTTAGATTGAACAGCAAACACGGCAATGCTACTTGGTTTTAGTTATTTATTTTTAATAAGCGAAACGCTTGCAATAGCGGCTGCAGACAACGCATGTATTTTGGTTCGGCCTTCCACTGCTTTATGTGAAAATCGACTTGCATTGAACACCGCGGTGTTACGTCAGGTTTTTCGGAGCACTGAAGCAACGCTTGGCAGTAGTTTAGCCGCAAATATACGTTTTGGAGCAAGACGGCGGAAGAGAAAAAAATGCTTAGGGCGCAGCACCCTCCATGCCACCAATCGCTGTGGTAGTAGGTACGCCGTGAAAGGCAAGAAGCGCGTACAGTACAGTTGAGCTTGACTTCTTTGTGAGCAGGTGCGTCGTGATGACATTGGATGGATTGAGGAGAGTCACCGGAGGAAACGTCCAATCAAGTCGCAAACCGTCCTCGACTTGGGGCCCAAACCTACACTCATACCTGCTGCACGAAACAACAAAAAATACCTTGATAAGTATACTGAATCGACATTCCAGCAGTTACTAACGCAATCAAAAGACGGCAATGCCACCACAAATTGATCTTGCGAGCAAGAGTGTGCGTGCCAAAGACGCGTTTACTTCTACGAAAACTTTGCGTACAGCACAGCTGGGATATATTTGCACATTAGTTTCCACTCCAAGACGAGTGACATGTCTCATTAACTTCACGCTACATGCGCGAATTATTTTGAAAACAGAAGAGTGCAATCGGTCGGCTTTTAAGGAATTCACTATAACTTGTACAAAGCTAATTTGCTTACCTGTCGTCTTTGGAGAAGGCCAGAAACTGGCCGAACTTTACCGCACTGTGTCTGCTTGCACCACAGAGCTGCGCAGGAGTGGGTAACGCTCCCTTCCTCCGCTACCCCATATTAGAATACATTCGAATGTATTTTATAATGCAGCGAAACTTCAGCCCGTGGAAGGCGTTTAGGCAACCCGCGCAACCCTTCGCACGCCGGCTCGCTCACGCACGCACCAAACTTGCGCGCCGTGCGCGCCGAGAGAAGAAAGAAAAAAAAATATTGACGCCGGTGAGCTGTTGCGCCTGCGTGACGAGGCAAGGAAGCGTTGATGGGTGTGGAAAGAAAGAAACGCCGAGGGCAAGGGAAGGGCCACGCCGCAGCACCGTGCCGCTAGGGTCGCCACAATTTCGGAAACCGAAACTAGCCAAAGTCACCGACCAGTTATAATACTTCCTAAACTGCAATACGCTTCGGTTGTATGGGACCCCTTCCTTGAAAAAGATAAATACCGGCTTGAAATGGTGCAAAGACGCGCTATACGCTTCATTTTCAACAAATATAGGACCACTGACTCACCAACTTCTCTAATGCTGGCGAACAACATTTCAACCCTGGAAGATAGACGAAAAATTGATAGGCTGAAACTGTTGTTTGCTCTTTATACTGGTTCCACAAAGGTAAATGCATCGGTATACATTCAGCCATTTCAATGGCGCCCCACGAGACATCGGCACACGCACAATTTGCTTCGGTATCGAGCCCCTACAAACGTGTTCAAGAATTCGTTTTTTCCACGTACAGTATCGGAATGGAATTCACTGCCTGAAGTGGTCTTCACATCTCAGTCCATTTGCCATTTTGAGCGTGCCATATTGTCTGTACTGTAGTCTGTACTCGACTTGCTTTACTGTTTATCGCAATTGTGATTGTATAATAGGGAGATATACTCATCTCCGTTGTTCTGAAGGTCGTGTTAACCTGTGTTTAAGCTCATCTATACATCTCTGTATAATGTACTTATCTTCTTGTATTTTGTGTACGCTTGTTTTTATCATTCATCTATCACGCTTACGTGTATTTTCCACTTAATTTTTGTGCCTCTCCTGCTTGGTCTTTTTCAAGACCGCAGTATATTGTAAATAAATAAAAATAAAATAAAAATAAAATAAATTGTCAACGATACAAAATGTAAACTGCCCTGTCCCAGTGCAATCAAAATAGCGCCTCGGGACCCCACCAATAATACACTTACCGGCATCTTGCCAACCTGAATGGCGGCTCGGTGGATCACCTTTTATAACAAATCAATCCACACTAGTGCTGGGGCCCCTCCTCCGCCCTCCCCCGCCCCAGTGGAAGACGGTTGAAATTCAGTTAATACCCAAGCCAAATAAGTCCCCTCATCTCGATAACCTGAGATCGATTTCTCTGACGTCTTGTGGGGGCACATTAGTGGTACGAATATTACTAAAGCGTTTCCAGCATTTTCTTGAAAAAAAAACTCTTATACCCGGCACCTTTATGGCTTAAGGAAGCAGCTTTGTAAAAGTCCTTGCTCCAGCGATTCGTTACTCTCCGCAGGCCATTCTTTCCTTAGACTTTAAAGGGGCATTTGATAATGTTTTGGCATATTAGAATTGTATCACCCTCCCCCCCCCCCCCCCCCCAATCAAAACATTCTCGCCACCGCACTTGCTCATACATCGCAGATCTTTTTATTGTCGGCAAGCTATTCGCACTTTCCAGCGATTATAGGTGGCACGACGGGGTATGCAAAATGGAGCACGGAACGGTGATCGGGACGTCGCGTAAGCGCGCTCGTCTGGAGGAAAAAGCCGATCCGGGCCCATTAGTGTCTCTTCAGACCATCTTTTCCCGTGCCGATGAGACTACGACGGTGCTTTGTCAAAGGCGCAGCAGTTTATAACGCCAGTCCCACAGTGTTTTGCGGCATCAGGGAGGCCACCTATGACATGCATTGATGAATTACCTGCAACCGAATGGCGTCACCAGCCAACCGCACTGCGTGAACGTTTGTTGGCACTGCAGGTTCTATAAAGGATGTTACACTTCTATCCACACTCGTAAAATTGTTCAAGCATACCTTAGGAATATTTATAAGGCGCCAAGCAGAGCTCGGTAGACGCAACTGAGCACAGCGTTTTGTTATTGCCACTTGCGCAATTTTTCGGGCTAAGTGCGAATAATGCGAGTAAATTATAATTTTGTGGGATGTCTTTACAAGAAAAGATCCAACGGCGCAAATGCAGGTTACAGGTTATAATAAAAAAATTACACCATCTTCCCGTAGGAACCCTGAGTTGTATGCAAAGCAGCCATGGGGTCGATTGAAGTGCCCATTAGTTTTCAGTTCGTCGTTTCCGTTAGGTTGAGGTACATAGCTACCGTTATATTTACAGTTTGGTTTCCATGGTAATTACCACACGTTTGACTTACCGGAACTACGAAATGGGAAATTGCGCTGAGCTCATGGCTCTTTCGCATACTCCTCATCGTTCCCCTACGGGAAGATGGTGTAATTTTATTAGATGCGACGGAGCTATGTCCCTCCCTAGTCGTTGTTGCGCCGTCCACACCCCTACTGCGCATGCTCGGTTTGCTGAGCGCCCGGTGGTGTCTTATCCTTTAATGGCTCCTGGAGCGACAGTGTTACCAGTGTCTTCCTGGGCCGGCTCGAGATGAGCCGAGCATGCGCAGTGGGGGTGGGGACGGCGCCACAACAAGGGAGGGACATAGCCCAGACAATGAGATCCTGGAGCGACAGTGTTGCTGGTGTCTTCCTGGGCCGGCACGAGACGATCGCACGCTTCCCTCCCCTTAAAGGGCTCTTGGAGCGGCAGTGTTGCCGGTGTCTTCCTGGCCCGGCGGATGGATGGACGACGGACGACGGAGCCGACAGAAAGAGATGCTTTGCAACTAAAATACGGAAACTAAATATCAAACGCTGACGCCTCTGCGGCAGGGCCTCTTTGCTGTGCTTTCAGCGCGCTGTCGGAAACGACGATGCCGCAACAACAAGTTTATTTATTAAAAATACCTACATCGCCCATTCCTTGGGGGGGGGGGGGGGGTGTGTGAGAAAGAAAAAAAGCAGCAAGTTCAAAACAGTAATCACACGTAAAGCTAGAAAGAGAACGAAGCACAAACAACCCAACAAAGCACAAAATGCCACTGGAATGCCGCATGTATTAAAAGAAACCAGCACGTTAATAAAAGAACGATGACGTACTCCTGTTGGTTCTTGGCTTAACTTTCTTCTCGCGCGTGCGCATAGGAATGTTATGTGGAGGCACGGTGCCTTTCTTCAACCACTGTTTCAGTCACTGCAAACCATCTCTTAATAAACGACACACTCAAATTGCACGAAAAACACACCATCAATAACGAGAGAGGGAACTAAACTTACGTATATTGCTCCAGAAGAAGTCAGCTTTCGTGAAGTGACTACTGCAAACCCCATTGTGCTGCTGACACCTTTCCCAGTGCGGAGCATAGTTATCCAAACCTTTCGGGCTTTCTATTCTTTAAGAAAGGTATGAATGCTGGCTTTTCCCGGCACTGAGCAATTTATATACTGCGGTACACAGCACATTCAATTGCTTTTTAGTTTTGCGTTCTCAATCACCACGTTTCCGAACGCTCCGGCTGCCTTCTCCCGGGACGCCGATCATCTACAAACAGCTTCGGAAAAAGGCGCGCGGCGGCCCCACCGTTGCTGGAAAGTGCGAATACGCCTCGAGCTTTGCGATGGCTGCGCCGCCTGCCGCCGTTTATCCGCGGTGCTTTCGGGATGAGCGCTGGCTGGCTGATAGGGGCTCATGCTATGCTTTGCTTCGCTTTCACTTATTTTTTTCCTTTCCGCGCCTAAAACACAACGTTATGGTATTGCCTGTAAGCAAATAGTACGTTTAGGACACTTAAAAACACAGCTGCAGCTTGGTAGAGTGCTCGAACACCAACAAAAGCTATCCGAGTACGCGGTTCTGCTGGCTTCCTAACCGCTTTTTCGGGCGTCAGCCACGGCAGCAGCATAACACCACTGTCGCTCCCGAACACGTCAGGACCAAATGAATTCTGTTGTCGCCTCGTTAAACGCATGCGGTACTAGCACAGGGATAGATTCGATTCCTCTTGCAGCGCGTACAATGAATGCGAACTCGTTTCGAATAGAAAAATCTGTCTCGGTAATGTGGTTATCCCAATGCCTGACAACCACTTGTGCCTCTTAAGGGTACAGAAGCCACGCCAAAATGTGAAGCATAGCGTAAGGGTCTATAATGTGTGCCCACTAACGCCTTGTAGCGACAATCACGAAAAGTTAAAGAAACCATGGAATAATAAATTGGCTGCAAGTCGGGAAGAAAGAGAGCAGCTCGTACGGGGATGAAAAAAAAAAAAAACGAGGGCATCTTACGAAATGCTAAAGACGGTTGTCTGAACTTAAGTCCGGTAGGCTTTACCATACCGAACCACTATGCTCTGCTTTATCGCCGGACGGGGGGGGGGGGGGGGGGGGGGGAAGAAGAGGGGGACGTTTAGGTATCATCGTGTCCGAAAGCGAAAGAAAACCAAAGAATAAACGAAGGAATAAACGTTTTAGTAATCACACACGCAATCCTCCCGTTCAATTTCTTTTGCTTTTATACTTTGGCGCGCAGCTGATCACTCGGTGGACCGAAGTACAGAGCAGGGAGTTCACAATGATAAACGAAGAGTGTGGTATTCGATGAGGCCAGGCCATCTGAGTTAAATTTCGGCTAGTTTCTGCAGGCTCCCTGGGTCATATGTTTAGTCGCGGCGCGTTTAGTCGCGGACGCGGCTTGCTTTATAAGCCCGGCGCCGCGCTGGTCGCGGAGGACGCTGTGGACGATAGAGAGAGAGATAAAACATTTATTATCATGTCCAGCAGTAGTGGGGTGGGGACAGAAGGGATGGGGCGGCGAGGTGTGTGCTGGACCTCCCCGCTACGGCCGCCTACTCACTGCGCGTCTCGGTGGAGACGGTGTTTTCGGCCGTTGCCGCGCGAGGATGTCCATCACCTGCCGGACCGTGCCGCGTTGATGGCCGATGTCGTCGCTTCTTAGGGCGAGTGCCATGCTTGGTGGCATTGGGTCTTGGGTGTCTTCTGGGGGCCTGCAGTCCCATAAAAGATGTGGTGTTGTAGCCCTGGCTGCGTTGCATTGTTGACAGTGGTCGGTCGGGTAAACCGTGGGGCAGACGTGCTTGGCGAATACGGGGGTCCATATCGCTTCCGTTTGGAGTTGACGGAGTATCGTCGACTCCGCTCGTGGGAGGTCGGGGTGCGGCGGTGGGTACTTTCGTCTGGTGTCGCAGTACCAGTACCAGGCTAGAATCTCACCGTATGTGAGGAGCGACGTGGGTTTGGGGGGGGGGGGGCTATTGGACGGAACGTGCGGGGTTGTGTACTGCTGCGCAAATGGTGGTGAGCGTGCGTGCCGCAGCGTCCACCTCCGCATTCCTGTTAACGGTTCCGCCATTCGGTAGGTCGGTGTGGGCCGGGAACCATCTGAGTCGGGCGAGCTTTGCGGGTGCCCGGGAGGGGGTGCAGATCCGTAGGGTGGCGGGGGCTAACTGGTTGGGGGCAAAACGGAGGATCGCTACGCGAGATCGCTGAGGACCGTGGTGCACGGAAGTTCGGTGAGGGCCAGAGCGATAGCGAACTCCTCGGCCAGAGTCGTGTGTGTTGTACGTATGCTTGCGGCTGTCTTGAGGGCTCCCGTGGCTGCTGATATGACGGCGACCGCGTAAGCATCGGGTCTGCCGGGGTATGGTGCGGCGTCGACGTAGTAAGCGCTTGTGTCTTGTGCGTACATCTTGGTTCTGTGAACGATAAGATCAATGAAATAAAGTGCACGGCTTCAGCGCCTCTCGCCCCGGCGTCGCGTCCAATTGAGACTAAATAGGAATTAGCGAGGGGTAGTGCTGTATCTTCTTTAGCGCAACCATTGATATCAACGTCGAATGTATGTTTTGCTAGCCAACACCAGAAGTGTTATTAACAAACGTGAACTACTCAATTCTTCCATCGATGCCTGTTGTGCTGATGTAGTTGCTCTCACCGAAACCTGGCTACATTCTAACATTCACAACAGCCAAATATTCGATAACTTTTCTTGCTTCGAAATTTACCGGTGGGATCGCACCCAACGCAAAGGGGGTGGTGTCTTGCTTGCCATTAAGAAGTCTATACGAGCCACTGCTAATCATTTTCAAAGTGAACTAGAAGCCGTGTGGTCATGTGTAGAGATTGGCCACCGCAAATTTGTATTTGGTGTTTGTTACCGCCCGCCCTCCTATCGTTCTAGCTTTGTATCCGAGCTACATGATGCACTTCACCATGTCTCTACGCGACACCCATGCGCACCAATTTTGCTCTCAGGCGATTTCAATTTCCCTAGTATATGCTGGACTCATGAACCTCCTTTATCTCTCGCTTATTCTTCCGAGGGCAAGAAATTTCTTGATCTTTGTTCAATTTTTTCTTTGTCGCAGATGGTTACTCAACCAACAAGAATTACTAGTGATAGTGCTAATACTCTTGACCTTTTTTTAACTACTCATCCGGAGCTTGTTTCAAAGGTTTCTTACCTACCTGGCATAAGCGACCATTTGCTACTTTCGCCGATGTTAACGTTACCGTATCAAAATCGGCTAATACCACTAAGCTGTTTCGCGATTATAATAAAGCTAACTTCGACGCCATTAATTAAAAACTGTCCAGACTTTTAGCCTTTTCTTGAATAAATTCGATAACCGCACGGTCGATGTAAATTGGAATTTGTTCAAATCGAAAATTCATCAACTGATAAACAAATACATCCCTTTACCGAAGCTCTCTTCGAACTTTAACGCGCCATGGTTTAACATCAACCTTAAGAGACTGTCCAATCGGAAAAAACGACTCTGCCGGGCGATGAAGCGGTTTCCGTCCGAAAATCGTATTACTTCATATAAAGTTGCTAACTCCCGCTACGTAAGTGCACTAAAAAGCGCTAAATTTATTTTCCTTCAGCACACCTTACCTTTCATGCTTATCACTGACCCAAAGAAATTTTGGTGTGTCGTCAGAACTAACAAAGATACTTCTATTCGCCTAGTTGATTGTAATGGTTGTGTTGTCCCTGATTCTGAATGTCCTCATGTGTTAATGGTCTTTTCAACCGGAACTTTGTCGCGCCTTTTGATTTGTTATTGCCCAGCGAAGCATCCTATAACGTTTTACCAATAGGTCCCATTATGATTGATTTAGCCTGCATTGCTAAATTAATAGGATCATTAAAACCTTCATGTAATCCCGGAAGCGGTCTAATCACTACAAAGCTTTTGAAAAGCACTCTTACTTACTCATCAATGATATTGTCTAAACTTTGTCAACAGTCACTGGATACCCGTGAATTACCGTCTGACTGGAAGGTCGGGAGGTGGTCGCTCTGCACAAGTCCGGAAGTAAAGAGTCTCCCTATAATTATCGCCCCATCTCATTGACAAGTGTCCCATGTAAATTCTAGAGCATGTATTGTTTTCTCATCTTGTAAGGTTTCTTGATTCTAACTCATTTTTTTCATGCGCACAACATGGTTTTCGCAAAACATTTTCATGTGAGACACAGTTGCTAACCTTCACCCATCAACTTCATGGCATTTTGGGTCGTCCTTCACGTGCCGATTGCATTTTTGTATCTTCGCAAAAGCTTTCGATAAGGTAAACCATAAACTACTACTTTTCAAGCTTAGCAAACCAAACCTTGATTGCAATCTTTTCGCCTGGTTGGAGCAGTTTCTTCTGAACCGTTCACAGTTTGTAACATGCAAAGACCATGAATCTTCGCTTAGTCCCGTTTTATCTGGTATGCCCGAAGGTTCAGTACTTGGTCCTCTTCTTTTTCTTGTATATATAAATGATTTGCCAGACCATGTTTCCTCTAACATCCACCTATTTGCTGATGACTGTGTTATTTTTGTGAAATAAAGAATTTTAACGATACTAACCTATTGCAAAATGATATCGCTGCCATATCAGATTGGTGCTTGAAGTGGCAAATGGAACTTAACACATATAAATGTAAAGTTTTGCATATTTCACGGTCGAACATTTCTTCCCCTGCTTCCTACCTCAATAACACGCCGTTCGAAAACGTTACATCATAGCGGTACTTTGGTGTTAATATTTGTGATAATCTAACCTGGTCTTTGCATGTTGAGAATTTAATAAACAGCGCTAATCGCATGTTAGGCTACTTACGCCGGAACTTTCGTTCCGCACCGGTTTCATTAAAAACACTGTTATACAAAACATTAGTCAGGTCAAAAACTGAATACGCAACCTCAATTTGGGACCCCAGCTCGGAAACCCTTACTAAATCATTAGAACTAGTCCAGAAGAACGCCGCTCGTCTCATTCTTCACAATTACAGCAGAGCAGCTCGTCTTACATCCGTGAAAAATTCCTTGCAATTACCTCATCTGGCTACTCGTCGAAATACAGTAGACTTTCCTTCTTCTATAACATTTATTACCACAACTCTATTTTACGCACAGCTCTCATTTCCCCACCTTCGTGTGTTTCGCCCCGCACTGACCACCCTCACAAAGTAGGCAATATGACATGTCTCAATAACACGTGTTTTGAGCCATTCATTCCTGGTACATCGAACGAATGGAACCACCTTCCCGGACCAATTGCTGGCATTCAAGATAACGAACGCTTCCGCACTGCATTATTAACAATGTAACAGATTTAAGTGTACGTGTTTAGTTGTTGCTGCTGCACTTTGTTTTATTTCTTTGTGGTATTGCTCCCCCTACATGAACCCCCACTCCCCTCTGTAATGCCTTTGCCTTGAGGGTAAAATAAATAAATAAATATGTTGCAGATGATGAATGTTTGCGAGTGCTCACCCTAAGACAAGACAGCCCAGCATTAAATCCTTTGTCAGGTGCAGATCCCCAGGTATACTTTTGTATTATTTACCCCACTCCTTTTGTGCAGTGTTCGTGAAATTTATGTTACATTGCTTGTATAAGTATGTCAGGTATGAGTGCTCCGCAGGGATATATAAGCGCACAAAACCGGTTTACTTCCTGGTGTGTGGGCATATCATGACCATTTGAGGAAACGCTGCTTACGGAGACACTCTTAGTAAATTTCAGGGCAGGGGAAATACAATCAATTCCCCGTATATTCCGGCTTCGCAACATTGGTCCGTGACACACACCTGGCGCTCATACAGACCGAACGTACCACACAAGATCGCGCCAGAAACGTTTACCCTCCCGTAAATTCTTCGCATTTGTGAACAGAGTGATTGCTGCACATTAATGTGTACTTCGAACGCATGGAAACGTTCAATCTCAGCCTCGAACGTGCCACACAACCAGCGGCGACCGTGGGGAGCGGGCCGGTGACTCCCGCGGCTGCTTTCGAAACGGACCGCTAGGGGGATTTAAGTGGCACCCCTACAGGCAGCGCTCGAGGCGTAGAATTCGTCTATGAGACGTGAAATTCCATGCAACGGCACTTGAGAACAAGAACACACGTCAAGGATCAGTTCTTTCTACACTCCTTTTCAATCTCGCCGTCCTGTATCACGGCTTCCCTCACATACATCACACACTTTAGGCAGACATCACCATGTGGACAGACACCGACTCCATGAGAAGTATCCAAGAATACCTTCTATAGGCTACCGACGTTGTTCTTAATATGCTTCCTCCGTGCCACTTAATGGTCCCCCCAAAATTTGAACTTGTCATCATTCGTAACATCCACCTGCTCTACAGAAAGAACCAGTCTGTATTTATCTCGACGGTCATACTATACCTCCCAGCTCCCCACTTACATCATCAGCCTCATCATACAGCCTAGCCTCATCATACAGGCCAATACAAGAAACATTGGAACGTTATCTAAACTTTCCAAGGCTTTGAAACAAGTCTTCCACACGGTTAGACGTGCACCTAATCGCTGCCGTGGCATGAAGGAAAAAGACTTGTCCGACTGGTCCAAGCTCTCCTTATCTCATTTGTCACATACGTCACGCACTATCTTACCCTCACCAAAGTGACAAGACACCATTCACCGGTTTATACGCAAAGCTTTAAAACAAGTATTCAGTCTTCCTATGAACACCTCCATGGACCGTCTCTTACAATTGGGCCTCCACAACACGGTGTCAGAAGTTATTGATGGTCATTTATCTAGCCAACGTAACTGTCTCAGCCAAAGACTTGCGGGCATAGCACTCCTAAAAAGTCTTGACATCCCATGTCAGTTCGTTGTCTCTCAGCCCTTCCCTGTTCAATGGAGAAGTGCTATCAGGGTATCCCCCTAGCCCAAATATGCACCCTGACCTACATCCTGGCCGCCGAAAAGCGCGACGCCAAGCGCACGAGACCGTCTTTGGAAGGTGTAGAGACGTCTCCTATACTGTCGGTAGCAACTACCCCAACGGAGAGCATAAAGTAGCCGTAGTCACCTCCAAAACCACCATCGTAACTACTGCAACAACCAACACTTCTTCAACATGCATTGCCGAATAGTTCGCTATTGCATTACCCCTCGTTAATACGAAGAACCCTTTCATCACACATTCTGAAGCAGCCTGTATAAGCTTCCTAGCTGGGAGGGTGGCCCACTCCACTTTCCAACCACCGTATTATCATCAACCCTGCCGGAAAGTTACCCTCCTGTTACTCCTGGCCATTCCTCACTGATGGGAAATAACTTTGCTCACGAGCAAGCCTGCGCTCTGTCCCTCCAGCTTACCGAGAAGACCGCACCGTCTGTCGTCTAGCTAAATTCCAAGATATCACTCAATTCAAGATATCGGTATGAACGACAGCACTTTCCTCCTTCACATCCTAAAGTAAACTAGTCCGCCTTCACCATACGTTTTCTACCCAATCTCCTGGCGAATGCAAGTTCTGTTTAAAACCCAGCACCAATCCTCATATCGTATTACAGTGGAAGCACAACCGCAACTTCCCCCCTCTTCCATCCCTCTTCCCATCACTGAGCTATGGGAGAACATGGAGACCAGCAGCCATCCAGATGTCAAGACACTTTTGGCCTCCAGAGCAAAGGCTGTACGCTCATCACATGGGTTCCTAAAATTGGGAACCACTCCTACATCACCGGCTCAAATAAACGTTTTTTACTACTGTAAATACTGTAGAACTTCGTTCTTACTCTCATCAGTGATGCGTTTTCCCGGCTGCTGCGTTGTTTTTGTCTAGTCCCTGCACAGCTCACATAGGGTAACATGTATTAAAATCCTCGCTCTTACGTCATGCCTCATAGTTCGTTTCCTGGATCATTCGTCGCCATCTGACATGTCGAATCTGCCTGGGCAACATTTCCGGACCGCCATTTTGACGTTTGATGAACCTTGGCCAGGTTGGCTACGGAATTGACTGCATGAGGCCGCAAGCGGATGCGATTCCTCACCACTCGATGGCCATATGTTACGCTATGCTATAACTATCATGACTGCGCTAACAACGGAAGTTTCACTTCGGAATGCGGGAAATGCGCGTTTGCCATCAAAGCACCACCGCAGGAATAGCCCTTGCTCTCGTCGTGATCGTGCGTTTGAAGCTTTGGGAACATCCTTGAACTTGCAACAGCGAATTTTGTCGTGCCTTCAGTGCCGCAAAAAGGGGAGGCGCTCTCTCTCCAGGAAAAGCTGGACGTACTAAACTCAGTGGACAAGCAGCCACTGCGGAAGAGAGCAGACACAGCTAGGGACCTTGTATTGCCACGCGTGGTGTTTTTCAGCGATTTAAAAAAGCTGCAATCCTAATTTCTCAAGATTTTTCAAGGTTCGGAAGCCAACGTTCGGGTAATACATGGTTGCAAGTCAAAGCTAGACGATGTTCATTCATGTTTGAAGGTTTCCTCACTGCTGCGGTTTTCTGGTAGTTACGTTATGGTGTCCCGGTCCGGCTAAAATCGCATGAACGGGATACCACTTTACTATATTTCAAGAGGCACTTAGGCAAGGAGGCACTGCCTTGGTCAACCATGCTACAATTGTGAATTCAAGATCACAGGTAACAAATATTAGCATCCTTTAAGGGAATACACTTTTTGCCCCTAATCGGTAAATAACTCCTGAAATTCGGACAGAAAAGGAGTCGGGGATGACGAAAGTGAGAGATAGAACGTCAAGGCATGCGCTCGTTAGGGCTCCTGCGCAACGAGCGGAGGCCCGAGGCTCTCCAGGCAAGCTAATAGACACAGCCGCACCGATCCCCTTCTACGAACTCCTCCTAGCACGTGCCTCTTGTACATTGTCGAGTTGGGCAGAGCCAATTATCCGCGAGCGACAGCCTATTCTCTTCCGCGCCGGCTGCGGCGACTGTCTTCCGCATCCTAACTTTCGTTCGGGTGGAATCCACTTTGCCCCTCTTTTAATTCTCGGATTTCTCTGAAAACGGACTCCTCAGTATTCATGTTCAGCAAAGGCTTGCTTCCTCTATGCTTCTGTTGCGCCCACTATCATCGCCATGGGCCGCACTGCCATCGTCAGCAGCGCGTGGCCTGGACAAGCAGGATAAGCCACGCGCTAGAGAACAACCGGCTCGCGAGCTCCGAGATCTGACGTGTCTTCGGTTCCTGGCTTCGATTTTCTGCTTTCCCTTTCGGGTTTGGCCAAGGGTGTTGTATTTCGGGTTAATTTTTACTGTGCTTTAAGTGAAATTGTCTAACGTGAAGCTTCCCCTAAATTGCAGGCTCGGGAAGCAGGCGAGCTGATGTCGTTCAGCTCTCCCGGCCAGGGGCCATCGCCCTGGTCGGCTTCCCTTTCAGCGCAGGAGCTGCCTCTGAATTTCTTCTCGAGTGGTGGCGTGAACAGGATCCCCGTGGCTCTGGTGCCAACCAATGGAGCGTCAATTCGGCTCAACCATCCCGAGGCAGTCCAGTCGGCGCTGCAGGGTGCCACGCAGTACTACCAAGTCGGTGACTGAGGTCCGGCAATTTGGCAAGGGTGGCCTAGTGGTGTAGATCTTCAGACCTGTCCTGCATTTCTGACCTGCTAAACTGTCGCATGTTCGGCTCCATTCCGGTGAGTGCGTTCATCTCTCATCATCTTGCGTGCTCAAAGGGCATCATTCGTGGTGTTAGCGCAGATTTGAGTGCTTCGGACGTGCTCCGCAAATTTGCAGAGGCTGGTGTTATTGCGGTGTACCGCTGTAGTCGAGAGGCTAATAACACCAAAGTCCCCACTGAGTCAGTTATTGCGACGTTTGCTGGTCTCTCCTTGCCCTTCTGAAATTAAGGTCTGGCCGCTGGTTTTCAGAGTTGACCGTTTAAACCCGCGTGCTCTTCAGTGCACAAGGTGTTGGCGGTTTGGTCACTCCTTGAGGGGTTGCAAATCGACTCTTCGATGTTGCTCATGCTGGGGCGCGCACACAGCTTCTGACTGCAATGGAGACGAGGTGAAGTGCTGTCTCTGTCAGCAGGGCCATCCAGCAAACTATTCTAACTGCCCCGCACGAGCTCAGGAAGTGAGCGTGCTTGAGGTCCTGGATAAGCGTCGCTGTTCACGGGCAGAAGCCACGGCCATCGTTAAAGAAAGGGCTTTTGGATACGCGGGTGTCGCCTCTCGTCAGGTAACTGCTATGGACTCTTCCTTGCCGTCACTTGTGGATGCTGCTGTCGCAAAAGCCATACCAGCTGTGGTTGACCGCTTTCAGGTATATTTTCAGAAGGTTTTCAGCAAATGGAAGCTCAAATTCAAGTGATTGTCGTCGCAGTTCTCTCAGTTGCTCCACGCCTTTCAGGGCATGCTTGCTTTTATGCAGCAGGCAAATCCAAACTTACCTCATCCCCCATTAGGCATTCCTCAGGCCACCACTGCTCATTTTCAGAGCTTCCCAGTTCCCCAGCCAATAAGAGCTTCTTTGGTACAGCCACCCCTTACAAACACCACGGCTAATGACACGACAGTGCTAGCGCGAGAGCCATCGCAGAATGCAGTAACGGCGCCAGCTGTGATTCCCTCCACTAGTCAGATCACCCCGAACACCCCATCTACTGAGAAGCAACTGTTGTCGAACGCTCCCCAGGATGCCTGCCAGCCACCTATTGATTGTTCCTCAGTCCCGTTTGCCTCCAGATACGTGCGATGAAACATCGACGGGGGACATGATTGTGACCTTTTGCAACAAAAGAGGCACGTCACCTCCCCCAGGCCCTTCGGCGAAGTCGAAAAACAGGAAAGCCCAGTTATGCGACAATACATCGGAGGACATCCTTACCAGAGCAGTGACGGAGGCTAATATCAACTTATCATGGCTTCTATCAAGGTGTTACAATGGAATTGCCGCTCGATTCGTTCTTCTTCTCCGGACCTTTATACTTTAACTGCTAAATTTTCACCTGAAATAATACTTCTACAGGAAACATGGTTAGACTCCGGCACAATTTTTACGTTCCCTAAATACAGAACCTTCCGCTTGGACCGTCAAGGTCGCGGTGGCGGCTTGCTGACATTAATATCCATTACCTTCTGCCGTAATGAGTTCAAAACTTTCGACTTTTTGTCCTCAGATTGTGAGATTCTTGGCATTGATTTACTTCTGCCGGGTTGCCGCCCTGTGTCGTTGATAAATGTGTATTTTCCCCGCGGAGTTAGCGAAGTTAGAGCTTTAGATGCGGCCCTTTCGGTTAGCCAAAAAGCTGTGGTTGTGGCGGGGGACTTCACCTCGCACCACGTATCTTGGGGATATAGGACTGACACCTCAGGGAGACGTCTTTGGGAATGGGCAGGGGATAATAACCTGCACTGCCGAAATGTAGGCAATGCCACATTTATAAGTGGTCAATCTCGTTCTGTCCTAGACCTCACTTTTGCGACCTCAGGGCTTGTATCTTCGTGGTCCACAATTGACTTCGAGACTAACAGTGACCACACCCCGGTACTGTTTGACATCGTTTGCGCTGCAAAAATAACAAACCACAAAGTACATTCGTTTGTCAATGTTAATAAGTTCTCCTCGGAGCTGTGCAAAGCCATCTCAGCTTTTTCACCTATGGAGCAGACAATCAGGGCTGAAAGCGTTGTCTCTGCTATTAAGGATTCCATCCTTCGAGCAAAATTTACGGTATCCTCAGTCCATAGCACCGCTTGTAGCCCTTGGTGGAATGAGGAATGCACTAGAGACTTCCGGCGTAGGAAAGCCGCCTGGCAGCAGCTTCTCCACAATCAAAGTCCGGCTAACTGGGTTAATGTTAAATTTCACCGCGCAAATTTTAAGCGAACTGTATCACGTGCGAAGGATACATTTATATTGGCCGGTTTTCCGCCCTATCACAACCGAATCGTAGACAAGCTTTATTCAAGTTTCTCAGGTCTAGGAAATCATCTTCCGTCTCTCCGAACACACCCTCCCTGGTTCGTACGCCAGAAGAATCCGTTGAATTCTTAGAGACCATAGCGAGTGATCTACAGCTGCGGTTTGCAACAAGGATTCCGTCGACAGGGTCTCGAAATTTTGGCACGGCTGACTTTGAAGAGGTCGCTATAGGCGAGCTAGATAGCGTAATTTCCCGCCTTCCAGCGTCTGCGCCTGGTCCAGACGGTATCACCGCAGCGATGATTAAACTGTTGTACAATGAAGCCCCGGCAGACCTGTTGAATGTGGTTAATATTTCTCTTAAAAACGCGTGGATACTTCCTGAATGGCGCTTGGCCAAGATCTTACTTTTTTTAAAGAAACCGGAGCTTGGATTTACAATTGATAATATTAGGCCAATAGCACTAACATCCACCCTTGTAAAAGTAATTGAGCGCGTTTTGCTTCTCCGTATTAATAAGTTTTTGCGTACAAGGAACATACTCAACTGCAGACAAATTGGTTTTAGGAAAGGATGCTCTATCTGGTGGGCGCATATAGACTTGGAAAGTCGCATCCACTGGTCCCGACGAAATAAGCAGATCGCAGCATTGGTCACCTTGGACATTTCGAAAGCCTACGACAGTGTGGAATATGGCATCCTTCTAGATCTCCTAGCTCGCTATTCGTTTCCGGAGTACATTACTGCGTGGGTAGCGGCTTTTCTGGAAAACAGAGAGTTTTTTCTGTTCCCCAAAATGGTTACGCATCTTCCCGGTATAAGCAGACACGTGGAGTACCCCAGGGGTCTGTTATCTCCCCAGTGTTATTCAATGTGCTTTTGAGCTCCATACCCATTCACCGAGATGTGCATACATATGTCTATGCAGATGACATCGCCTTTTTCTCTTCATCGCAAGACATCCATTCCCTTATTTCATTCCCTTCAATCATATTTAAATGCCCTGGAAGCGTGGTTGGATACTTTGAAATTTTCTTTAAACATTAATAAGTGTGCCATCCTCGTGTTCCCTCTTACGGACCAAATATCGATTTCGTTATCGTATCACCAACAAACCATTCGTCAGGTTGATTCGCTAAAATATCTTGGGGTCATATATGACAGAAAATTGAATTGGCGCCTACACATTGAACATATAGCTGCGAAAGGCTCCCGTGCTGTGGCTCTACTGAGGGGTCTTAGCCACAAAAGAACAGGTCTGAGGGCAGATACGCTCTTGATGATTTACAGCATGTATGTTCAAACAATCTTAGAATTGGGTGTGTTGTATTCTCTGGGGCTGCGACATATAAGCTCATGCCTTTGGTGAAGCTGGAACGACAAGCTTTGCGTTGCTGCTTAGGCCTACCCGGTTACGTCCCGATTCGGGTATTATACTTGGAGGCCGGAGTCCCAACGCTGAATTCCAGGTTTAAATATCTCACCATCAATGCATTTGCAAAGTACCTAGAGTCACCGCTGGCCAGATCACAGGCTGTGTTTGTCCAACACGCATTTGCGTTTTTCGGCACTAATTCGTCTCGTATCCGGCGCCCGCAGGTCATTTTTGCCAATTCTTTACTTCATCCATTAAACACCACGCTCCTATCAGTCCCCCTCTTGCAGTCTCAACCCACAGTAGTGGAGGTTTCTTTTGATAACATTTTCCCAAAACATGCTAAGTTGCTTCCAACCAACTTAATTAAAAACATTCTCCTGGCTCACCAATCCGAATACCCATCGCACGTGGTTATTGCAACCGACGCCTCTGGAAAAAATGAGAAATTTGGGGTGGGTATCTTCTCTCCGGCATTGAATTGGTCTTTTTCATTGCGTCTACCCGATTATATTCCCATATTTTATGCAGAATTTCTGGCTATTCTTCTTGCTGTTCTGAAACTCGATTCGGCGCAATCTTCAGTGATGATACTGACGGATTCCCTCTCCGTGTGCATGGTCCTTTCTTCAGAAACTGTCAGTCCCATGCTTAAAACTTTTTACTCCTTCGTTCCCACGTATGTGCGGGCAATTAGGCTTGTCTGGCTGCCTGGCCACTGTGGATTAGCCCTTAATGAAGCCGCGGATACACTAGCGAAAATGGCATTGTCGTTACCTATTGTGGAGGTGCTTCCCCCGTTTGCTTGTGTGTTGTTAGCCCGTTATCGACAATACCTGTTGGCCCAGGACGTGTCCGATCACGGGCTGCGCACCTCTCCGGAAATCGACCACCTCAGGTTTCGGTGGAAAAGAAGCCTCTGCCAAACTCGCTCGTGCGAAGTTTCGCTGACTTCGTTTCGGTGTGGTGTTCCCCCACTTAACAGGTATCTTTACCGGGCAGATCTAGCAACCTCACCCTTGTGCCACTTCTGCCATGAAATTGAATCGGATGAGCATTTCTTCCTCTTTTGCCGCCGATTCTCGCATCACCGGAGAAGACTGCTGGAGGCTCCCCTGCGGCGTCTTGGAATGCCACTAACCTTGCCAGTGCTTTTGTCGTTTGGAGGCACACAGCTAGGTCACTGCCATGGGGATGTCTGTCAAGCCATTCATTCCTTCATTTCAGAGACAGCTCGTCTGCCTTGTTAAAATGATTCTGATCAGGCTCTCTCACTCCTCTTTCTCCTTCTATTTCTGTCTTCAACCTATAGTCTAAATTCTTTCTTCGACTGCACCTTTTTGCCTATCTGGTTTTTTTGTTAAAAAAATACACTCTTCTTGGCCAATCCCCCTGAGTGGGTATGCGCCACTTTATGGGCCACCACCACCACCACCCAGGCTTCGGCACTGCTCGGCCGCGTTCCACGGGCGCTCCCCGACTTGCGGACTCCTGCTGCCATCAAATCTCCTCTGAAAATAAATGTAGGGTCAGCCGCACCATCACATCGGCTCCTACATTAATTGGTGACCCGGACGTGGGCAGTATGGAGCCCCACTTCGCTTGCCCTCTGCCGCCCTACCCGGCCTTCAAGCGACCCTACCCCCGAGTCTGGTTCTTAAAAATGGAAACGAAGCGCACTTCTTGATCCGCCGCATCGACTCATAGACCGAGCACTACCGCATCACCACCACCCTGCTTCTGGCCGACCTACGCTTTGCGCCGATAAAACACGGTGAGCGGCCTTACGACACGCTACAGGCCTACATGATGGCGCGCCTCGGCTCGAGTCATTGGCCGACTAAAGGACGCTGCATCGCCCTCTTTCCCGGTTTCCTAGCAAGCGGTCACGCATGATGAAAAGGGAACCGCGCTATCCAGCTTGCAGCATCCCTCGTACACAAACGAGTTTCCTACGTGAGACCGAAGCAGCGTTGCACCACCACTGGGTTTCGCTGAACATCAGCCATCCACCTTCGGCCACTCCAATCCAGCTGCAGCCAGCCACTCGACTCCTGGTGATTACACCACGACACTCTATACAACGGCGTTGCCACCTCGCCCACCGTTCTACCCCAAGAACCCCGAGGTGTGGCTTATGCAGATGGAATGCTTTTTCGACCTGTACCACGTTACAGCCCAGGAGGACCGTTACTCCCTAACGTACGAGCTCCTACCATCTAGCTTGGCCTCCACCTTGCCGTAGCCTAAAGCCCAACCCTACGACGAGCTCAGGGAGCCCTCCTCATGCGCTATGGTCGATACCTAAAACCACCCGCGCCGAGCCTCCCACCTCGCCTATGGAGGATCACCTGCCTCACACCACCATGCTGGCAGCGACGGTGCCGCTCTGTGGCAACACGACAACTACTACGGCCACGCTTTGCCCCGCGGATGCCAGCCCAACAGCACCGACAGTGAAAGACTGTACGTCACACCCTAGCAGTTCGTCACCCTGTGTATCGACGCTGTTTCCCCGCAGCACTCAAGCCCCGGGGTGGGCCCTGACGCAACCTCGTTTACCACCTTTCGTGCAAGTGGCTCCTGTCGACCAAAGCGCAATTTCGGCATCCACTGCATCATTTTCGTCGACGCCACTGGGGCCACCAGTCGAAGACGCTGCGTCCGGCGCATCTCGACCATCTGTGATGTGGCGGACGCGCTTACTCCATCTCCGCTGCAGTCGCCGCATTGTACGCTCGAGAAGCACACTGTGGTACTCGTTAGCGACGACGATGAAAGCCCATCCTCCGACGAGCTGATGCCGCGGTCCCGCGTGACCGGCCATTAAAACAAAGCCGACGTCAAGCTTAAACGTCGCCGCCGACATCGCAAGCACCGCCCACGACGACCGTCTTCTACGAGGGCGAAATTCCAACTAAACCGTTTGCTGCGACTACGCCGGCGCCTATGGTGCCTGCCATGGACCCGTCATTGGTTCTGCCCGAGTTATCGCCTACTTTTAGTGACATGCCCACCACGCGCATACAGCGGACCTCCTCGGCGTCTCCTCCAGATTTCACGTCAAGCACACTCATACACTCATGCATCCTGCGCCCAGCTGTATCCCCTGAACTTCCACTTGAACACCTCAGGCGTGCTGCTAATAGACGGGCACACTTACGTCGTGGGACGCTACACTTACTACGCCCGCTTTTCCAGACCCGTCCCCCTATCACCTACATTAATGTGGACAACCGCGATTGCCGGACATCGGACCAGCCGATTCATGGTCAAGCTCGTCCGGTACGCCACTCCCAGCCCAGGCCACCGGAGGTTATAATGTGCACAGGAAGCCCTCATGACGACAACTTGGACTGTCAGCGGATGCTATTTCGGGACTGATCAGAACGACTCTATAACCTTAGATCCCTTTTCACTTGGACTACTTAAGGAACTCTGACCGCGGACACACCCTGTACATAGCTTTCCTTGCTAGTTGTTCATGTTCTTCTTTTCTTTTGTCGCGCTCCGCGCTAGGGGGGGGGGGGAGCCCTGTAGCGGCACTTCGTAATCCACAGCAGGCGCCCACTATCATCGCCATGGCCCGCACTGCCATCGTCAGCAGCGCGTGGCCTCGACACGCAGGACGAACCACGCGTCAGAGAACACCCAGGCTTCGGCACTGCTCGGCCGCGTTCCACGGGTGCTCCCAGACTCGCGGACTCCTGCTGCCGTCAAATCTCCTCTGAAAATATTAGTAGGGTCAGCCGCACCATCACATCGGCGCCTCCACTTCCTTTTCTGTCGGTTCGCATCTCACGGATGCCTGGGGACATGTCGCCCGTAACGACTGCCATCGAGAGAGTCTCAGATGTGCCCCTTTATTCTTGGTGCTCCTTGCAGCAAGTTCGCGTTAAATAAGAACGCTAAAACAAGAACGCTGCACTGTCATTCTCACAAATTGCGGTAAGGGGATCTAGGCGTGAATAAACCTTCGTATCTGCTCCTTCAATTGGTTATGTTTCACTTATTCCAGCTGCTTCGCATTTCAAGGGTGTCGTAAAATACTTCTGTTGATGTTTTTTTGCAATTTCTTTCGTTCAAATGACGTGTGATGAGTCTGTGGGTTCGCACGTGGCCTGTGCCTCAATCTATAAAGTACTTTGCAGTAGTTTATACAGTAGTTTGTACAGAGTAGAAGTCTTCGTTCTTGAATATTTGGTTTTAAATGGCTTATTTTAGGTACACTGTTGTCAGCGTTCTCGCATGCTGGTTTTTAACAAAAAATACGAAGGAAATATTTCCCTTTTTGTTCGAAGTACTTTTTTCGCGAACTCATCTTCAAATATACACTCTTCACGGCAGTGTACTGGCAGTCGTTGCCCGCGCTCGACAGACGCTTTTCGGTTTGGTAACGGGGCCTCGAGGCGAACGGGTGGATCGGTCAATTAACCACTCGCAGAACGTTTCATTTCAAGGGCGATTAGGTTGAAAACCAGGCGCACGTTAATTATAGGAACCATGCAATGTAATTCGTCCGGAAACTTTTGGACAAACGGTGTCAGGTACGTCATCGCGGGTCCGGAAACTTTTGGAGAAACGGTGTCAGGTACGTCATCGGGGCCCTGTGTCCGGGCTGGCAAGCCGGTAAAAAACCCCTGGGTGATCGCTAGGGACCACATTTGTGTTTTGAAATTATAACCTGGGTTCAAGCAATGTTCACCTGGTCGAAATAGGGAGGAGGAGGATAAACTTTATTGGGAGCATCGTAATGTGGTGTGGGGCCCTCATTCCAGGACTCCATTGGATACCCCTGCCGCTACGGCCCTTTCCACCAGCCTAAGCTGGGAATCGAGACCAAGGCTGGACAGCTCCTTTTCCCACTGCTCACGGGAAGGGTGCGCGATTCTTGGAATATTGGGGCTTGCCGAACACTCCCATACCATATGGTACAGGGTGCCCGGGGAAGCGCAAAATTTGCACAGCTGGAAGTACTGAGTGGGATGGAGCAAGTGAAGTTTTGACGAATGAGGAAACGTATTTGTTTGGAGGAGCCGGAGGGCAGTGCTCCTGCTCTTTGGTTAGGGATGCATGACCGGGCGGATAGGTCATTCTTTGGCACTTATAGTACCCCGTTATGTCTTGATACGTAACCAAAGGACACGCAGTCTCTAACCTACACCCTCGTGTCGCCTGGCGGGATAGATCTCGGGCGATGTCATGGGCGGTCGTGTTGCCCTTGAGGGTTGAGTGGGCTGGCGTTCAAATAATCTTCACTTTTCTTTCGGGTGGCTTTTGCAGCAGGATGTTCAGAGCCGTTTTGGAAATTCTACCACGAAGGAAGTTTCGGCAAGCCTGTTGCGAGTCCGTAATAACGGTATCCGCATTTGTCTGGGAGATGGCCAGAGCAATGGCCGCTTCCTCTGCCTGGGTAGTGGTTGTGAAGGGCAAGGTGATGCTGGTGAGGTGGTTCTCTGTTGAAGTAATCACGGCTGTCATGGCTCCCCTTCTGGCGTAGTCGGCGGCGTCGGTGTAAACCGTGCGATCTCGGTCCCTGTGTCGTTTGTCGAGAGTGCGCGCTCTTGATTCTCTTCTCCCTGCGTGGTGAGTAGGGTCCATCTTGCGGGGTATAGGTGCAACGTCAATGTTTATTCTTATTTTTGGTGGTACGTCGCGTACTTGCTGGGATCTTTCTTCGGGGGACGCCATTCCCAGTCTGCTGAGGAGACTCCTCCCGCAGGGCGTCGTGCTTAGTCGCAGACGCTGGCTGGCGAGGTGGGTCTCGACTAGTTTGGCGGCCGTGTTATGTAGGCCCAATTTCAGAAGCCTGTTGGTCGAGGTATTAATAGGGAGCCTCAAAGCATGCTTATAGGCTTTCCGGATCATGGTGTCAATCTTGGCCAAGTCGCCCTTGCTTAATATAGCATAGGGAATGGCGTAGGTAATGCGTGAGATGACGAAGGCCTCTACCAGACGAAGGGTGTCCGCCTCCTTCATTCCCCTCGCTTTGGTGGTTATTCTTCGGAGCATGTGGGTAATTTGTCCCGTTGTGTGATTGAGCCGGTTAAGAAGAATGGTGTTTGAGCAGTCCTCTTGAAAAGTCATACCGAGGACTTTGATGTGAGGTGACGGTAGGATGGTATGGCCGTCCAGGGTGATCTGGATGCCGGAATCTTGGACTTTTTTCCTTCTTCTCTTTCCGACCATAACAAGTTCGGACTTGTGTGGTGAGCAGGAAAGCCCGCACGTCCTTGCGTAGTCACTCACAGCATCAGCGGCCAGCTGGAGACGGTCCTGCATCTCGCCTACCGAACCCTTGCCTGTCCACACGGTAATATCATCGGCATATAAGCCGTGGTGCAGATCCGGGATGGCCCCCAGGATGGTAGGTAGGCCTATAAGGGCTACGTTAAAAAGTAGGGGAGATAAAACCGCTCCTTGTGGTGTGCCTCTGCCACCCACGTCAATGGTACCGGAGGACAAGTCACCAAGCCTGAGGATGGCTTTTCTATTTGATAAAAAATCGCGGACGTAATTGTAACTCCGTGTTCCACAGTCAAGGCTGTTCAGGTTGGTCAGAATCGCTTGGTGAGTGACGTTATCGAAAGGTCCTTTCAGGTCCATGGCCAGGATGGCTTTCGGAGTGTGGCGGTTGGCTTGGCCTATTACATCTTCCTTTATCTGCAGGAGGATGTCCTGGGTTGAAAGATGACGGCGGAAACCAAACATGGTTGATGGCATCTTGTTTGTTTCTTCCAGGTAGGATTGAAGTCTTTCGAGGATGATATGCTCGAGTAGCTTCCCCACACAAGAGGTGAGGGAGATCGGGCGGAGGTTTTGGATATCTGTTTTTTCCCCGTTTTCGGAATTAAATGGACCTCGGCCGTCTTCCACTCCCCGGGGAGCGTACCGTCCCTTCAACAAGTATTCATAAATGCGGTTAGCGCAATCACCGAGGACGTATCAAGATTCGCCAATGCCTTGTTTGTTATTTGATCTAGTCCGGGAGTGGTGTTCCTGTGAATTTTTGCAAGTGCTGCCTATATGAATTAGAATTGCACTTTAAACTATTCACATTCTTTGTGGAAGAGGGACAACGTGTTTTGTCAACAAGTTTATTGTGAGTCGTAGTGTCTGTAAAGACGAGCCGACGAGACGAGTTGGTATAAATAAGAATTGCGAGCGATGCTTTTTTGCGCAATTGATTTGCCCCTGAAAACTCACCATGGGCTCGTGCTACTGTAGGTTGTTAAAATAAAGCAACCTTTCTTCATCACGGACCATGTTGTCTTCAGAGGACTATGTTGCAATGGTGTTTCTACTCTTTTCATACATTGACAATAGTGAATACATCAATTAAATACGGCCAGGCGTAATGCAGCCACTGCCATCAGGTTGTCCGCCAGAACGTCCGTCGCTATGCATACTGGCTGTGTCAGCGCTGAAGTTGGCTGTTTGCGCCTGCTGTCGAGAAGATTGGGGCACACACTGTGCAGCGGCAGCGGTTGCAGACGACTAAAAAATAACCGAAAGCTTGACAGCACATTTCTTTATATCTGAATGGGGATTAAGGCAGATGCAGATATCAAAGTTTTTCTAAAACACTACGACAAAGCTGCATCAAAACATAGAAAAGCTCTCTTAAAGCATTGCTCTTCTCGACTCCCATTTGTCCCTGGATGACAACTGACTTACTTAAAATGATTAAAAACCGAGATCACTGGCCTAGTAAAATGAAACGACACAAAGATAATAATTAACATAAAAACAATAGGAACTCTGCCTAACCAATTTCTCTCACAGATACGCAAGCAGAAAAAAGATTATAATAAATTTATACCAAAAAATAGCGGAAGCTCAAAAAACATCTGGCCCATCATAAACTCGAGTTTTTGAAGCGCTCATCATAACGATCGATTGACCGGTTATGATGATTAGCATACCAAAAGCTTAGCATACTTCCTGAACTGCGACCTTGGTACTCTTGCAGCGCAGTTCAATGATTCCTTTGTTAATATAAGCAACAAGCTAACTAATACCTTCAGCGATGAAGAAACCCCCAGGCTGCCCTCGCCGATTATTAACAGCTTGGTTCCAGAGAGCTAACCACCTCTGAAGTAATCGACGTGAATAGAACCATCCAATCAAATAAGGCAATAGGTCATGACGAATTATCGATTAATATATTAAAACATAACATTGACATTTTGTGCTACTCACTGGAAAAAATATTTAGTAACCCTTTTTTGACAGGAACTTACCCCGAGCCGCTACAAATTAGGAAAGTGGTGCCCGTACATAAAGGAGGCGATCCTAACTTAACTGAAAACTACGGTGGTATAACAATTTTATTCGGAAATAACATGTTTTGAGATGCTAATAGGGTAATGGCATTCATTTAAAAATGTGCTATCTTAACAACGAAAACAACACTGTTTTTGGCAATAAACTGCTCATCCACAAGGGCGGTTAGTGAAGATACCGAAGAAATCAACCAAGCCCTGAATAATAATAGTTTGACAATAGGCGTATTCCTTGATATTCGAAAGGCATTCGATTCCGTTGACCACAACCTTCTGTTGCAAAAACTTTAGCGTTATGGATTTCGAGAGCCAGCATTAACTTTTTCCGGAGCTACATGGCGAACCACAAACAGTTCGTGCAGATAGCTGCAAATTTCACTTAAAAACTGTCAAAGCTGGGGTACCCAAGGGGTCTGTACTCAGTTCCCATATTATTTTCTCGGTTTATCAATGACTCCTGAATTCGCTAAGACATGGCGATACCACCATCTACGCTGATGCAGCTCTACTCATCTCTGATCGCAGTTTAAAAGAAAACCGAAACTTTAGCAAGCGTAGAATTACGTAATATATTAAAGCACTGTACCAGTAGTAAGTTAGCTCTCAACATTAAAAAAAACTTTATAGTCTTCTGCTCTATTTGGAAAAACCTAACAGTAGTTGCGACCGGGAAGGCCGTCCCGAGCCGAGCTCCGTCGCCTCCAATATACGTGTGGTAGCGTGGTTTGAAGGAGCGGCCAGCCGCTGTTGCAGCCGTGAATAAGTGCAGAAGCCGTAGGCTAACGTAACTGTTTACTTCATAGCGACAGGTGAGCCAAAGCCAAAGAATAATGCCCCGACGGGCGAGTAACAGTACAGTACTCGAGCAGAGTGACAGCATTGATTCACTGCTCATCCAGGAATGAAACTACAGCACTTGGGCGGCTCGTATTTATACCCAAAAGCGGCAACGGTCAAAACAGCGTTCCCTCTAGATTTTGCACACGCTACGAACGTCACAAACACACATACACTCTTTCCAGAGTTCCTGAGCAGTCGGTAGGAGTGGCGCACGCTGACTACGAGAGAGGGGAGAGAGAGGAATCCGCTGCGAACGCGAGGCTCTCGTGTTCTTGGGACGCGTCTCGACGTGAAAGTATGAGTCACCGACACGGTGGGGCTTGTCTCAAAGGCGCTCGTAGTGGCCTCGCCACACAGCCGAGGAGTATTGAAACGAAGCCCAACGGCCGGCTGAATGGTAACACAGTAGGACTGCAAATTATTCATGGGAAATACCACACTTAGTAAGGGTGAGCAACATAAATACTTAGGAGTAATTATTGACAAGCCCCTAATCTAGGCACACACCATATAGAAATACTTAGGCAAAAATTTGTCGCTTGGTTGCTACACATAGTTCAAGCACATAAACACTTTTACCGTAAACCACTATGATTCGTGTACTATAGTAGTTTCCATTCTGACGTTACGTAGTGTATAGAGTCTTGGGCATTCCCATATGCGTCATATAGTGACCTTATGGCCAAACCTCCAAAAAAAGCGATTAGAATATTGACATACGCCCCCACCCCTGTACTATCATGCCCGATTTTTTCATAACGTAAAATCATACCCATTTATTGTAGCAAGATTCTTCAAGACACCATTACTAGCCATAAAATGCTAAAAACACCTAATTGGTCATTCAATTTCATACAACCGAAGTTAGATACCAGGCACGCCCACCAATGAAACTTATCTTTACCAAGAATACGCAAGGTATATGGTCGCCTCACAATTTCCTTCTTAGGAGCCAAAATAATAAATAATATACCAGTCGAAATAAAACAAAACAGACGTAGGACTCATTCAGTTAAAACATTCTTCATGTCTGAGCTTTATGCTTCACCGTGTTAATTTGCACAGCACATTTTTCTCGGGCGCATTGTATTTTATCATTGCATTATTATGTTTGATTGTTGTTTGTGAATAATATGCTATGGATTCATTACTAGCCATGTCGGCTATGGATCCAGATGACGTTTCACCTATCTTTGTATCTTATTTTCTTCATGAACTAAAGATATCTGATGTCTGATAATGCATCTTTGATAAAATGCAACAATGTACGCGTTGCCAAAATGTCACGCTGTGAAAGAAGCAGTTTGTTATTCTTGCTTATGTATTTCACACCGCACAGTACACCAACGCCGAACGGGGGTGCTATGCGATCCTTGAACCCGCTGTCTCCATGGGGAAGATAGGTAGTTCTTGATTTTTAGAAAAATTCAAGCCTTCGAAGAACAAGTCAAAACACAGCATAAAGAAAATAATGGGGCTCCCTGTGGCCCACTGTCTGTTATTGTTGGCGTCATCACCAAAGTTACAGTACAAATAGTGAAACGTTCCGACTCGTTTCAACCTTCACATCCATGCGGGTCACGCATCCACATCGGGAGCAGGAGCCACTGAACCACCACTTATACCGTACTGCGTCACTATAACACGCTCGAAATCTCCAGGCCATGCGAATCTGTTCGATGGAAGAGGAGCGCCTTGGCTCAGCTAAATTCCATCTTTAACATTCCCTTTTCAGAGCACCTCTTACACTTTGTGTGTCGCACGTAGCCATCGACGTTTTTAAAGGTATTCAGCTAGAAACATTTCTTGGTTGCTAGTGCATTCAAGAAGTGAGCTGAAGGCACAAACGCAGTGACGGCTGCATTACGCCAAATCTCCCTGTTTCTGTAGCGATTTGTTCAAAAATGCGCATACCTTACTGCAACAGGCGGCGCTTCGACTCACGTCGCCGGCAGATGGTACCGATTATGCAGTAGTAAGCGAATACATTTGAAGTAAAGGAAAAAATGTTGAATTCTCAGTACGTGTTTATGCAGCATCGTGAGCGAAATTTTAGGAAGTTTGTGATGCTAAGAACAAAGCGCCTCTTTTTCTGGTAATCGAAACACAGTAGATATGAATGGCACAGGTCATAAAATATGCGCTCTTTATATTTAAGTCTTTTAAAAGCGGGCGTTGCAACGGCTCCATTGCATATACGCAGGCAAACGGTAACCGGGGTGAGTTTTCCTAGAGAAGCTGGTTGCTGGTCAAGTTGAGACTTTATATGTTCGCGTTTACTCGCAAGTATGTCGCCAAAACCTTCCAAACACAATAGCAGCGCGTCAATCTCAAACTCTATTTTCAAAGCTACCGAAAATATCAATGTTTCATGGGGGGGGCAGTGACAAGAGAAAGCTTACCCCCGTATTCACAAAGCTAACGTAAGTACAACTCTTTCGCTTCGGACACTTTTCGGTGCCTTAAGGCGTGTGCCTTAAAACCGAAACATGCTGAAAGGACGCCTCTTCTAGAACTTATCGGACCGAAAAGTAAGCGCTACCTAAGGTAGCTCCCGACCAACCTTAAGTGCGCCTTTTCCGGACCAGCATTGCAGACTGCTACGATAGCTTGGCTGACGTGTTTCCTTTCGCGCGTCGTTCGCGAGAAATTGATAAAGCTGTGAACAATAAAGTGCTTTCTGCAAGCAAAAACGATCCGCACACAAAACTGCCACCTTGACGCGGCCGTCCACACACCCACACTTCTAGTGGCCTGAATGTCCAACTAGACGAAAGATTCAACGAGGCGAAAGGTCCAATTCGTCACGTCATCAGCGAGCCTGAATGTCCAACGAGACGACAGGTACAAGTCGAGCCTTTCCACCAAAGAGTCCTTGAAGGTCCAATTGAGCCTGACTTAGTAACGAGATGAAAGATTCATCGAGACGAAAAGGTCCAATCGAGCCTGAATGTCCAATGAAATGAAAGGTCTGCTCAGACGAAGGGTCCAACAATGTTAGGATTCAACGTCTGAAGGTCCAACGAGACGAGAAATCCAATGAGACGAAAGGTCCAACAGTACATATTCCGTCTCGTTAGACATTTCATCTCGTTGGACATTCGACTAGGTGGACCTTTTGTCTCGTTGGACATTCAGGCTCGATTGGACCTTCCGCCTCTGTGGATCTTTCTTCTCGTTGGACAGTCAGGCTCTCACTACTAAAATGAATTTCCGCAGTACTCTAAAGTTACCTTGAATTACCTCTACCGCGATATGGTTGTGGGAGCTTCCGCATTTTCACAAGCAATAACTTTTACAAAATAAATTTGAAGTGAAACTGTACGCTTAGGACCTCTGATTTCCGTCCTAAAGTTGAGTCTGCTTGTTACTCTATTTATGAAAGCAAGCTTCGTCGTGAGTACGTTGCTGAGACTGCCCAAATAGGACTTCAGTTTCTACATTCGAACCTGTTTTATCATTCGTTGAAACTCTAAGGGATTTCCTCGTTTTTTTGTGTGTGATAATATCAGCGATAAAATAATGTTCCTCAGCTTCATGCACATGGCAGGCACGTGAGCGCTAAGCAAACAAGCAAACAGTCCCATGCTGTTCCATCCAAAAAAGGAGGGTGCTATGACAGTCGCCTGAGCCCTCATTCGTACAGCCGTCACCTTCACCGTCACGGTACCATCAGGTCAAAAAAACCGCGACATAGACGTAAACGGAGTAGCGTTCGTACTGGAGCTGTCCATCAGAGTACAGGGTCGTCCGCCTAGCGATCAGTTTAGCCTTGAATTAAGCGTGCTTTATCTGAAAAGTAAAAAAAAAAATGGCTTAGATTTTACGTGTGCTCCCTTCTTGCGAACTTTAGCCGTAAAAATTTCTTTTCTGATTTTTCTGGTTTACCACAGGCGTTGTACCGCCGCGTCGACAGAACGTAAACTTAGAGCTCGGCTTCCCGTCACCGTCGCACCGTTTTCGGCGAAAAATCTCCCGAGAAACCGAGGCCCATGGCGGAAGACGGTGACGTGACGGGGTGAAAAACGGCTGTGGGAATGAGGGCTGCCACTTACTGCGTACGCGCGCGTGTGTCCGTCAACTCCTCGTAGGCCGTAAGAAGCGGTGGATGCGGATTAGGGTTGTATATTCTCAGTTCGATCTCATCAAGGCGAAAATTTGATGTGTCACTTGTGATAGAGGATTTAACATATTAATTAGTTATTGAGCTAAAGCATCCAACATTAATATCTTCCTTTCTGGAAATTCGTTCAAATTTCGTGTCCAGTTATTGAAACGATGTTATTGTGCTTCTCGCTGTCACAAGAGCAAGCCCAAATACCAACTTAAAGCCTTTGAATGATCATAGTATTCACTTTTCAGATCTGGAAACTTTTCAAAAACCGCCTTCTCTTCATCGATTCCCTTTTCTCATCTGTCCGCAACACTACAAAGTTGGCTTGTCTTCTGTCCGATGCCCTAAGCAGCATAGACTCAGCACCACGACATACATGGTGTTACATCGATAGATGGAACACTTTAAAAACATATTCCGAGCTTATCGCTGCTCCGTTTGCGCTCAAACTTTGCTTGAATGTCGCATTTTGTTGTCTATTTTGCCTGGCACTGGGAACAACGACACCTTATATCACCTTGTATCCAATGAGCTACGTGTGTTGGAGTCTGACTAGGAGGGTTCCGTCGTACTCATGCCGGAAGTTCTTTTTGGTGAGAAGGCCTTAGCGGCGGTCGAGGAAAACTTTACGAAAACTGATGTTGACTTGCTTGCAAAGAAAAAGGAAGCTGCTTTCCTTGACTAATAAAAAATTCACCCGCATTTCTCCGAAGGGGAGCATGGGGAAGTGCGAATGCACGGGTGATTCTATGAGGGGGAGTTATGTTGAACTGTGTTGGCATTCGCCCGTTAGTTGCATTTAACACCCCCGCGTGATCAAGTGGGGATTCACACACCCCGTTAGTCGTTCTCTGGAAATCTTGGTGAATTAAAGTGTATGTTCGAGGAGATCACACACACACGCAAGTAAAGTGAAACGACAGTATTCTTTATGCAGCACTTGTTGGTGTTGTCGTTGTAGTTGACGGTCCATTATGACCGCCTTGTGGTCACTGATATGTACGGTCAAGAGTTGTTGCAAGACCGCGCGTATCAGACAGTTCCTCGCAAAGGCCAGGTAGATGTAGCTGCCGTTGATGGTGGTGGGAGCCTCTAGCGGTAGGCACATCATGGAGTGGTTGGCGAGCATGTATTCCATCAACCACTCGCCGCCCTTTCGCACGTCCACGTTAAAGTCCCCAACAACCACGACCGGGTCCACGGGCTTTACGCGCCTGGCCACACTCTCCATCGCCGCGTCCCACGTATTCGACGACGTCAGTCGCGCGAGATGTTTGGCGCGAGGTAGAGGGTGACGACCACGATTCCGTCGCCCGAGTACGCGTCGGTGTAGACGGCACTGTACGGCGACTCGTCCCTGACCGGCGAGGTGGACACGGCGTGCGACACGAGGTTCGCGTAGACGTGACCGACGAGGTAGACGCCGCAGTACTCGCCCCGACTTCCGCTCCTGGCGAAGCAGCAGTCGTCGATGGGGAAGTGGGAATGCACGGGTGATGCGAAAGAATTCTTCTTGGCCAATCGCCCTAAGTGGGTATGTGCTAAAGAAATTAGGAACTCTTCTTGGCCAATCGCCCTAAGTGGGTATGTGGTGCGGATGGACGGACGGCGGTGGACGCGTGATTCAGGGTCGCTTAAGAAGTGCATTCGCACTTAATAATTTGAACAAATTGGCCCAGGCAGTCAAGAGGGCCAACATGCTTCACCTTGATGTTTCTTCATCAAGGTGAAGCTTACAAAGTACGCATAGGCTGAAGAAAGTAGGGTTGCGGTATGGTGTGAAGGTAGCTATAACAGACCGCAATAAGCTTCATACCGTTTGCGCCAGAGTAGATAATAAGGCGAAGCGTAGGTCTGATAAAGAAAAGGTAGGCTTTGGCGTTACGCATACGAACCGCTATGTTTCTTGCGAAGCGGGAGTTGTTAATAGCATTCCCCGGTAATGTGGGCCAAACGGGCCGATGTATAAATGTACAGTTACGTGAGCATCATTTATGGTTGAAAGGTCCCACCAGTTCTCATTTGTCATCACACTGTACCGAATGGGGTGCTCGCCGAATTTACAAGGCACTGACATTTTGTTTAATTATGAACGGCAGATCACACGTGAAGTAGTAGAAGCTTTACACATTGCTGAAAGGGAGTACGCGTGCGTTTCCAAGCGAATGTGTTGCTTCACTCAAAAGAGTTTGCCTATCTGTGGGGCCTTGATTGAGCTTTTCTCGCGCATATCACTTCGCTTTTAGCACATTTTGTTTAGGTAGCACATCTATGCTCACTGTTTTTGTTTTTCTTGCTTTTTACTTTTCATCTGTTTGTGTTGTGGTTACTTATTTATATATATTTCTTTCCTACCTAATAAAACGAAGTTGTTAGACCAGCGGCTGTCCTGTGTGTTTTTTCTCTCCGTCTCCGTGCCTTCTGCGCTGGTTCCGTTCACTACAGTAGATACCTGTTTATTCTGCAAATAAATAATATCAATTTTAGACTATGGCAAAATGGCGGCCAATATGGACGGGCAAGCTGAGCTTAGATTGGCGGTGGCCCCTGGGATATGCAAAACGAAACGAGCGATGACGATTCACGGTAGGAAAGAGCCGAATGAGGTAGCAGATGGTCAGAAAACCTTTTTTTCGATAGCTTAAGATGGCCACAAATAATTACATAGCAGCTAATACAAATCATAACACTGCATTCCTGCGGTTCATCATTGTCGATACAAGTCATCTGGTTTCAGATCAACTGTCGTCTGCTGTGCCAGGTTACCCCACTTTCCGGAATAATTCTAACGATTCTTTGTTCACGTTTGTTGCTTTGTTCTAGTTTTACTTCTATTATTACTCTGTGCGTGCGTGTCTGTGCTTGTGACATGGTGTCATGAGATCATTCACAGTATACGAAAAGACATATCCTGTTCACCTGCAGTGAATGATATCATGGCGTCATGTCACAAGCACAGAATGTGCGCCATTCGGCTGGCTTGAGAGACAGGTAAGGTGTGCCGTACCCAACTTGCGCTATGAAAAAAGCTTATGTCGGATGACGTCTGGTTCCTTCCCTCCGGCCCGTTTGTGCTAGATGCGGTGAATGAATTTGGTTAGCTGAGTCATGATGCGTTGAAGTTCTAGTAGTGCATGGGCGCCAGATCCGTCCTGTGAGATGGTGCGTCCGAGTAGGCTCAAAGCCAACTGCACTCGAAATTTCAATCTTCTGAGAACGTTATTTCCGCATAGTCGGCCTAAAAAGACTGCATGCCTGCTTAGGCAAAAAGGACTAAAAGTTCATCTTCTGGGGGACTACCTGAATTTGCCCCAATCATTGCACAGGGACTAAATGTGAGTGGACGAACGGTTAGTACGCCACCCAGTTGGCCAGTTCCCATACTCCCCAACGGACGAACTGGTGAGAGGAAGTCGCAAAAAAAATGAACCTACAACCAACAGGGATCGGGAATCCGACTCACGGAGCAGTATCCAAGGAGCAGAATACCCTACCACGCCGCGACGAAATTGTAAGTATAAAATGTGTATTGAAGTATACGCCGCCCAGTTCTGTCCACAACGCCACAGATTCATTGCAAGCCGGTCATCCATGTTTCTCTAGTTAAAAGAGCAAGGAACAAGTTCTCGTCATTAAAAGCCTTTTTGCAGTTCTGGTGAACAGCTGTTGCGTAGTGGCAATATTTTATATTGAATGGTTACTGCTGAAACTTGGTGGCACATATCTCGATATACAAAGGAATCATTTCACATATTTACCTCAGCTTTGAAATTTCCCGTCAGTACACCAGTTTCGCGCGTAACACACTCACTGACTTGCAGTTATTTTTTGGTTATTATAACAAGTATGTCACATACAAAAATGTAATAATCCCCAAGACTCTTCTCACCAGAGTATTTATCAACTGGAATCCTAAACTTCTGACCATGCGGACGCGCAATATTTTGGATGTGCTGTTAGTGTTCCGGAGGCTTTGAGGGCGCGTCAGAAAAGCAGTTCATTGCTTTCTGGATGGCTTACTAAGTCTACCAGCTGTTCTTATCGGCAGCCACAATATGGTAACTATATAACAACAGGCACACAAATACACGTTTGCCAGCAAGCAATACAAGGAAGTCGACCTGCGAGACTGACATAGAGGCGTCATTGTTGAGCGAGTTCAATGAAGCATGATATAAATCAGACAAGAGCAAGACCGAAGACAGACATAGCTGCAATTTAGGCTTATGCTGTGCATGAGCTGCGCTTCTTTGAATTCTTTCTTGTTGACTTTCTCAGCATTATTATTTTTGGCGATTGGTTCAAACGCAAACATTCGTAACTTCTGCGTGATACTGATTTCTCGTAAAACTTCGCACATTTTTTCTCACATTATGGGGTGTACAAGAAATCTCAACAAGTAAAATGGCGCCACAAGTTTTGATATGGCTCTCTTTCTCACCAAGGCGCACTTATGGTGTCTAGTAATGTGTCTCATTATTTTGGTTCACTGCACGTGTTAAGGCCTACCGCATTTCACTACCATCCAATTTTTATAGAGTCAACTTAAAATACAGTGTTCGCATGAGAAAAGCTTTTTTAACAATATTTAAACGAAACATATACGAGACATACGATATACTTTCTAAGGCTCCCATGGGCCTGAAAATTCTTGATGGTGTACACCAACAATCTGCGTTTACCTTTCCAAAAGTTTTCCACTGTAGCTTACCCTAATACATTTAACTGAGAGAGAGAAAGGGTGTATCATTAAAGCAACTGTTGTAGAGGACAGGTAAAATAAAACCTAACTCAGAAACTGTTTCGACCTTTATTACAGACTATGAATATCCTCAGCAGCCGCTGCATGCCTTTTCCATAGACGTTGTAAACCTGTTCTACTCAATCCCACAAAGTGAACTTTTTTGTGCCGTTCGTGAAAGCATCGACGACATTGGCCCGGTTGCCTTTCATAATTGTATTGGTTTTAATATTGACAATTTTATGAAATTATTAAGATTTTACCTGTCCTCTACAACAGTTGCTTTAATGATACACCCTTTCTTCAAAAGGAGGGGATTTGTATTGGTTCATGTATTTCCCCAAATTTAAGTGAACTGTTTTTATCTTTTTGTGACAAGCGTATTCACACGTGCCATGACACGGTCTGCGGAGCTAAGGTTCTAAACGTCTTTAGGTATGTAGATGACTACCTGGTTCTTTTGAAGGATGTGCGTGCTGAGGATTCGGCTGAACTTGTGAATCAAGTTCTAGGCGTTTTTAATTTATGTGGCAAAGTGCTCAAATTCACTTTTGAGTTACCTGAAGAGGGATGCCTTCAGTTCCTCGATTTAAGCATCCATTTCCAAGATGGTCAGGTGTGCTGGAGATTCTATCCCCGGTCCAAAAAACCAGTCCTTTACTACGATTCGGCCCATTCCAAGATTGTGAAAGGGGTATCGCCAAAAACGGCATGCGCGCTGCTTTCAAGAAGTCCTGTTGCCACCAAGTGCCATGCAGCCTTCAGCACCAACCTCGACGCCTGCGCAATGCCGGTTTTCCTGCAGAATTGCTGGAGTCCATAGCAGGAAGCTTGATCAAAGAAGCAAATTCAGGGAACCAGGCTTGAGTGAATCAACCTGAACGCCAGAAGGCGAGGCCTGTTGTCGTGCCATACGTGCACAACCTGCCCCAACAGCTCAAAAAAGTGGCGGGAAGGTGCGGCACCCAGGTTGTATTTTCGGCGCCAGGCAAGCCTGCACGTATGTGCAAAGCCGTGAACAACGAAGCTGTGAAGGCTGGTTGCACAACTGAGCCCACCACACGCTTCGTGGAATGTAAAGTAGGTGTGGTGTACAGGATTCCACTAGATTGTGGAAAATGCTACGTCGGACAGACGGGACGCTGCTATAATGAAAGACTGAGAGAGCACCGCGCAGCCATAAACTCATTGGCGGGGGGAGGACATTTGGCAGATCACTGCCGGCGGTGCACTTGCACGCCTGACTTTCAGGAAACACGCGTCCTCCGCAGCTTTAGGACGCAACTACAAAGAGAAATTTTCGAGGCGTTCTGCATTATCAAGGAAAACGATGAATGCGTGAGCACTCCGTGGCTGGCTTTGCACACAAAACAAAAAGCCTATCTACAGCGTCAATGTTCTGTGAAAGCTTGGACTTGTGTATCTTTTTAGTGTTTCTGCGCATTTGTGTGCATGTATATAGCCTTTCTTATCAATAAAGCCTGAGTTGATGTTTAGCGCTCGTCCCGTGTCACTGTCTTTTCTTGTGTCCCAGTCTAGTGCGCCTTTTAACATGTCGAAGTCGCAAAATACTGGGCGTATATTTTGTCGCGAAATCCCCGTTTTATACATGTTTTATATTTTCGTAACGGATATCGGGATAATGGGTACCGCTGGCGGATATCGCTGTAGGATATCGCTCTCAGATCGCTCTGGGATGGAGTAGCATACAACTATTCAGAGATGGACAACTATACTTGAAACGAAGGAGCGAACAAGAGAGAGGGTGCCAGCCACCGATGCTGCTTCAATGCAATTATATATTCTAAAAGCGGTTCAGCTGATTTTGTGCGCACGTTAGTGCTAGTTAATCATTAAGCAGTGCTCCAGCTAACTCGAGAAGATAGCCCATACGTTGCTGAAAAAATCAATTGAGCTCAAGTTAGTTTGTCTAGCTTAAGAGTAATTTGCGAATTTTTGTGATTTCCGGGACAGTCTCACAAGTCATTAATCATACGATCGTACTCTGTGCCGCTAACAAACAGATTATTCTTATAGATTTCTATACTCAAACTCACGCTGTCGTGCTTGTTTTCATTTAATTTCATTTATTATACTCTTAAAGCACGGCGGCATTACATAAGGGTGAGATACCTCGGGTTTACAGGAGTTTGCAGGAGTACTATTGAACGAACGAAAAAAAGAAAACAACAAGAAGGTGAACATGAAAGCCGGAAAATACAAAACAAAGAATACCTTAAATAAAAATTACACAAAAATGTACAAAGGTAACAGTGACGGCAGGGAACAGAATTCAAAATACGAAAAGCAGTTGAAGCATCGATACAACTATCAAGCCAGAACAGTAGAATTGCTTCGTTAATGCATCGTGTGAACGTTTTTTCAAGCTTATCTCTAAATTGTTTGTTATTGGTGCATGTGGCGATGTCGGCGGGTAAAGCGTTCTGTAGAATAATAGCGTTAGGAAAAAATGACGAAACAAATGCTGACGTTCTGCCGGTTATTGGAGCTAATGGGCAAGTGTGATTTAAGCAGGGTGATATTATGTTAGGCGGCCTTAGTAGCGTGTGCCTTGATTCTGGCCGATAAAAGAAATTATGGAGGAGGCATAGGCGAGAAATAACGCGGCGTGATTCAAGGATCGGAAGGGAGAGAGATAGTTGAGGGCAGTGGCGCTGACATGACTTGAATATTGCAAGGTGATAAAGCGTGCAGCGCGGTTTTGAATGGATTCAAGTCGTTCAGTTAGGTATGGTTGTGATGTATGCCAGATGACCGATGCATATTCCAATTTCGGCCTTACGAATGTTAGATAAGCTAGTCTCTTTATTTTTTGAGAAGCAAGTTTAGGGTTACAGCGAAGATATCCGAGAGTACGTGAGGCTTTCGAGCAAATGGTGTCGATATGCGTTGACCAAGAAAGCGATGGCGTCATTTGATTGATTGATTGTGGGGTTTAACGCGCCGACGCAACGCAGGCGATGAGGCGCGCCGTAGTGGAGGGCTCCGGATTAATTTTGACCACCTGGGGATCTTTATCGTGCGCCGAAATCTCTACACACGGGCGTTTTTGCTTTTGGCCTCCATCAGAAAAGCGGCCGCCGCGGCCGGGAATCGAACCCGCGACCTCGTGCTCAGCAGCGCAACGCCTTAGCCACTGAGCCACCGCGGCGGGTGATGGCGTCATTTGAACCCCTAGGTATTTATATGATATGACTGAGCTGATCGGTATATTGTTGACGTTCTAGGTGTATTGAGACATGACATGTATCCGAGTAAATGAGAGTGATTTGCATTTTGTTAGGTTTATTGGCTTGTGCCATTGTGTACATCATAATGAAACGCTGTCTAAGTTTGATTAGAGGTTAGAATGATCATCGGCGGCGTGAATGGTTTGGCACAATACCCAGTCATCTTCAAAGAGCCTGACGGTTTCTGTAATGTTAGTATGCAGGTCATTTATGTATCATTAAAAAAGCAGAGGCGATAGGCTTCCACCCTGCGGGACACCCGACGATACGCTGGTTAGACAAGCCATTAGCCGAAGTGAATTGCGTGCGTCCTTTTAGGAAGTGTTCGATCCATGATATCACGTTAGAAGGGATGTTTAGTTATGATAGCTTAGCAAGTATGTGGCTGCGGCTGACACGATCGAATGCTTAAGACAATATTCAAGAAAATTGCGTCTACTTTTTGGTTATTGCCCATTTCCTGTAGTATGTCATGTATGAATTCGGCGAGCTGGGTATGGCATGAGAACCATTTGCGAAAGCCATGTTGGTGCAGATAAAAAAATTAATTGATTCTAGGTAGGTCATTAAGCTAGAGGTGATTATGTGTTCCAGTAGTTGGGAAGGTATATTGGTTAGGGAAATTGGGCGGTAGTTTGTAATTAGGGAGCGAATACCGGATTTAAATAATGCACTATCTGAGCAACCTTCCAATCCTCCGGAACGCAACCTGAGTGCAATGGCTGGGTGAATATTAGATGTAGAATCAGGCTGGAATAATACTCAGTGTTTTTGTTTGGAATCTTGCTGTTAATGTGGTCGCAGCCTGATGATGATGATAGCTTAAGGTTACGAATCAGGTCGGATATTCATCCGGGTTGATCTGGATATCGGGAAACGTGGTGGAAGAAAAGGAGCGTGGTAATGTGACGGTTGTCGAATTACATGTAAAAACGAAGGCAAAATAGTTGTTAAGAACTGTGGCCATCGATTGCTTTCTGTCGGCTGCCCATTAGACCTAGTGAGTTCAAGGTGCTCAATCCGGGATTTGGGAAGAGCATCGCCAAAATTTTCTAGGATTCGTTTTGAGGATTGGACAGTAAATTGCAGGAAAAAATTGTTCTTTGCTTCCATTATTGCCTTAACGTACTGTTTAGCGCATGCGTGGTACTTTTCCGAATCGCCTGGCTTGTTCCTGTGATTAGCTGATCTGTAAAGACGGCTTTGTTCGGTTAAGAATTGATTTGAGGTGTCCGTTAAGCCACTGGCTGTTTGAACCAGGTTGTCACGGTTAGCAATTGGAATGTATTTGTTTTGTAATCTAAGAAGCTCATTTTATACAGTTCCCAGTTCGCGTTTACCATGCGCGTTAGATGTGCGTCTTCGAATTGTTCGTGGGAAACTGCATAGTTCATCATTTATAGATTCATAGTTCCCTCTTTTTTAATCAGTTATACGTTTTTTGCCGTGATTAGATGCGCAACAAAAGCACACGGACGAAGAACCGAGTAGACGAGACAGCGCTAACTTCCAACTATTTTATTCGGCTACGCATGTGCTTATATCCCTAGGAAAAGAGACGGCGAGAAAGAAGGAGCGTACACATACACAGATGATAACAAAACCAGATATGTTTAGAGGACTTTTTTCGGAAACACCATTTTGCTACTGTACAGAGCAATCGAGGTATCACTTATACAGTCATCCACTGTCTCCCTGATATAAACGCTTCGGCTAATTCCCTCGCAGCCCTGTCATTGCTTTTGCTCAGTATTCTTATCTCTTCGAACCGTGGCTCACAACCGCAGGCACGAGAGTGGGTGGGCAAATTTGCTCCATTATCTTTTGTAAGGGGACAATTCATGTTCCCTGGCTCTCTCGTTGACGCACCGGTCCGTTTAGCCAACGTCAGACCTTCCGCAAGATAGCGAGATTTCATATACAACACCGACTGCACACTCGATATAGCGATTTGCATGTTTGCGTGAGGCGCTTGGCGGCGCAGACAACCGAACTGCTATAGAGGGTGACTCTATCCAAGCTGCTTATCGTCGAAGGAGCAAGGCAGCCAAGAGCTCGGAAGATGATGTGTTTGGAGTTTGGCCTTCAATATGATGTATCCAGGGTGCTAGAAAAAGGTCCAAAATACAGCAATGAACCCGGCATACCGCCTCTTGAGCTACTTGCCATTAACAGGCGAATCTCTAAGAAAGCCTCCACAGAGGATTGCGAAAGATGCATCTTGGATGGGGTGGACTGCTTAGCAAAGACCGTCGAGAAACACCCACGGAACTCACAGAATTCCAACGCGCATGTGGTCACCTTTTTTCAAAAAAACGACCTGCGCCTTCTGCAGTCAGATAAAGAAGGGTGCTTTGGGGGTGATGCCGTCTGGCGAATTCAACGAAAGAGCCCTAGTTGCGATCACAAGGAACTTTGCCCAGCGGAAAGTGAAGCCTTCTCGAGTCAAAGAAAAAGCGTTAGCGATGTGCGAGGATTTGAATCTGCAGCATCTCAAGAACTCCGTGAAAAGCAGCAAGTACAACAAACTAAATGTGTTTTTTTTTCCGCAAAGACTCATAAATCGGGGACAACATTTAGGACTATTGTCAGTGAAAGAGGGTCATGGCAGCAATACATGAGCCGGTTTCTCCAGAAACACCTGACCTCTCTGCACATTGATGACCATTTTGGTACTAGAAACAGTGTTGATGTCTTGCAAGTGTTGAAAGATAAACGTTTAGTTGGGTTTGACTTTTCTGTTGACATGACCGACCTGTACTACTCTATACCGCATGAACATCTGCTTGCTTCTGTACAGTCCTGCATTGATGAGAGTGGAGCGGCGCAGTTCCAGAATTCCACTGGTATGTCGGTTGCAAATTTCATGGTACTGCTCGAGTTTTATCTGAATTCCACTTTTATTTCTTTTAACGGAAAGCATTACCTACAACGTCATGGCATTTGTATAGGGTCCTGTGTAGTGCCGGTTCTGTGCAATATCTTTTTAAGCAGTCTAGACCGAACCATTAATGATGCTCTTGACTGTAATCATGTTCTCACTGTTTTTAGATATTTTGATGATTTTTAGTGATTTTAAAGAAACTAACCACGGAAACGCACCTTGCCATAGTAGGGAAGATTTTAGAGCATTTTAATTGACACGGGAAAGGCCTAGCTTTTACCCGCGAAGTACCTGTTGACAATGAATTGCAGTTTTTAGACATTACCATGAGGTTTTCTGAAGACCATGTTTGTTGGTGGTACAATCAACGCGCTCAGAAAGAACTGCTGCCCTATGAATCGGCACATTCGAAAACAGTGAAAAGGGCAATCGGTTCACTGACTCTGGAATCTGCATTACAAACATCGTGTGCTCACAAGATGAAGGAGAGTTTTTTCAATCAGATTGGCAGGCTTCAGTCAGCGGGTTTCCCTGCCACTGTCGTTGTCGCTGTGGCGAAAACGTTGCTACAAAACCCCGCCCGCTTCTTCCCACGGGGGGAACTCCAGTAAATGCGTCGCAGAGTGGTGGGTGTATCGCGTGAATGTTGCGTAATTGGGTATGGTTTGGGAATGACTAATTGTTATTTCGTCTTTAATATTCTTATTTATTGAATGAAGGAGAAGCGAAGGCAAGGAGTGTAAAGCTAAAGTCTGTCTTTATTGCTTGGTGCCGTCAAGCAAAGCGTCAAGTCAAGCGAAAGCCAAGCAAAGACGCCCTTGACTGAATTCCGAACGCGCGCTCCGCCGCTTATATACACACCGGCCGTGTTCGAGGGAGAGGAGTACGGGGGAGAGACGCGCATGCGCACACTTCCGTACACGAGCGCGCGAACTTTCCAAGCACCCACCACGCCGTTATCACGTGTACACGCCCTGCCGCCGTTACTGTTGAGCGCGACGCAGCGCTCGGGTAGCTACGACGCATGCGCACACAGACGCGCTCCCCCGCACTGCCGCAGCTGTTGTTGAGAGCGACGGAGACCACGGGGTACACGCGCTCCTCCCGCACCGCAGCACCTGTTGTTGAGAGCGAGGAGGGTACGGGGGAGAGACGCGCACCTGCGCCTCGACGCAACGCGCATTACCAGTGAGCGTGTGGACGGCGCCGACAACATCGACGAGTGACATCGCGAGCCTAAGAAATGCTCCGCATTTAAAAAGTGAAAGGAGAGAAGAAGGCCAAAGATACCTCCCGTCCGCAGAAAACAGATGTCATGCCGTACATGCGCAGAGTGTCCCACATCATGAAGAAGGTCACCAAAAGACACGGTATGAACCTTGCGTTCTCTGCCCCGTGTAAAACTTGCCCGCCTGTGCTCGCGCATATCGGGTGAACGCAGGAAGAAGGCATGTAGGAAAAAACTCGCAAATCGCTATGTCAACTGTGCAGTCGGTGTTGTATATGAAATACCGCTATCTTGCGGAAGGTCTTACGTTGGCCAAACGGGCCGGTGCCTCAGCGAGAGAGCCAGGGAACATAATTCCCTGGCGGCACAGAAAGCGTGCCCGACCACCGGCTCGTCTATGGCCGCTTCTGGTATGTCGGGCCAGCATCCAGTTTCTGGCAGCCAACATTAGGCCAACATTCGGCAACCAGCGCTTCGGTATTTTAAATGCAGAGCATTTCTTAGGCTCGCCTCTTCCTGCGTCGGACGGCGTCCACAGTTCCGCGTCCGCCGCAGGTGCGCCTCTCATCCTTCCCTCCACTCTCTCAACAGCAGCTGGCGCGCGCATGCGTCGTAGTCAGCCCGTTCGCTCCATCGCGGTCTCGGCGTAACAGGTGCGTGATAGCAGCGCGGTGGGGCGTGGGCGGGCGCGCGCTGCTTGCGCATGCGCGCTCTCCCCCCCGTACTCTCCTCTCCCTCTACTGCGCGCGCTGCAAATATAAAGCGGCTACCGGTCGCTCGTGCCTTAGCCACTGCGTTGCTCCTTCCTTCCTTGGTTGACGCTCGCTCCACCCTAACGCGACTTTACTCTCCTCTCTCTACCCCAAACAAACACCAACGCAACTGCGACCCAACTACTCACCCTAACGCGACTTTACGCGGCGTTAACGACCCCCAATGCTCTGCATTTACTCGTGTTCCCCTCGCGGGAAGGCGCGGGAATTTTTTTCCGTCCGCCCGTGTCCAGACGCACAACGGCAGCTGACCGGCTGCCAGATATTCACTTCTCTTGCGGCTGCCGATGTTGAGAAAGAGAACGGCCGAAGTACGGCCTTAGGGCATCCGTTTTTTCTTCGTGAAGCGGTAATCGGCCGAAGCACGGCAAGCGACCGGCCACAGAATATGCGTATTCTTGCGGCAGTTGGTGTTCGAAAGGAGACCGGCCGGAGCGCGGCTGCCGTGCATTCGTTGTTTCAACGGTGAACCGCGCATCCGGCGGTAGAATATTCGTTTTCTTCGGGCAACCAGTGTTATGAAGAATACCGGCCGACGTACGTCCCCAGAATGTACGTTTTTCATTCGGTTAGCTGTCCTCGGCCGAATAACGGCAAGCGAATGGCCACAGAATATTTGGCACTCGGTGTTCAAGAGGATACCGGCCTACGTAAGGTATCTGGTTATACGTCATTTTTTCGGCAAACGGCATACAGCAAAACAACGGCACGCGCCTGGGCGCCGAGAATTCATGCACAGACGTGTTTGGAAGGACACCGACCGGTTTTTTCCTGGGGGAAGAAAAAGCCGTTAGGGAGCCGAACGACGGGGACGCGTGTTTCATCCGCTCCGTGTTTCTACGTTTTAAATGAACGAACATCGTTTGTCAAACAGTAATGAGTGTTCTCGGTGAACGGGCAAGGTGCAAGGACTCACTGGACATTAGCAGGGAACCTTTTAGGCCATCGAAATGTCATTTATTGCCACAAGAAGACTGTGCCACACTGACGGGTGAGCGAAGCCTCGCCAGTCATCGCCGCTAACACGCTTCTGCCGCCGGCTTCGTCGACGCATCAGCTCGAGGCTATTCGCCCCCTCAAGAAATGGAGAGCATTGGAGACATCGACCCGGCAGAGATGTCCGATCCGAGATGGAGATGGGTCACCAAAATAACTGGCCTTCAAGGGCGTCGAGCAAGCGGCCACCACGCAGGAGCTAAACCGCCACCATGTGAAGGACTCCCCACCAAATAAAGGCAAGTGCGAGCAAAAGCGCAAGTCATTCTTCTTACAATTAAACTGCGACAAGCAATGTTGCACTATGTTGTTAGTGATAAACGTAGAAGAAACTCGCTCGTGCATTGGTAGGATCAACTTCATGCCCTGCACTATGTTACTTCATGGGATTCACGACTGCCTATTTAGAAAAAAAATTATTTTAAATTTGCGATGACAACAGAGCCTTGTCACTGACGAAGCCTAGCTGTTAATTAAGTTCCGATGTTTGAAGGTGAGCTTAGCTACTCTTGGGATATGACTCATTTGGTTAATCATAATCGCCAGCATCCTAGCAAACACGGATTTTGTCACGATTTTATTGCTCAACGCAGATTGTTGAGTTCACGCACGATTTGGCTCTAACAATAGATAAGCTCAAAGTGGTTGACTGTATATTTTCGGACTGCAAAAAAGCAAATGATGGTGTTCCATATCACCTTCTGCGTAGTACACTTCATCCTATGAACTGAATGAATCCGTTCTTGCATTGTTGTTACTATTGGCCCTATAGCTTTGTTCAGAAGTACTGTGTAGTTTACCGGACTATAGCGAATGAACGTGATTCCGTATACCTGCAGCTTTATTCGAATTTAATAACATCCTGGTGTGCTGATTCAGAAAAGTCCTTGGATGTTAAACAGTGTGTTAACGGCACCTTTATAAGAAAACCTTCATTCCAATTGAATACGTATACCGGAAATTATGCTGCTGTGACAACGGCCGAGGAATATAAATACCTAAGAGTTTATTTAGGGAGCGGTAAGCGGTTAAATAGGCAGGTTCACAGCATAATAGTTACGGCTGCATATGTTTTTGGCTTTCTGAGACGACATTTCAGTAAACCTCCATCTAACTGTTTTAAAAGAACAACCGTATTTCCCTCATGTGCGCCCAAACTCGGAGTACGCATGTTTTCGTGGATCCCTACACCAAAGAGCTGGTTGATATGCTCGAAAACATACAGAATATGTCAGTGCGATTCGTATTAGGTAAATGGCACGCTCAAATTAGCATGAGAGAAAGTAAAAGAAAAGTAAACTGAAATGGCAAGACGGGAAAGATCACAGACGAAACCAGAGGTTGAACTTTTTTCGTAATATCTATCATTCGAAAACTGGAGTAGAAGGGAGAAGTATGTCCCACCGCCCTTCTACATATCGCAAAGTGGAACCGCTAGCTTAAAGCAAATTATTAACTTTCCTTTAAAGGTGACGCCTTGCGCGATTCATTTTAGTTTACATCAATACTGCAGGGTAATTATATTCCCCGTATGATTGCATTAACTGTTTATATTGACGATTTTCAGCGCACTTTGTAGAATTATTTTGTGATTTTGTCTCATATTTAATGCTTCGTGTTATGTATCTCCCTTCTCTAATGCATGCAAAGGCAAGTAGGCATCAAATAAATGAATGAATAAATAAATAAATAAATAAATAAATAAATAAAACAATGAATAAATAAATGAATAAAAATAAATAAATAAATAAATAAATAAATAAATAAATAAATAAACTTCCAGAGGCGCAAGTTGGCCTCCGACGGGTTGAGAACCCTACGCATTCAACCTTGACCAATAAAATATTTATTGCCCTATTCGTTGAAGTATGCAAGGTTTCCTCTATGCATGCTACCATTGCTATGTTATTGGTTTGAAACAAATTATGTAACTCCAATTTTACGACTTTCCTTGCGTGAACACAGAGGGATACAACTGCAGCCACCTAAAGCAGGGCGTCATTCGCAACGCGTCTAGAATTTTTAAAACGTAGTATGACAGTAGAAGAAAATTAAGTTCTTTTGGACCATTAAGTGGTGTGGACGTATACTCATGGAAACAAATTAAAATATATTGAAAATGAAAGTACCTGTTCGCTCCTTCTTGGGATCAGCCCTGCGCAAGATCATCAGAAAAGTTGATCGAGTAGAAAATGTCTTTGCAAAAAAAATGGGCAAAAACTGGACATACTTTTTTGTGAAGGAGTTATATTAAATACTCTTGAGTGTTTCGTTGAGAACCAAAACGCTTCGTAAAGGCATTCACGCCGGTTTTATATACATCAAAATTGGTCGAGCAACTGTTATAAAAATAGTTTATGTAGTCATAGCGTGAACGTGTTCCGGAATATTGCCACAAACGAAATTGGCTAAAAGCGGCGCAATTTATGTCTGTGAAATTCATCCACTAATGTATGCGCCCTCCGCCGCCCCCCCCTCCTCCTCTTTCCCCGTTTATTACAGGTAAGCCGCCCCACAGAGGATATCAGGACCTGGAGAATACATCTATTCAAGCTCTACAAAGAACTGAATATTTTCTGTGTTGGGCAGTAAAAGAGGCACAGCAATTAAAGGAACGACAATTTGTGAGCACTGTTTAATAAATGAATTTTGCTGTCAACTGAGGCTTGTAATTAAGCAAGGCTGCGCTGAAAGCTTGGCGGCTAGTGGTTGCGCGCGAGATCACTTTGATGTGGCTGCATTGGACCCAAAATGTTGGGTTTGTGCTGCTTCTGCACTGCGCGAGTGAGTCATCTGCTTGCGCGACATGCAGTGACCGGCCTGAGTACAGTTAACGTACTGTGGCTGAACTCCAATGCCCGTAGCACGGCCGTATTTCCCGTAGCTTTAGTCCGGCTGGAATCCGACGACCGCATCTCGGCTGTCCTCCGGTGGCCGTACTTTGGCCGTACACGGGTGGCTTTCGAATTGCCGGAGCCCTACGGCTGGAATCTGGCCATATGACCGTAAGCCGGTCGACTGGCCGACAGACACTGGCCGTGGGACAGCCATGGGAGTACGGCCGTATACGGCCAAAAGGCCCACATTTGGACATGGGCCGAAGATGGCTGCCGGAAAACGGCCGGACAAAAAATCACCGGCCAAAGTTCACTGGTCTGTTTTAGGCCTAACAGTGCTCTGCTGCCTGGGTAAATTGTCCTTTGGAAAAGATAATGGAGTACATTTGCCCACCCACTCTCGTGCCTGCGGGTGTGAGCCACGGTTCGAAGAGATACGAATACTGAAAAAAATGCAAGAACAAGGCTGCGAGGGAATTAGCCGAAGCGTTTTATATCAGGGAGGGAGCGGATGACTGTATAAGTGATACCTCGATTGCTCTGTACAGTAGCGAAATTGTTTTTCTGAAAAAAGTGCTGTAAACATATCTGGTTTTGTTATCATCTGTGTATGTCTACGCTCCTTCTTTCTCGCCGCCTCTTTTCCTAGGGATATAAGCACATGCGTAGCCGGATAAAATAGTTGGAAGTTAGTGCCTGTCTCTTCTAATCTGTTCTTCGTCCGTGTGCTTTTGTTGCGCTTCAAATCATGGCATCTACTCACCAACTAGCCCAGCAAGAAGTTCTTCTCAGGTACGTTTTTTTGTTGGTAGTTTCTTTGAGGCAGAGATGCGAAAATATGTAAAAGGCTAAAATCACTTGAGCGCGACAAGGATGTGACGCTTAAACCATCATCGTGGTGCGTTGTTAAGAGCAGGTCGAGTATGTTGAAACCTCTAGTCGGATAGGTGATGACTTGATGAAGGTTGAAGTCGAGTGATAGATGGACGAATTCCTTGGAAGGAGATCTGTTGAGAACTGAGAGCTGAGGCCAATTTATATGCGGGAATTTGAAGTCACCAGATAGGAAGATAGAAGTGTCGGGAAAAGGTTTTGTAATTGGAGTTAGAGATTGGCTGAGTAGATCGCAAAAATACTGGTCGCTGTCGGGTGGTCTGTAACATACGCCGATAATGGTTTTTACTGCCTTGGAATGAATTAGTACCAATGTTAGTTCAACTGAGTCGTCCGGGCATATGAGTGACGAAGCAATTGTGTTTTGATAGCAATGAGAATGCCTCCTTCCCCGCGACCGATTCGGTCACGACGAAACAGGGTGAAGTTGTGATTTGACGGAAAGCTTTTGTGTTCAAGAATCTGAGCACATAACCACGTTTCGGTTAGAAGAATACTGTCAGCATTGATGTCATCTATGAAACTGAGAAGATGATCACGCTTACGTAGTAGGCTTCGTATGTTTGTAAATGCAACGTTGTAGTTCATGTTGGAAAAATGCCGAAAAGGTGAGCTTAGTTTGGGGCGTCGAGAATGGTGTCAGTTAGGGACATCAATCAATATTTCGATGGATTCTGTGAGGTTAGAAAGGAAGTTGGTGCATTCTAGTACTGAGTCAGAGATGGCGTCGTAATAGCAGCACTTTTTCCCAACATGCAACCTGCCAAGCCGAAGTTTGAATGCGCATTTGGCCTGGGGGAGAAACATTATAAGTTTAGAACGAACAAGGAGAGTGGTGGCAGCAAAATCCTCCCTTATTGCAAAATTTGTGTTTTTTGTTTAGCACCGCAGGACAGTATTTCTTCTATTGTTTTAAAGTTCATGAATTTGACTATTATGGGTCGCTTTTTTTCTGGAGAAGCTGATCCAATGCGGTGCGCTCGTTCAATACTGTTGGGAAAAATTTCGAAGGATAGCTTATCCTTGCAAAATGCCAAAACCTTATCTTCAGAATCCTTCCATGTTTCTTTGTCCGTATCGTCAAGGCCAAGGACAAGCAGGGCATTTCTACGCAGCCGGTTGCTCACGTCGACACTTGCAGCTTTCAGGGATGGAATATTGTGTTTTAGATTGCTTGATTCAATAGAAACTGGTTAAGCGAGAGGATGATTGTGGAATAATTCTAACTTAGTCACCCTGTCAGTCAAGCTAGCTAATAAGCCTTCATGAGCATCCTGGGCTTCCTTAATTTCATTTAGTTGCTCATGAATAGCAGCCTCACCATCCTGCAGTTCTTTTAATGTGGTTAAAATGGCGGCTAAGTCGGCAGATTTTGTTGGGCCAGGGTTCAGATCGACATCACCGCTAAGTAGCAAAAACAGTTGACATAACAGATGTTGCGCGAGCACGTCACCATAGGCACGGTACGCAAAAAAGATCAAGTCATGGTGCGTGACGCCGCTACAACATACCGATTACTACAGCGCAATTCTTTGGCCATTTAAGGTAACTAACCTGGGAAAGTTACCAGCGTAAGCGTGGTGCGGCGGACGATGTCGTGCCCTGTGCAAGGAGTAGTCCGTGCAGATATAATCCACCGCGCTCCGGCCACGTGAGTGGTGACGTAGTCGATGACGGTGGGGCGCCAGCCGAGGATGGCAGAGCGAGCCAGATTTGTAATGTCGGGCTGCAGAGGCTTCATGTTGAAGGGTAGGTGCTGGAAATTGTCCATCCACGGCTGTGAAAAACTGGCCCGGGCAAGCGCTGGTAAAGGACCAGTAGAACAGCGCCTGGAAAGTTCCCGCGTAAGCATGGTGGGGCGGAAGATGTCGTGCCCCGAGCAGACAGTAGTTCCGTGCAATTATATCCACCTCGCTCCGGCCACGTGGACTGGTGACGTAGCCGATGACGGTCGTTGCCAGCCGAGGATGGCGGAGCGAGCCAGATTTGGAATGTCGGGCTGCAGAGGCTTCATGGTTGAAGGGTAGGTGCTGGAAATTGTCCAGTCCACGGCTGTGAAAAACCTGGCCCGGGCAAGCGCTGGTAAAGGACCAGTAGAACAGCGCCTGGAAAGTTCCCAGCGTAAGCATGGTGGGGCGGAAGATGTCGTGCCCCGAGCAGACAGTAGTTCCGTGCAATTATATCCACCTCGCTCCGGCCACGTGACTGGTGACGTAGCCGATGACGGTCGTTGCCAGCCGAGGATGGCGGAGCGAGCCAGATTTGGAATGTCGGGCTGCAGAGGCTTCATGGTTGAAGGGTAGGTGCTGGAAATTGTCCAGTCCACGGCTGTGAAAAACCTGGCCCGGGCAAGCGCTGGTAAAGGACCAGTAGAACAGCGCCTGGAAAGTTCCCAGCGTAAGCATGGTGGGGCGGAAGATGTCGTGCCCCGAGCAGACAGTAGTTCCGTGCAATTATATCCACCTCGCTCCGGCCACGTGACTGGTGACGTAGCCGATGACGGTCGTTGCCAGCCGAGGATGGCGCCGCGAGCCAGATTTGGAATGTCGGGCTGCAGAGGCTTCATGGTTGAAGGGTAGGTGCTGGAAATTGTCCAGTCCACGGCTGTGAAAAACCTGGCCCGGGCAAGCGCTGGTAAAGGACCAGTAGAACAGCGCCTGGAAAGTTCCCAGCGTAAGCATGGTGGGGCGGAAGATGTCGTGCCCCCGAGCAGACAGTAGTTCCGTGCAATTATATCCACCTCGCTCCGGCCACGTGACTGGTGACGTAGCCGATGACGGTCGTTGCCAGCCGAGGATGGCGCCGCGAGCCAGATTTGGAATGTCGGGCTGCAGAGGCTTCATGGTTGAAGGGTAGGTGCTGGAAATTGTCCAGTCCACGGCTGTGAAAAACCTGGCCCGGGCAAGCGCTGGTAAAGGACCAGTAGAACAGCGCCTGGAAAGTTCCCAGCGTAAGCATGGTGGGGCGGAAGATGTCGTGCCCCGAGCAGACAGTAGTTCCGTGCAATTATATCCACCTCGCTCCGGCCACGTGACTGGTGACGTAGCCGATGACGGTCGTTGCCAGCCGAGGATGGCCGCCGCGAGCCAGATTTGGAATGTCGGGCTGCAGAGAGGCTTCATGGTTGAAGGGTAGGTGCTGGAAATTGTCCAGTCCACGGCTGTGAAAACCTGGCCCGGGCAAGCGCTGGTAAAGGACCAGTAGAACAGCGCCTGGAAAGTTCCCAGCGTAAGCATGGTGGGGCGGAAGATGTCGTGCCCCGAGCAGACAGTAGTTCCGTGCAATTATATCCACCTCGCTCCGGCCACGTGACTGGTGACGTAGCCGATGACGGTCGTTGCCAGCCGAGGATGGCGCCGCGAGCCAGATTTGGAATGTCGGGCTGCAGAGGCTTCATGGTTGAAGGGTAGGTGCTGGAAATTGTCCAGTCCACGGCTGTTGAAAAACCTGGCCCGGGCAAGCGCTGGTAAAGGACCAGTAGAACAGCGCCTGGAAAGTTCCCAGCGTAAGCATGGTGGGGCGGAAGATGTCGTGCCCCGAGCAGACAGTAGTTCCGTGCAATTATATCCACCTCGCTCCGGCCACGTGACTGGTGATGTAGCCGATGACGGTCGTTGCCAGCCGAGGATGGCGGAGCGAGCCAGATTTGGAAAGTCGGGCAGCAGTGGCGTCATGGCTGGAAGGTTGGCGACTGGAAATTGTCCAGTCCACGGCTGTGAAACCAGGGCCGGGCAGCGTGGCCCTGCCAGGTACGACAATGAGCGCCTGCTCACCTGCAACACGGAGCTGGTGCGCAAATCGTTGGCTCTCACGCCCGAGTTCAGCCTGAGTGTCACCGACCGTGTCGTCGAGCCTTTGTCCTGCACGCCCCTGACGCGCCTGCGCTACCGGGACACGTGAATGACCCGGCCGTACGGTGCCAACGCCGCACGAACGTCGTCGTCCGGAGCATTGTGAAGGAGCCAGTGTATCTTGAGGCGCACGTCTTGATTTGCGGGGTCGATGACGATACACCGGTGCTCCTTGACCCTGACGTCGTCGCATGAGAGCATCCTCTTAAGCGTGGCGTCGTCCTTGAAGGTGACGGCCCACACATGATTCATCTGGTACGCCCCCAAGGCAACCGCCTCGGGGAGCAGAGTGAGATGAGCCTTCATGTCCCGGAATCCTTCCACTCGAAAAGGCCGAGCATGTACGTCAGCATTAATAAAGACTGTGTTCAAAATACATCGTCCCGTCGGTAACGTAGGCAGCGAAACTGGGTAATCGTCAGCGTCCTGTTCAAAAAGCCTGTTTCCGCGACCAGTCATGGTCGCACTAACCGCTCCAGCGAAACCAAGCATCCTGCGGCCGCTCACGAGCGTAACCGGAAGCAGCCTACACTACAACGACAGACGCTTCCGCCGGTGCTAGCCTATGGTCTTAAATATTGAAATGTCGTCGGACGGCACTCTAGCCATGCGTGCCGCGATCAAATAGAGTGCCTTCGGACGGCACTCTAGACACTGCGTTTTCTTTTTGCCAACACGCGCCGGGCTAGAGCGGCGGCGCCTGCCGCTCTAGCCCGGCCATGGCCGACGCTGCTGCGTTCTGGACGCCGCCCCGGCGAATCCCAGGTAACGGCTGTCAGAGTCTCCGTCTTCACTCTTTGTCGAACCACATTTGTGAATTCAAGTGACGCCGCTTGGGTAATCGTTGTGGGTGTCGTTTACAAAATCGCAGTCGAACCACCTTCACAGCGTGGATTGGAGCCACATTTTTTTACATAATTCTGCAGCTCGAAAGAAACATTTGCGCGCATTTCGTTGAATCCCGCCTTCATTTTGCGGCTTTGGAGTGCTGCGACAGCTCGGCTGCCCAAAAGTCGGCCATTTCCTCGCCTGGAAGCAGGCTTCAGAGACAGCTCTTCTGCTTACTCTGTTTTCGATTACATGACCTGGCGCAGATTTTGTAGATGCATAGTTTGGCTCAAAGCGCGGGAAATGGGCTTTCAGCGTGAGCAAAAAAATTCACCGAAATTTTCGGCTCGCCAGCGGGCTCGCTCTTTTGAGAGCATGACGAAGACTGCGGTGACAGTCGTGTCATTTATCACCACACCGCAGCCATCTATCACGCTTTATGCTGACGTTCTTTTTTTGCTTTTTCCTGGTGTGTGCCTCCTGCTTTCCGAGAAGAGGATATTTTTTTACGCTATGAGTTTATGCTAGGGCTCAAAGTTGTAGGCTGCTAGTAAGGTGCGCGTCTCAAAGAAAATAAGGGAGGAGAGCGGTGAACGAAAGTGGGGAGAAAGAAAAAAAATCTGCCTCAATTTATGAACTTTACAGGGATTTGTATATACGGCTCTACGTCGCCTTGCGCAGTTGTTTCCCTTCGTAATTCTAGGGCGTACTTATAACTTTTTCTAGCCGTTTAGGGCAGGTACAAAAGCAAGAAAAAGCCGCTTTTATGTTTTCCTGGTGGCAGTGGAATGACGCCTAATACAAACGTCTGATCAATATGGCTGGACGTCGATATACAAATTTTATTCCGAATTATCGGCAGGGTGTAATCGGGCAATTTGTAGATTAATCGGTTGCGTTGGCTTGTGAAGGAAAATAAAAAAGATACTTTAATAAAATTAACTTTATTACTAGTATAGTGTAATATTACTATACCTCTCTGCTTGTTCGCAATAATTCCAAGTGAGGTGCGCAGATGATAGTCTTGGCGCTCATGTGGCCGGGAGGCTTATCACCACGCTCGGCAATCGCACTATTTATTGGATGAGGATCATCGGTGCTCTCCGTAATCGTAGGGGAAACCGAATAATCCTGGTTTACTTACGAGTCACTCTATGCAACCGTTATGCGCTGTGACTGCCCGATCGCAGCTCTTTTTTGTGTCGTGCGTATTTGCATTATGAAAATACATTTTTCCGTCTTTCTAGAGTATCACCTTGTTGTTTGAATAAGTTTCAATAAGTAATATCTCAGAGCATACTTGCATCGTTTCTGTTTTGACGTAAGGCGGCTTATTTGAACACGAGTAAGGGCCGGGCCATGCTTGCACAAAATGTCTCCATGATACTCTTCCTTCATTTTGCACCCAAGACTACAGCCGATTATCCGGTTAAAATAAATTATCGTGACTAAAGGTTTAATCGATTATTCGGAAAAATAATCGAGCAATCGCCCACCCCTATTGATCAAAGATTATTGCTCTTTTTCGGGCGAACGTCATATCTCTACATTCATATTTGAGGATACAAGCTTGTAAACTTTAGTTACGGCTTGTATACGCTGTAGACTGTTAGGTTAACCATAGTTGTACAAAGCGTTGTACATCAGCCATAGCATTTCTCGTAACGTTGCATTAAATTTATTGGTACGATACTGCACACACCGATGACATTTGGGAGTCACACTTAGAAATGGCTAAAGTGGCGCCATAGTGCTGCTGGTCATGGCTGCCTGTTCGTCAATGATGTTGCTTCTCAAGCAAACCTTTTAGGCACAGTCTGTAGTTTCACTTACCTGCGCAGTCCACGTGTTCTCCCTAGAAAGAATATGTGGGCAAGTACTTGAATTTTAATGCGAAAGTATTGGTTAGTTATGGTGGTCAGAAAGCCGCAGTTGAAGGAAAACAAAATGGCCGACAGACGGCATACCAAATGAAGGTCTGCTGAAAGGGCAAAACGGAGGTGATAACTCAGGCATGGTTTCTAGTGAAAAAAAAAGACTAACTTCAGAGGAGAATCTGGACGGGACATGTGGTAGCGTCTGTAGCGCCTAACTTTCCACACAAAAACCCAGGTGAATTTTGGGTCTGAATAGCGCCCAATTTGTCAAGGAAGCTGTAATAATCGAAGTAATTTATTGAGTTGGAGGGAAAATTGGGGGAATATTGCGCTTGTTGGAAGTCAAACCAGCATCTCCAGAGTGCGAGGTAAGCCGAGAAGACCTGAATCACTGCATCTATGTTTCTTTGCTGTTCAACCAGAACGCTCTCTCACATTGAGAGGAGGCCGGTAAGATCGATGATGATTGTGCTTAATGGCTCAACGGCCTAATGGCGCAAATGCGTCTACACGACCTTATTTTTTTGTTTTTTCAGTTTTTGTGATATACGCGCATTGTGGAATACACCTGGAAAATGAAGCGCATTTTATCCCAACAAAAACCCGCAGGAACAGATTTTGGATTGTTCCGCGAGCAAGGCGGTGGTTCCACCAACAGCAGGTATTTTGCGTCTTTGCGTACGACAAGTAAGACTAGTGTCTGAAAAGCGTTTTGAGACAGAAACTAGACCAGGATGCTAATCATTGCAAAGCAAATCTGGCGTCCAGGAGAGAAGAAACAGTTTTTTTTAATCGTGCATTCGACCCACACGATGCTCTTATCGACGCCCGCCATCTCAATACCTTCTCTTCTGTCAATGTTGTAAGCGATAGGTATCGAAGGCCAGGAGTTTCTGAACACATCAGCAAAATGGTGTTAATTGGGCAGATTTATAGAACTCCCTGTGAAGCATAATTGCAGCCGTACGGCGGCGTTTCAGGTAGATGTCAAACTTCCTTCACCCAATAGCAAAATATGGCGTTCCCAGAAAAACCAAGAGTATATAAAAAAAAATAACCCTGGCGCTCAGTTTTTCGTCCGATAAGTTCAGAAACTAGCGTGACCCTTTTTAGAGCAACCGCTTTTTGTCGTCGAATTAAATTTTCACGGCCGAACCTTTCCAGAGTAGGTCTTCACAACGTAACCAGTGTTGGAATTTTTCGAGACGACGCGTAATAGAATTCGTTTCACAGTGTACAGCTCCAAAAATGGAACGAGAAATTTCTGCCGGATAACATCAAGAACCTAATTCAATAGGCTTCACAACTAAATTCCTAAGAACCTAATTCAATAGGCTTCACAACTAAAAAGCCCACTGAAGAAGACAGCAGCAGGGGCATCCTTACGTGCGCGTCGAAGTGATGTCGATGACAAAAGAGGAGACACCGGAGCGCTCACAGGAGACAAAAGAAAGTGGTTAAAAAATAGCAGTGGCTCCGCTCGGGTTTTCCACCATATACGTAGCGTGAGCCTAGGTTCAGCTGGTTCTCATGGTTCTCTAAAATTAGCTTGATTATCATGTGTACTGCTGCTTCAATGACACACACACGGCACACACAATATGTGACACATGTATATTTTTCAAGTGGCTTCATAGCAGCGTCACCAATCGCCCCAGAGCTAAGCTGGTTCCACAGGTGCATGCGGGTGGTGCAGCGACGCACGAGCCATCGGTTGCACACCCGGCCACGCCTCGCATGATCATCAAGTGGTCAAGTGGACCGCGCCGCCACCTTCATAACAGAGGTCGGCGAAGACGCTGGGCGCGTGGGGTGTGTGAGAGACGCCGGGCAGCGAGCAACGTTCTGTGCGCCGTGTGATGTCATTGCTCCTCGCGCATGCTCAGCACGGCTCTCCAGGAGCCACGCGAAACAACTCAACTTCGGCCAGTGGAGCTCACGCTACAAAACGGCCGTGTATCGTTTTGAATATCGTTTAAAGACTATGGGCTTCTGCTACCCCTGCTCCGAAAATGCCGCTCTTCTCTCCCTCTACCGCATATTGCAGGTCTTGCATTCTTGTCTGGCTGCTCCCACAATAAACGCGATGGCGGTTCGATGAAGTGAATTAAATTATTTCGCGTTCCACTGCTCGCACACCATCTATTGGAACCTTCCCTTATTGTTGGACTTGAATATTGGAATGCTGCCACTAGGTTTACGATCTGGCACCAGCTTTTTTGTGTATTTTTGTGTTAAAGTACAATATAGTTTTCGAACAGGGTTTTGATTCACTGTCGGAAGTATCACGCGCACATCTCTTTTAACATAAAAAAGCCCTTCCTAGCTCCCGTCATGTGAAAATGTTTTGCTGCAAATATGCGCATTGTTTTCTTTCTCTCAGCAATGTTCAGAAGTGGTACCAGATATCTTGCAAAGGTTTTGCTTATGTCAATTTCTCCCTTCAAAACTGCATTCCTTGAGGCGGGTGGCTCAATCAAGGTACAAACGGACGGAGACGGATGGCGGGCGGGCGGACAGACAGACAGACAGACAGACAGACAGACAGACAGACAGACAGACAGACAGACAGACAGACAGACAGACACCAAAATTTTCGGTTTTAAATAACCCAAGAAAGACGCTCGTCTATAACAAACGGGCGGAGCTGACATTGCTCCATTGTCAGTACACAGTACGAAGAAACCACTGCCGCATCGCGGCGCTTCGCTATCGGTAAGCACAGCGCCGCTTATGAATGAGTCCTGTGGAAAAAATAGCGATACACGAGACAACCGCATAGCAGCTGCTTCCCCAACCCAGGAATGTCGTGTAAAACATGTTCGCTCACTAAACTTCAATTCCTGAAAGAACAATTTGTCATTTTTACTCGCTTAAAATATTGTAGTTCGTTTTACCCGTGTTTCAATGGATAGGATAACAATGCAACTTTTAGATTATAATACTGTTTTTGCTGCTCTTTTGGCTAAAAAACGGCCGCAGATAGAGCCACAAAACTACTTTCAGCAGCTTTTATTTCTGCCCGCTGAGTGTTTCTTCGGCAACACAAAAACGCTTCTTTAACGAAATTCAAACTTCCTGTATGTGCCGCCTACACTTTGTTTGCTACTTCAAACTTGAAATGGAAGAAAAGGTAGGGAAAAAATTATGCGAGCGAAATTCCCATGGTAATTTTAAGAAATGTGTCTCTTACCTTTTGCGTCCTTTCTCTTAAACAACAACAGTAAACACAGTAGCAGTAGGTGGAACCAATTCATACGAGAAGATATATGGAGAAAAAAGCGTCTCTCGGCGAAGTGATGTTGCACTACATCATTACCGGAAAGTTTTTGTGCACGCAATAAAAAAAACTAAGTCGAAGCGAAGAACATTTATATTGTGGTCAACGTCAACATGAACGACATCCGTGAAGGCAGACACAAGGGATGGCCGACTGGCCGGTGAGAAAAATGTTCTTATCGCTAGACCGTTGACGTGATTCGCCTAGAGTTCGAAGAAAGAATGAGCAAGTAACTGAAAACTAACCTACACACACTGGTGTTCTAAAGAGCTAGGGGACCGCGCGTGTGGTGGCAGACACCAACCGACGAAGATTCCATTTATTTTGCTCTCTTTGCCTGGTTACCAGTTTCTCGTTTCAACATGAGGAAGCCACGGCTGCTTCTGCGTTCTGCACCAAGGAGAATGGCACGCTTCATTTTGTTGCCCTTGCATCGGCGACGCGCCCATCGTCCCTCTTGGGTTAACACGAACGTTCTCTGATGGCTGCCGGTATTTCTTCGCTTCTTACCGACACGTTCCGCCCGCCTCTCTAGAGCTTAACAGTGCTTCATCCCTGGGATGAAGGTCTCAAAGTAGTGGCCCGTTTTCGCCCTCCTTGTTAGTGTCACTGGGGACGGTTCCGCGGGTTCGGGCGTCCCAACAATTGGTCGCAGTATTGGGTGCCGGGCGCGTCCCGGAAAAAAATAACGAGTGGAAATAAAAGGGAGGAACTTCCCAATACCAGTGAGATTGCTGGTCGCATTTCGCAGAAGTTGTGTAAGGAGCAAACGATAATTGCAGACCTTAACCCGATCTCTGCACTCGCAGGAACACATCCTGGGTTAGGTGAAAGCGTCCATACAGAAATCCGTGGCAGCACCTCACTCCTGCTCATCGCCTTGTTCACATGGGACTTAGCGGGGGTGTTTTATATCCCATAGATATGAAGCCAGGCCTAACTAAGTAACGTTGATTTCTTAATTTTCTCGGCAGCGGCGCCGTTAGTTCTCTTTCTTTCGAATGTTTTGGAGTCATTGACTTCCAGCACTATCAATCACAGATGACATGCTGGTCCAGGAAGGCGGCCATCATTTCATGGTTTGCTGCTATAGACGTTTTTTTCACCTGAGATTTTCGGCGTACATGCGGAGGCTTACAATTACGCAGTTCGTGTTCCACTATTTCTTAAATCAGCTCGGCTAAAGTCGCGGCTTGAGGGTGGTGGGTCAGGGTGGAGGGAAGAGTATCCTGCATTCTTGGCACACCACGTTCCAAATTCATTTCCGCTAGTTTCTTTCATGGCGGGGAGACGACATTGAGGTCGTTTGTCGTCATCGCGCTGGTGTTATCATCGAACTGCCATGAGAGCATGTCAAGGGTCATTTCTTCGGTGCCGTGTTTGGAGAAGAATTCAGCAACTGTATTAGGGCGGATGCGAACGAGTCCAGCGAAGAGCATTTGCTTTTGTCTTCGCGTAAAAACCTCAGTTTCTTCTTTTGGGCCATATCCTGGTCAGCCCAGCGAAATCTCCTAGTCATCTCAACAAAAATGACGGCCTCTTTCTTGGGGTGTTTTAGTGACGCGGTGTTAGCGAAACCTCTGCCCATTTCTTTCAAATGACGCCAGTGAATGTCCTTAAGAAGTCATTACGGGCGAGAGTCAAGGTGAACTGTTATCTCTCGTGGTTCCATAAAACGATAAGAAACAAAAAAAGAAACGAAAGAAAAAAGAAGCCGGATCAACCTGGGCCCACTTGCCAAAAGAAAGAGCGCATTGCAGGGGTAACATACACACACAGAGTTGCTCATTGTTAGAAAAAGTAGGAAGTAGCGCTTACGTGACGGTGGTGATTTCTACCCCCGCAAATGGATCTTTTCCACGACCTTTATCCTCGCATGCGCTTCCAGGCACCGCCATTACTTTTGGGGGCTCGCTTTTATCAGAGTCGGTGCTTGTGACCGATGTGGTGGGCATACCAAGCCAAGCTCCGAACAGATTATCATTGACAACTGCCTGTGGCAAAAGAGTTGTTTATTCTGTCCCATATCGTGAGGCAAGCAGTACTTTGGCCAAACTGGTCGATGTTTAAATGAGATACGAAGGGAGCACCACTACAACGTTTCGAAAACGTTCCATGGTCATCTTGCCCAGCACTGTCGTGGTTGCGATAACACCTAAACGTCCCTTTTGGATTAACGCGTTCTAAATGAAATATGAAGAGAGCACCACTACAACGTTTCGAAAACGTTCATGGTCATCTTGCCCAGCACTGTCATGGTTGCGATAACACCTGAAAGTTCCTTCTGGATTAACGCGTTCTAAATGAAATATGAAGAGAGCACCACTACAACGTTTCGAAAACGTTCCATGGTCATCTTGCCCAACACTGTCGTGGTTGCGATAACACCTGAAAGTCCCTTCTGGATTAAACGCGTTCTAACGAGAAATATGAAGAGAGCACCACTAAAACGTATCGAAAACGTTCCATGGTCATCTTGCCCAGCAGTGTCGTGGTTGCGATAACACCTGAAAGTCCCTTCTGGATTAACGCGTTCTAAATGAAATACGAAGAGAGCACCACTACAACGTTTCGAAAACGTTCCATGGTCATCTTGCCCAGCGCTGTCATGGTTGCGATAATACCTGAAAGTCCCTTCTGGAAAAACGCGTTCTAAATGAAATACGAAGAGAGCACCACTACAACGTTTCGAAAACGTTCCATGGTCATCTTGCCCAGCACTGTCGTGGTTGCGATAACACCTGAAAGTCCCTTCTGGATTAACGCGTTCTAAATGAAATACGAAGAGAGCACCACTACAACGTTTCGAAAACGTTCTATGGTCATCTTGCCCAGCACTGTCGTGGTTGCGATAACACCTGGAAGTCGCTTCTGGATTAACGCATTCTAATATGGAAGCAGTACCAGAAAATTGTGCGGGAAACCATAGAGGCTACCGAAATAAAAGGGTAGGCGATCTATGCGTAAGCAGCCTTCTATTGCCCTCGCAGATTAGCAGTGTCACTGTTAGGTGCAGCAGTTCCCACAAGGGCATGCACGTTGCCATCTCGCCACCACGCTCGGTGTTTTCACACAGCGCTTGCGCATTGTAAATGGAATCCCCGCTGCACATTTAGCACTTGTTGTTCTAAAAGTAGATTACTTTGACGCCTAAAGAAAACGCGAAGACATTGTCACACGCTGTTCATACCCTCTCAGGTGATTATGTGGTGAGTTAGTATTTTCTTCATTTATTTGCCGATGTTGTTGTCTAGGCTTGTACAAAAACCACTGGCAAAAGCAATCACAAATCCGCTGCACTAGGTGTCTGCCCTGTTCTTTTCTTGTATCGTGTTGTTTTCTATGTTACTGATCGTAACTTTGAGAGCAGGGGGCATCGCCATGAATGGGACGAAGCGACGACGAGACAAACACAAGGGCTTACTAACCACCAAATGATTTATTGCATCGGGAAACCAGTTTTATGCATGCTGATCGACCACCGAAAAAACAAGGAAGAAGGAAGGAGGGGTAAGGGAGGAAGAGACAGAGGAAAACCACACCAAAAAAAAGCGCGCCAATCCACGCTGTAACTGTATTTGGAAAGCAAAGCTCTAAACAATTCAGACATCCACAAGACACTAATCAGGGATTTTATTCCACCATGACCCTTCCGCCCTGTGTCTGACCCAACTTGACAAAAACACGACACCAAGAATAGAGATTCTGCAGCATTTGTTTTAACCCCAGGATAAGTATCGGTGTGCTGAGTTTTACATTGATGTGACCACGACTGCAACTGCTGTGTCTTGTGCTGCGCATGATCCAATTTGCCTGTCAGTAAAGCAATGAACCTTTGTAATAGTGTATTCACAGCTGAAGCATACGGCATTTTAATCGTCCTAAATAACGTTCCACAACTTCGACTTTTAAAGTACATCGTGTGCGCGGATGCCCTTAGCGTTGTACGCGCGCTTGCATCTGAAAAGCATTCCTAAAAACTTTGTCATTAATCATGTTTTCAAGGCTATTATTTCTGGATATGCATTAAACCAGGAAATAACTTTCTGCGGGGTTGGAGGCCATCCGTGGACTGCCGGAAATGAGACCACTGATCACATGGCCGCTGCTGCGACGCTCCTGAATACAGTACACTTAACCCTACACTGACCTCAAGCCACACACAAGACAACACTTTCGCACGGCATCACAAAAGGAGTGAAGTGAACAGAAAGACAACGAATTACACATGATAAAATCGCTCTTGGGATCATACACCACCTACAAACGCGACAGGTACACTTATGTCACCTTGGCTAGGCTACGGATAGGGCACACCCACGTAACTCGCTCGTATCTGCTCACTGGATCTTCAACTGCCCAGTTCAGCAGGTGCGGAGAGGCCCTAACCATAGTTCACATACTCATTCAATGCAAGGCACTCGACACCACACGACACAAACATTTTCCTGAACTATACTGAGAATACATCCCGCTACACCCATCCTACTTCTTGCCCTACCGCCCAATGTTGTCTATTAAGCATGTTTTGTAGCGTAAGCTACACTGCCCGAGGCTGATCAGTTTTGTGTGGACCCTGAAGGGCCGTGCTGCGCAAGCGCGAGGAGCATTGGATTGTTTTGGATTGGAACTCCAATCCAATTGGAGTATGGTTGTGTAGAGAATTGGCTTTACACATTCGCCGGTCTGCGCATTCCAGAGCAGTGACGTCATAGCCGCGGCAGACGCACTAGCGCCAGCGCGAGCACAGCTGTGCGCCTCCGTTGCGCAGTAGCCAAGTGTGACGCTGCGCCGGAGCCCCTTGGTAGCCGTTTCGCGTGGCTCCTAGACAGCCGTGCCGCGCATGCGCGAGGAGCAGTGACTTGACTGGACCGGACTGGATGGGTTGGACTGGACTGGATTGGATTGGATTGCTGTACCTTTGCTCACACTACGTATTTCCTGGGATAGCCGAGCTAAGCCACTGCTAATTTTTTAGTTTTTATAAGAAGTCAAGTTTTTACAGTTTCTTTCATTTTATGCACAATCATCCCGGCCCTATACACCAGCCTTCTTCAGGGATTTTAGGTCGCTTAAACTTCTGTTTTTACTGAAATAATTTAGTATTATTAGTACATGTGTATCGTCATCACATAACACTGTCTTTGGCGCTCTATGACCTCGTTAGGCCTTGCGCTATTAAATCAAAACCATCATCAGAGCGCTAAGCGACACCCACAACGATTACCCATGCGACATCACTTAAATTCACTCACGTGGCTCTACAAATAGTGAAACCACAGACAAGTGAAATGCACTTAATCCCCCCTTTATTATTTCAAAGATATATTCTTTGCTAAGAAATAATGAATGCATGATTCATAAATGGTGGTTTTTTTCAGTTGTATTGGTGAAGCGCATGAGTAGAAACTAAAATTAAAGGCCACTCCAACTCGGTGTTAGACGATCTCACTTCTCTGTCTCTGCCAATGCCGCTGGAGGCGACGAGATCAGCGGTAGAGGACGGAGGTGAAGTGAAAAGCCTTGCGTTGGCGTGAGCTTCCTTTAACTTTTGTAACTCCTAGCCCGCGCGCAAGTCGTGCAAAAGACCGCTACGCGTGTGGTGGGTGGAGTGCACAGTGGCGCGAGAGGTCACGTGACGCAATTACGTGGCATTAAACGAGAACGCAGGGGGTAAGCTAGCAGATGTGTTTGGTGAGTGCGTTGCCTGTCTTCTCCGTTGTCGCGTGCGATCGCAGTTCAATAGGCAAGACATCGGTCTCTCGCTCTGTTACTCTATTCGTTCCAGGTTCGATTCCTGGCGGTGTCATTGAGTTCTTTTATTTATTCGCGGGAGTTTTCAGTTGACACCAACGGTCGCGAAAGAACCCTTGGGGGGTATACGTAAAAACCTTTGCTTTAAAAATCGCACAGCAATGGAGACGGGACACACTTGTCATGTTTTGAGATAGTGAATATCTTTCTCGATGAGGGAATCTTCACCGTACTAAACTATGCAAACAACCCGTGAACCTCGCGTGCCTTCTGCTCCAGATATTGGGCCGCTATCGGGAGCAGAAAACAAGTGTCTTGTCAACATTGCTGTGCGCTGTTTAGGAGTGAATATGGTGCAGTTTTTCCTTGTTCCTTCTGCCCTACCCCTCCTTCTTTCTTCCTTGTTGTTTGTGGTGGTCGGCCAGCATGTATGAGACTGGTGCTCCGATGCAATAAATCATTTAGTTGTTGGTAAGCGCTAGTTTTTGTCTTGTCTTCGCTTCGTCCCATTCATTGCGCTGCCCCTAGTAACAAAGTTATGTACCAACTGGCCCAAGCTTACACTCTTCTGGGGTTAGTAAGCATAATGCACCAACTAGACCAGTCATCTGTTTCAGCTCCACCTTCTCAACCAAAAAAGAGCGATACCATGTCCAAGAGGTTTCTTTTTTGTCCATTCTGAGAAATTATGTAAGCAGTCCTACAGCTCTAACCACGCTTCCGCTTCTGCACCGCGGGATCCGCTCAACGTACGTGCCTTCGGGGGCTGCTGTATGAAAACTGATGAAGTAGCATCGGTTATTTTAAGAGTGAATCTATTTAGAAATAGTTAGAGTTTCGTGTCCGCAATTAAAAATACCAAGAAAATGCCGAGCGCATCTGAGTACGTGCATCGCGGCGACTGCCCCGCGTCCATTCTCATGTTTGTCAAGCGAAGCCTGCCCTCTTAGGGAGATTGGTCAAAAAATACCAAGAAAATTCCGAGCGCATATGAGTACGCGCCTCGCGGCGACGGCCCCGCGCCCGTTCGCATGTTTGTCAAGCAAAGCCTGCCCACTTAGGCAGATTGGACAAGATTGCGGGGACCGCTCGGCAGTTAAACAAACCAAGAAAATGCCGAGCACTCGTGTGTGTGTGTGTGTGTGCCTCGCGGCTACCACGCAGCGTTCCCGGCGCACGTTTGTCGAGCCAAGCATACCCACTTAAGCAGGTTGGCAAACACTGGCCAATAAGAAAAGAATGCTCCAACGTTCACCAATCGTGGCAACTCTTGTTCGAAACGGGGCCGAGTCCACCGTTCGCCGTAATCGTGGAAATAATTGCTCGGAACGACAAAAACAAGTCATTGCGTACGCCCCATCAAGTTTATGTGTAATAATTATCAATTCCAAAAAATGAAGGAAGCTCACACTTACAGCAATCATGATGGAGTAAAGGCCGCTGCGGTAGCGAAGAAGAAGCAAATCGGCTGGAATCGTGCACTTAAACCGTTGTGATGGTCGTGAAGGTCGCGTAAAACTTCGCTTACCTTCAAGTCTTATGCGTTAGTGGCAGCTTCCTTCGATTTTTTGGCCATAATATTGGTAGAGGTGATCTTTTTCTTGATGTTTTCTTTGAAAAATTCAAACTTAGCCTATAGGTGTTGGCTACGTTTGGCTTTTTTTGGAGAAGAATGAATGTCCACCATAGAGGCGGCTCACTTCGTTCTAACTGCTCAGCGGCTTTCACAAGGAGCTCCTTAGAGGGTGCGTACCAGCAGAGGAAAGAATACAATGTAATGACGGATAAAGCACGGTACCTGATGTAGTAAAGCGTCAAATAGCTGCTCCGCAGTGTACTACATAAAAGTGCAAACTTCAAAGAAAGTGACGTGCACAGGCGCGAGTGGGGGTATCGAACGCCATGGCGTCTGCTTTGCATGCAGTCGACTGGGAATGTCTACTATATCCGAATATTTAGGCACGTTACCGAAACCGGCAACAATAGCCCAGGTTAGTGAAGGCAACGTTGTGCCATTTTTTAATGAAAAAAGGACGCCCAGTGCGGCTTTTTATGGTAGGCGCAAATGCACTCTAAACTTAAAAAAATAGGACACACTCACAACAAAATCCCCTGCAAATATGGGTGCAGTATTTTGGAAAGGCAGTGAAATCTGTGCTTACTGCTGCAGCGGTGTAGTGGCAGTCGTACAGGAATCGGCTGTGTGTCAGTCCCTGTCTTTTTTCCCCACCTGTCTCTCTTAAAGTGGTACTGACGCACGATTTTGAAGGCGAGATAACTTCGGATATAGATTGGTGTGAACACACACACACATCACCTGCAAAATATCAGCGGCAACTACCGCCTAGAACATATTTAAAATAATTTTAAGGTGTGTGAAACGCAACCGAGCAGCCAGCGGATGACCTCGCGCAATCGACATTCCCTGGATGTTGAGTAAATAAACAACATACGCATACGTCACGAGTTTGTGTTGGCCACGTCGGCACTGCCAGCGTCACGCGCCGGCTTGCTGTTCTGATCGGAGGTCGGAACGTTTGCTCTCGTGCAACGAACGATACGACCGTTGGCGGCGAAGGTGCCGGGATTTCGTCGGCTCATCGGATAGCTAACACCGACATAAGTTCTAAAGCGATTCCAGGCACTGTATTTTTGTGGTTTTTTATTACACTTGACACAAAAACACGACGTGCACAATACAGGTACAATGAGGGAGCCGCGTATACAACCAGTACGGTCGCTGTGCGGGAGCGGACGGCGGCCGCAAAGTGGCGCAGGCATACGCGGAAGCTCGAGCGATAGCTTGTTACGGCAGCATGAATTTGAACGTCAAGTGCCGAACAAGGCAGCACATACAAGAAAAGAATGGAATGATGGATTGACGAGTTGCAAAAAAATTGTCATCTGCACGGCATTCGAGAGCGGCAATTCGAATATCCGCCGCAGTGTCATGCCTTAAACATGTGTAGGCAGACGTTCATGCAGACCAGCCGGCTGCTCCCAGCGCACGTCTCCCCACCCACTTTCTCGAGCTTCCCGCTTCGTTCTCTAGCCACGACAGCAACCTGCACTCGTGGCGAGTCCATCACGTACACGGTTGTTTTTAATTAAGAGGCTGACGAGATGAGTGCGTAGGGGCATTAGCAGAAACTGTCTTCGACGCGGAATTCACAGTGCTACGGCAGCTCTGCTCCGTGATATCCACCCGATAGTCATGTCGGCAGCTTTGTTTACACCAAATCCAGCCTTTCGCGGAACCCGCTGAAACCGAAGCTGCGACTGGCTGTAATTAAACGTCTTTCATTAAATAACCATCGCTTGCTGAAGCAAATGAGGTTCTGCACGTCATAAATAAGTCATTACTACTAATCGCAACAAAAAAAACAAGATGAGAAATTTTTTTGGTCAGTGACCCTTTAACCCCGAGGTCGGAGGAGCATGGTTGACAGCGACCTTATCCAAATGCAAGTCCTGTCCCTGTGAAATGGTGCTGACTGAGCGACGACAAATAGGCCACTGTGCTCGATTGTAAAACAGCCGGACGGCGCAGAATAAAGTTAGTTTAGAGTACAACCTGGCCTGGTGAAGGATGCCTGATAGGGCATACCGTAATGAGGCCCAGGCTTGATGAAGCGCGGCTGACTGAGCGTTATGGTACGCGTCAGTGGCCAATTGAAAGAGAGACCAATGACTCACACGTACTGCCGCAAGTGTAAACCCTGGCTGATGTTGGATGGTCCAGAGTGACGGCGCACGTCACTGCTGCTTCAGGAGCTTGAATAAATTTCTGGGGTTCACTGTTTATTGGAATGAATATCGCACAGATGCTACGTTGCCGTATGGTCCGGGCAAGCCATGGACAAGAAGATAATTTGATGATGATAATAATTATGGGCTCTCCTTTTAATTGGGATGTCGGTTGTCAGCAACCGACCTGCCCGTTTTATTCCATTCAGTTTCCCTATTCTTAGCTAACCCAAGAGATTTGCCTCCCCCAACTTCCCCACCACTGTTATAAACTCTCATCGCCCCCATACCCTTCTTCTCTCCACTCTTCTAAATTCTCATCCGTATGATTACTCCCCCTACGTACCCATCTATTCCCTACTTTTCCTCCACCACCACTCCAGTGGTTCTTCATCACATCTATGGCGCTGAAGTTGCCGCTCCCCCTCACACTAAATCCCAAAGCCCCCTCCAACGTTGTTTCCCCATCGCCCACAGCGGTCGTATCTCTGTGCAGTCGCTGCAAAATGGCATACGTTTTCCAGATCTCTGGCGCAGCATGAACGTGTTTCATCCTGCTGCCTATAGGTATCAGCGTATGCCCGGGTTCCAGATGCCCCGCCCGGTACTTCAAATACCAATGCACTGGCTCTGCAATTGTCATAGAAACCTTTCTTCCAAATTTCTCATTTCCCTGCTCTATAGGTCTCCAGGTGTTTTTGTTTACATTATTTGAGCCAATTTTGTCGTTTCTCCTGCCTTTACCTGCTTTCAAATATTGTGTGTACCCTACTTTTACCTACCAACTTACTGTACCTCTTGGGCAGCTGCCTGGTCCTCCGTCTCTACCGCATGTGCATGATCCTCGTAGACAGGTACCTCACGGCCCAGTTTTCATCCTGAATGACCCGACGTCGCTCCTCAAACTTTTTATTCCTTCGCGCTTGCCTTGCTTTGAAGGACTACCAGCCCATATCCCCCTGTACAGCTACGTAAGTAGTTTTCCTGTGGGCCCCTAAGGCCAGTCTACCTACCTCGCTCTGATTTAAATCCAGGCCCACTTCGGTCTCTGGATTTACTGGGAGAACAAAATTTCCGAAAGTCAATCCTGACATCATGACCCCCTTCCAGACTCCGCTTAGCCCCCCAGTGCTCTACGCTCTAAGCGGCGTTCCGTCTTCCTTTTGTCTTAAAGGGAGCCTCATGCGCATGCGTGTAGTCTTCGCCATCGTTCAGCCATACTCCTAAATATTTTTACTCCTTTACCCGTTGCTTTCTATTGGTTGCACTGATACTGCTTTGCGCTCCGTGTAGTCATTAAATACCATGATCACCAATATCATTTTGCTAAAGGATAGCCCTAGGTGCGTCGCTTCTTCTCCTCATATATCATTCAAACCCTGCATCCCTACCTGGTTGTCCGACATCAACAGTATGTCATCTGCATACATTGATTGATTTGATTGTGGGGTTTAACGCGCCGACGCAATGCAGGCGATGAGGCGCGCCGTAGTGGAGGGCTCCGGATTAATTTTGACCACCTGGGGATCTTTAACGTGCGCCGAAATCTCGTACACACGGGCGTTTTTGCTTTTCGCTTCCATCAGAAAAGCGGCCGCCGCGGCCGGGAATCGAATCCCGTGACCTCGTGCTCAGCAGCGCAACGCCTTAGCCACTGAGCCACCGCGGCGGTTTATCTGCATACATTAATCCTGGAAGCCGCTTTTCCACGGCCTTCACGTTTTCCATGTATGATAAGTCGCATACTCGCGTACTGCCCTCTAGATTCTTTTGTAACACCGCAGTGTAGTTCATGAAAAGCAGCGGAGAGAATATCCTTGTTCCAAACCCATGTAGGTGCAGAAAGGCCTATAGTATTTTACCCCCTACCGCACCATTTGAACTCCATTATCCCTGCATTGCTCCTTGATTTCATCATTTAATTTTGCATCACTCCCTCGTCCTCCAGCATCTTCCATCGCCGCTGCCTGTCTACGTTATCATAGGCCGCTTTAATGTCCATAAAAGCTAACCACAGAGGTCTGTTTTGAATATTTGCAAACTCTATGCATTGGCTTACTTCAAATAGGGTGTCATCCAGTCTTCTGTTCTTTCGATAACCCATTTTGAAGTTCTCTTAGCGCACTATTCTCTTCGACCTACTGCTATAGCTCATATTTCACTGCCTGCATTCCCAACCGGTATAGCACGGTCGTAACAGCGACTGGTATACACAAGCTCGGTTTATTCTTGTCTCCTTTGCCCTTATAGATTACGCTCATCCTGCTAGTATGGCACGTGTTCGGTATTTGCCTTCTTTCCTATTCCTGTGCTTATTGATGGCTTGTAGTAGCCTTCCCTTGCTTTTTGGTTCTAATTGGCTGAACAACTCTATCGGTATCACATCCGGGCCCACTGCAGTATGTTGTCGAACCTTTCCATCTGCTTTTTTTTTACTTGAGCTTATGCCCCCACCCCCTATCTCCACACCTTTCGGATTCCCCGTCGGGACGCTGCTGTGGCGCTGCGGAGCCGCTCTATGCACCTTATGGGATTTCTCAGCGATAATTTTCATCACGGTATGCCAATTCCTGGTTTTCCTTCAGAATGTACCGCTCTTTGTTTTCTATTGTAGCACCTTCTGCGGGTCCCGGGCGTTTCCCTAATGCCCACACATGGTTCAAAAACTTTTTCTGCACGTCTGTACTCTTCCCTTTTATTTGCCCCACCTATCGCTCGCTATCACCCATTGTGTTGGCCTATCCAACTGTGTCACCTCCATTTTTCTTTGCATATATTGCTCCAATTTCGTCCACTTCTTCCTGTGGCCTCCCTAAATTGTTGGCCGCCGCTGGCTCTACACACCTGTTTACGCCTCTGTATAGCCATCTTAATTTCTGCGTTCCGCCAGAATCTCGGCGTTTTCTTCCCTTTTTCATTTATTTGCCTTTATTTCGTGGCAATTTTTCCCTGCATAGTTTCCATGAGCCTGACATATTCCCATACAGCTCCAGGATTCCTTTCTATGTCAGCTTCCATACATTTGGCTATAGCCAGAATTTGTTTACTGCTTAACTTTGTGTACTGCCCAACTCGGTGCGGTTTTTCGCCCCCACGTTTCCCGAACATCAGGTGTATACGTTTGTGGCTAATTGAAAATACGTTTACCCCATTTTGTTGTGCTTGGGCGCTGGTATAGATAATCGTAGGGTTTGTAGCGGGATTGTTAGGGAAGGGGGAAAAAGGAAAGGATATTTATGCCGCCATTTGCTGCATCAGCGGCCTGGATGCAACACTGTGATCGCCTGGAGTGGTAGCCGTCGTAGTGTCCTGCGCGTCGCCGCAGAGCCGGTCACCAATGCCTGGTGCTGCGGGTTCAAGATAAAAAGCAGCAGGGCGCTCAACAAGCTAGCAGCGTACCCAGCAGGAGCTTTAGGCGACGGAGTGGACCAGGACTGGAGAGACGTGGGCCACGGTCCAAGTCGCACGTTGGTGAGGACATGGTACTGAGGAATACTGCAGCGGCGGCAGTCCCACACTAGATGTTGTAGGTCTTCCCTTGTATGGCAAGTCCTGCAGGTGATCGGGACACTGGGAGCGGCCTCACGGCGCTGAAAACGGTGGAGCAAAAACGATGTGAGCAGTGTTCCCGCCTGAATCCACCGTATAATCGCAGTTTCACGCCGCAATAACTCACGGGAAGGAAAAGCAGGGATGATCAGAGGCTTGGCCCTGGCTGCGATGTAGGCAGTCCGGCGGGCATGACTAAGCTGTCGCTCAGCCATGGCATCGGCATCTTCAGGGACGGGCAAGGACGCCGTCATCACGACAGGGCAGGGTCTCCGAGCTAGCCCTGGGAACTAGCACGTGCCTGCTAGCCGATGCACGTTTTCATTTCCGAGCATCCAGCAGTGTGCTAGCCCCCAGTGAAGTGCGACGCCATTACCCAATGACCGGAGTTTCGGAACTTTGCGGCGAATGACTTCGGTGACGGGGCGGTGAATTGCACATTGGCACACGCTCGATACGCTGCTTGTGAGTCCATCTGCACATGGTGTTTACAAGGGAGCTCGTCAGGTCTTCGTGGAAAGCTGTGTCGACATAGTCACAGATGGCCTGCAGTTCATCTTGTGTGCTGTGGCCGGGGTGAAACCGACGTGGTGACGGCGACCTTGAACTCCAGTAGTTTCATCGAACCAGGCTGTGGCGTAGACAATGTGTGAGCCGGCCTTAGCGGGCATAGCAGCATCCGTGTAACGATACGCTCGTGTTTACCCAGAGTATGACCACCTTCCTCACCTATGCTCACTCCATTCAACCGTTCACAAATTCCCTCCGAGAGGACGAAGTAGTCGCGACACGACTGTCCCCTACCTCCCTCTCACGTGATCTTTCCTTGGCATTTTGCTCCCTATGCATATATAGTATCAGAGTTGCGTTTCAGGCTGTGTACTCCCCAGATATTCAATGCGAGCGTACATATCCCCTCGCAATAGTACCTCACCGGATCCTGTGGACGGATCCTGCGGACCAGTCCACAAGTACGACACTCCTAAAGATGCCTCCCTATCCGGAACCATACCTTTCACCAACACATGTTCGTTAGGGTCTCCTTTCAATGTTGTGTAATTGGTACTCCGTCGTAAAAGCAAATCCCCTTCTCCTCCTCTTCGCCACTCAGCCCTCCTATTGCAACCTGGCATATCTAACCTGCGAACACCAGAGGTTTTCTAGGTCCCGTAGTTGCGTCTCGGTCAAGGCGTAGACCCGGATATCTTTCTCTTCTAGCTTCTTACGAATCTCCATCCATTTCTCTCTTTTCCTGCCGCCATGGATGTTTATTTATGCGATCTTCACTTCAACCCCTCTTTTATTTACTCCCCATCATCGGCCCTTCGGTCTGCTGCAACCATCTGTCCCCAACTGGCTATCTTCCTTTCTTCCCTGCCTACATCTTCTTCGCTAGGGCTTGTGACTCCCTAAAAATGCATATGCTCGCGCCAGATGTGGCATTTTTAGGGGGGCCATTTGGCGGCGGAAGCAATCTCGATCACGCTGGGACGCCCATTTCCCGCCCACCCGTCGGACGTCTCTGTTGATGTCGACGCCCGTGAAATTCAGCGCCTTGCTCGGCTCCCGTATGTCACGGTTAGCTGCTACGACGTCCCTTTCCACATAGATCCCTCGCCGAATGATCTCGCGTCTTTGCGCGTCTTTGCAACTAGCTTTAAAGGAAATGTAAAGAAGAACCTCGAAAACCGTAACTATTTATTCAATTGTTTCGAAGGCTTTTTTACGTCCAAAAACGACCTTAAAACATGTTAGCCATCATGCAAAGTGGTATTTATTATATATTGTAATGGTTGTGACAGCCATGGTGCTGATGTTTCAGGGACGAAAGGCATGCTGTTGGAGTGCTAACATGTCGTATTTTATTAGGAATTCTAAAACACGTTTATATATAAGTTTTTCATACAACGTGTTAATAGTACTGAGTACAGAAATGGGCCTATAGTTTTCTAAAACGTTGTAGTCGCCATTTTAATGTATAGGCGTTACTATAGCATTTTTCAACAGGCCAGGGTATGTCCCAGCATAATAGGCTGCGTTAAATATTTTCTCTAAATATATGCTAAGCACCTCTGCGTTTGACTTTAAAATTCGCACTATAATTTTATCATATCCCCCTGCTTTTCCCGAAGTCAGTGAACGTATTGTTGAGCTTATCTCCGCGGCAGTGATGTCAATGAAAGCAAATGAATTATCCGTAGGAGCGGACAGTCTGAGATTGGTTAGAAAAGGCAATCGAAATGCTAGATTGCTGCCAATGTTTCCGACATATTCGTGGAAACAGCCGGCGAGCTGCATCTGGGATGAACCTTACACAGCGGTATCAGGAAAATTACGCGTATTTGTTTGTGATTTGATGACATAGTTAATTCCCAAAGCTTCCGTGGATTTTTTCATTGCATAATATTATGCGGTTATGATACTGCTTTTTATTGCGGCATAAGAGGGTGGCTACATTGTTTCTTAGGCTTCCATCTGGTTTCGATAATACGTGTTGTGTTTATTTTGTTTGTGCTTTCGATACCAGTAATCTTTTGTGCGCACAAGTGCCAGTGCATTGAATGATACCCAAGGATGCATGGGTTGTTCGTAATCTTTTCTTGGGCGTGTATGAGTGGTTTTCATTCACTTGGGTATTGTATTTAAGAAAAAGCCATACGTATCGTTAATATCAGTGCAATGCACAATATGACTGCTTGCTGCGCACAAGCTTTCGCGGAGGGAGTAATCATAGGCTAGTATTTTCGGCAGATGAAGCGATGTACCTCGGTCGCGGTCGAAAGGGGCAAGTACGAAAACAGGGCAATGACCTATTTTATCGGTCTCGATAACACCAGAAAGACAGGGCGATACGTCGAAGTTGCACAGAATTTTATCTATGAGCGTACTAGATGTATCACCCACTCGTGTTGCATACCTAATGTTGTTAGCGAAACCGTAGGATTCAAACATTGTCTTATACGTTAGGCTGCACTTTCGAAATATACCAATGTTCATGCCCCCACACAGCGTGGGTTTCCGCTTGTTCGTCGTGATATTGTCTAGTATGTTCTCAAGCAAGTTGACAAATGCATTTACTATAGAACTTGAAGAGCGGTAGACAACTCCCACAATCGTTCCAGTGCCAAGTTCGACAATAAGCATGTCTTGGTATGATGGCAACACGCTATTTAGGGACGCTCCAGAGTTTAAAATTGCAATTATCCCTTATAAATTGCAGCACCCCCCTCCTATAGGTTTCGTCTGTCGACTGTGACAAACTTTATATCCTGGCATGTTGATCGATTCGCAAGTTTTAAGCCAAGTTTCTATCAGAGCAACTACATCGTATATGAAATTTAGAGCACCTAGCATTAGCTGAAGGTTGTTGATGTTCTTATTAATACTGCGTAGAGTGCAATGTAGCAGGCTGAAATTGTAGCTTGAATTGGGAAGACTGTTGAAATGACTAATTGACAGCATGGCGGGTACCATCAGTGGTGCTGCGGACTTAAACTATTTTTGTGAGGTCGCTTTCTCGGGCGACGTGAATTAACTGGGGAATTCTCAGATTTCCGCACTAGGGTCTTGCCTTCTTTTATCCACGAGAATTTCCATCCCCGCTCTTTGCCCAAGTGTACGGCTTTCCCGATTAGTACTTTAGTTTCCACACAGAGATGCTCATTCACGTAAATGGGTGTAATGCCAGTTGGGCTTCTTGGTACAGATTCACGATTGTACAATCATAAATGGGTGTGTCTTCGGCAAACCCAAAGTCCACTGCTGTTATTCTTTTATTCCTGGCAGCTTCTACCACTTTACTGCGCGAAGATTGAGAGACGAACCGAACAATTATATTTGGCCTCTCTTTGTCTTTTGACGACACACAGGTGAACGACATCAACCTCCGATTTGAGGAGCTCGATGTTCAACTTGGTGCCAAGCGTCTGAATTGTATCCTCCAGCTTCTCTTTTCGGATCGAATGGCATTCCTTTCATTTCTATAATATTTGGTCTGCTATACTAGTTCAGCTCAACTATATCTTCCTTCGCAGCCGCCAACTCTTTTCTGAGTTGTGGTTTTTCCCTTTTGAGGAATTCATGATCCTTGCGAAGAGCACGAACATCAGTGCAGACGCTCTCCAAAGTTTTCCTAAATGTGTCGAAGGATTTACTAACAAACTCAGTCGGCTCCTTTACTTCCTGCACATCCGTATCGAGTTTACAAAATTTGGTAGCCAGACAGATCTTGAAGCACTTTAGCAAGTTCTTTCACTGTAGACAGTGATTTATCACTCATGGCTACACCTTATAGCAGCGGGAGACTCTGAAAATTAGAATGAAAATGTTACAACTGTACCTGGAAAATTCACATGTGGCGCCTAGGTACAGGTTGTGACCAAGCGTGCCTGAGGCGCTCGCTGCTATGAGTAGTGAGCCCCTCTGCCGGTCCCTTTATATCCGCTGTGGTGGACTGCACTGGCTCCTGGCTTCCACTCCACGCAGGCGCAGAGGTAGGTAGAATCCAACGAGAGCAAAGCTCTTTTTCAGCGCAGCGACTGTTCCGGGGATGGTTTGCCTGGAAAATTCACATGAGACACTTAGTGACACGTTGCGTCCAAGCCTGCCTGAGTCGCTCGCTGCCTAAATGACTTTAATGAAAAATCCGCAGTATTAAAACACGCAAAAGAAAATTTAACGCAAAAAAATTATTTTCCAAAGCGACTACTACAAGCAATCAAAAAAAAGAAAACGACTTTTATACAATGAAAAGGAAGAAAAATTCGAAGGGAAAATGATTTTTCTAGTTCACGATAAAATGAATGTTCTTGGGTTCTTGGGTTCGATTCCCGGCCGCGGCGGCCGCTTTTCTGGTGGAGGCTAAAAGCGAGAATTCCTGTGTGTACGAGATTTCCGTGCACGGTAAAGAACCCAGGTGGTCAAAATTAATCCGGAGCCCTACACTACGGCGCACCTCATCGCCTGCGTTGGGTCGGCGCGTTAACCCCACTATCAATCAATCAGAGAAGTTCTTGTTTTCAGCGGAGGAGCGAACGAACGAAGAAGAAATGCTGGAAGGGAACCGCATCCGCATGCAGTGAACACAGAAACTGTTGTAAGCAGTGATCACGAAGACAGTGATAATAAAAGTGCATGAAGTATAACCAACCACCGTCTCAACCTAGTAAATATAAACGCTCGTAGCATCACAAACAAGACTGAGCAGTTGGAAGCCATTGTCTAGCACGCCATCCTCACGTAGAGGTCCTAACCGCGATCTGGCGTCACACTTTCGTCACTGATATTGACGTGGTGCCGCGGGGTTTCAAAATTTTTCGGAAGAAGAGGGCAATTAGGGGACGGGCGGTTTTGCTGTTATTCTTAAGGACTGTATAGTAACTCCATTTGGTACTTACATCTCCGATCTTGATCTTGAGTGCTTGTGTTTAACCGAGCCAATTGGAAACCACAATATCGTGTTGTTCGCCGTGTACCGGGCCCCTTATTCAACGAGCAATTATCTAGCGAAATTGCATGCGCAGATGTCGCAATACAACAATCTGAAAGTATTATTGGTAGGAGCTTTTAACCTTCCTCACATTGATTGGGAAATAATATATAATCAGGCTCGGACTCTGAATATTTCTTGCATGTTTGATATTGTGATGACCACAATCTTGTGAGAGTTCTGGTTGATCTGAAACGTGTTTGAGTCAGCATCTTGAGCGCTTGTCCACGTATTTTTATATCGTTCAATTGTTCCGTACGACGTGTCCGTAATCACTGGCATAGCGTACGACAGTTTGGTTAGTGTTTCTGTTACCTTAAATGTAAGACGTTCTAAGGATACGCATGCCACGAAATCGCCTAAATATTTTGGCATGCTGTGATGACTCGCGCATTTTTGAGTATTTGGTGATCTTGTGGGCGAGTTTTGTGCTGACAATGTAGAGCACGTTTAAGAATATTTCAAGAAACTATATATTTTTGCTTCGATAAATTCATTCCCAACAAACTAAAAAAAACGCACTAAGGTCACTCCGTCGGTCAGGAGACCTGTATTACAGTGATAATAAAAGGCCGAACTTCACAGGAAAAATAGGGCAGCTTCCCACAGTCGCAGCGAAGTCTGGTCTGTATTACATGAAGTAATTCACAGGGAGAAAAACTTTTGTTTTAATTCGAAACCAGCTACATTTATTTAAGATGAGCCCGCAGAAATTTAGGGCTTGACATTAGCGATTGCAAAAACCACATATTTCGAATTTCCGTGAATGATTCTGTGATAGTTGCTCTTTAAAGGACTGCTGACCATTTCAACACCTTTTTTCGTAGTATATTCTGTCAGTCTTCCCGGCCTGTAACTTTAGAACGTGATCCAGATATTCCACCAGGTAATTTAATTTCATATGAATAAAAGTAAAATCTTCCGGTCGGGCAGAGGGAATTCTAAATGAATTTTTCCGACGTTACACCGAGCCCTTGTCCAAATACCTTGTCACACCTTGAGGCTTCAGTCCGAACTGCAACAGCACCTATACATTCGAAAATGGCTTGAGTCAAGCCAATTCCGAAAAAGCAGACCCTCTTCTTGTTACCAATTACAGGTGACTCTCGATTTTATCGTCCTGCAGGAAAACGTCGGAACACATTGAAACCCCATTCATATCAAAACACCTAAATGAACGTTAAATTTTATCTCCGTATCGGCATGGCTTTCGGAAAGACGTTTCAACAGCACAGTTCTGTAAATTAATTCTCTTGCATCTGTGCTTATTAAGAAAGGCGGCCAGGTCGGATTCATATTCTCAGATTTGTGCAAAACATTCGACTGCATCCCTCATAATAAGCTGATTGCTAAATTACAGGTTACTGGCCTTCCCAATTTGCTAGTAGCTTGTAATTGTAACTACTTGGGTATTCGCTCACAGTTTGTCTGCCTTATTGATCAAAATTCAATTTTTCTACCGATGACTTCAGGTGCTCTGCATGGAAGGGCTCTACGTCTTCTGCTATTTTTTTTATTTATTGTAATGATGCAGTATACTGTGTCAATCCACCTTTTAATGTCAGTCTTTGTGGAATGATTATATATTCTGTTAAACTTGACAGAGAACTCTGCTGACCAAGCAGCTCTCGAGTCCGTTATAAATAATATATGTTCATGGTGCAACCAATGGGGGGGTGAAACTAAACTTGGATAAAACAATGCTGCTTCGCGTACTTAAGAAATAAAAGCCAGTACTAATTGAATACACCCTATGTAACCAACTTCTTCGGAAGGCTGAGGAATGCAGGTGTTTTGATGTCACTCTAACAAATATTTTAAGCTGGAATTCCCACATTAGGCAAGTTTTCTCGGCAGCTTTCCGAAAATTATACATGCTAAGACACAAGCTAAAGGTGCTCCCACAAATGGTAAACATTTCAAGTGTCAAGTTTCAAGTTTATTGACTTTCCAACAGTGGAAAGTCAAGCAAGAGCTAAAGATTATAGCCTGGCTGGGGCTCTTCTTCACGGGGCAATCTAGCAGTACAGCAATCGACGCAATAACATTCGATAGCTTACCAATTCTTAAATCTACCACATTTAGATTACCCATAAATTGTCAGGGGTCACTGGCAGTTCATTTTATTTATTCTTTGTATAAGCCTGGCAGTTCTGCCACTAGCATTATGCTCTCTAATGATATTGCAGTCACGAGGCAGATTCTTGCGCCTAAACTTTTTGTACTTGCTTTCAACCGCAGTTTTGCTCTGAATCCCAACGCCATCCTCACACCAATAAGAACACGTCAGAACCGGCACTCACACGCACTCTTTTTAACACCGTTGTTTGCATGTACTGATATGTTTAATTTTTTTTCTCGTAAAATAGAGGAGAGCAACAGTTTTCCTGTAATAGTTTACACTCTACTAAGCTCATCAACGCAGGAAATTTGAAATTGTTTCCTAACTATTCCAACTGTTCAACGTTTCCATTCCCACGTTTCCCTTCCACGTTTCCCTCCTCTCGTTAGTTTTGTATAAAAGTGTTGCGCTTTCCGCTTTTTCTCTTTCTTCTTTCCTTGCTGTTGCATCAAATTGTGTATGATTTGCTCCTCCTGCTTTGGCTTCTGGCCAGCAGTATTTGGAAGTAAATAATAAATAAAAATATAATTCGGTGCACAGGGGGTTAATCGCACAAAGCCTCCATTTTGAAGCCCCGGAAGGATGGAAGCCGGGTTGAGTGACGAGGGAACGTGAGTGTGCAACAGAAGCTTTGACTCGGAGGACGACTGGTGTGTGTAGTCGACTCTCAATAATTCGAAGTGTCCCAACTGGAGTTTTCTGTCAATTGGGAGTGATGTTCCGGTATCGGCAATTTACCATGAAATTCAATAAAAAAATCACTCAATATTTCTAAGCTGACACACAACATATGAGTCGTTTGAAAGTTATTTCAAATAGAAAGAATTAGGGCAATTGGGATATCTGGATAAAATTCAAAATTTTTATGCGCCTGAACGTAGCCGTGCTCCGCACTATGTCAGCAGCATCCCAACTGAAACAGTGCAGTCGTAAAGAGACTGACGCCAGCGTAGGCATCCCTCTTTTTTCAGGTCCTCAATCTCCTTTGTTGCGCACAGCGCTGTGTGATCAGCTGGCGGGGTGGACGCTTCACTCTTAGAATTTAGGGATAAAAGTCTGAGCTGTCAGGGCACACCGTGTCCGTACGCTTGCGCTGCTGGCGAAAGTCGAGACTGCGAACAAACCAAGAAGCGAGACTTGTTACGAACTGACGGCCGATTCTGCCATTGTGCTGTCTGTTTAATTGAAGTTCGAGTAATTGGATAGCCTTTCAGGCAGTAGGTTTCTCATTAACAGAACCCGACTGTAGTAGCTAAACGTCTGTTTGAGCCGGTGAAGTGGGGGTGGTTCCCTATTCAAAGAATCTTATGTCCGAGCTGGCACGCTTCGCTCTTTAAGCCAACTGTTATGGGACATTAGACGTTCAGATCGCTGCTGGGCTCCAGGTTCACCCACTGCTAATTAGTGGGAAGGAGGGATGCGAGAACATCTCGTTCTGCGTTGCGCTCGCACTCCGTTATGATATCAGGTAGAGTGTCGTGATCTGATCGGAACTGGCAATCGCCAGAGGGAAGCATAGGGTGGTGGCGGAAGGGATTAGGAAAGGTACTGCTTTGCGTTTATGAAGTAGTAATCTCTTTTTTGAGGAGTGCTTACAGTGAGCGGAAGGAAAGTCATGTATGGAGGATCCAAGAGGGAAAGCACGACCCAGACACCCTGCTCTCGTGAAGAAATGAAACGTACTGTGTTGTTCTGGTAAAGTGATCTTTATGCTGGATGCAGCTCCGCATACTCATGAGCACCTTGACGGTCTGTGACGAATTCGTGCTTGCTGTGGAAGTCACGCTTACCATCATTTCGGGCTGAGTCGTCTTCGTTGTTGCTGCAGTGCTTCCAGTCCTCTCAGATATCTTCCTGTGACACTTATTTTTGTTGCCCTTCTTTTTCTTGGTGTTATGGTTATCCTGGGATGGAATTGCTATATGTACTAGAAATAATCCAGGTTCCCAATTTCCACACTATCCTAGCGGCAAATCACTGAGGTCATCACAGGCCAGGTGTCTCCGAATGGTAGGAAACCCAATTACAATAAAAATACGTCCTAATTCGCACCTGCAAGTGACACTGCACCTGATCATTTACAAGATCTTCGAGCCTATCAAACTGTATGGCCAAGGTGAGCCAATACAATAACGCAACAATACACATATCTGACTTTTTTGAGACTTCCTCCTTTAACCGTTAGTAAAGATGGTTGCGGTTCGTTTCCCCGAAGTCCGGTGTCGATCAGGAACCCAATCGTCCGGGCTCCGGTTGATTTGGCAGAAGGCTGGCAGGGCGATGGTGTTGAAGTTCTTGGAGATGGCGGTCGAATTGACGAACTCGAGGCGTTGCGGTTGATTAAGTGAATCGAAAGTTTAATTAAAGCTGTTTACAGTAGGATTACAGGGTACATGAGTAATAAAGGGAAAAACTTCGAACTGCAGTTAGACGCTAGATCTAAGTGCGTACAAATCACCGGAGCTTCTCAACTTCGTCTAACTCTCCCATCCTCCGAGCGTACACAAACCGCTCGAGAAACGACGGCCGAGACTCTGTCTCGCCGCAAGATCCGTCTAGTTTCCCGGTACGGCGCTGTACTCTAAACTTCCGGCGCGATCCTAAGCTCTAGCCTAGGGGGCTCACAAATCCTAACCCAGCTTTAACGGTCGAGACTCCTTGTCCAGCCGGGAACTGCCCAGCTCAGCGCTCAGACAAGAACGATTTCTAATGGCCAAGTTCGACCTTATAACACCTCGAGCTCACGCTCTCTCGGGAACCCTCCTGTGGCATTCGTACACGCCGAAGGGAGTGCCCAAATTCACGTAGACAGCTGTTACACAGTGGGCTACGGAATATTCAATGAGGTGTCACCATCTTTGGGTCAAGCGCCCGCTCACGGACGAGCAAGCTCGCGCGACCCCGCGGGGTGAGGGCGAAAGGCGGCGACAGTGCACTATGCCGAACGGAGCCCGTTAACAATGAAGGCTCGCGCAGCGCACGCTCCGACGTAGGCAATTACACCTCCCCGGCACACCACGCCGACGATTCTCGGAACCCGGCGGCGCCGTCTGAGTTTTCAACAGGGGATTATCCGTGTGGTATTTGGTCGGCCAGACAATCCGTCTCCCGAGCGTGTCGTGACAAATTGGCGCCGACTGCTCTGCAGTGTTGGCAGTGCTACGTCGCCAGACAGAGTGACGAGTTCTCACGCGCTGCCCGGACGCCTGGCGGCCGAACTCACGAGTGGGGCTTACAAGTTCGTCGGCACCGACTGCGTCCTGAATGGGGGATCATCCCAGCGAAATTCCGTTGGCCGGACTATCCGGCGCCCATACGTGCCGTGACGAATTGGCGATGGCTGCCGCGTAGAGTCCACAGTGTTGAGCCACCAGACAGAGTGGGGGGTTCTCTCGCTCAGCCTGCGCGCCTGGCCACTGACCTCTTAGGTGGACCTTACAACCGTTCATACTCATTAACGGTGGCGTGTATTATACCACGAGCCCTCACTCGGCCTAGCGAGACCCTCATTCCGAGGACCACCAGCAACAAAAGCTGGTCCCTGTCCCCAGCGCCCGTTGCAAAGCAAGTTAATGTCAGGGCGCTCCGCCTACCCAAGGCGGCCGAGAAACTGCTCGGAAAAAGGATCGTTCCGCCAAAACAGTGGCGAGCTCTTCGGGGTAAATACCTACGATACATGGCATCCCCACAGAGAGAACCGGTCACACTAATACGTATAGATACATCAAGCACTAGCTTGAATACTCTGCCCTGTGGAATGAGGTTACTCGAATTCCAGTATCTCCTTTAGCACCCGAGCGTGGGTTGCGTCAAAACCGAACATTAAAATCGAACACAGCATAAAAGCCTTATGTTCATGCCCGAAGCGAGGAAGTCCTCGCGCTCTCGTGCTCGGCCGGCATCCACAAAACGAGGAGCCGGTCACGCCGGCAGCCCGAATGCGGGCTCTGAGCGGAACGTACACTGCACGCAACTAGCGTACCTGGGGCGAGCCTATAGCGCAAGGAAAGCTCGCTACGGTATGGCAGCCAATAAACAATCAAACGCTGCCCGACGTTGGGCGGCAGAAATGTGGGCCTCACCTGTGCAATGCAGTGCAGCCTGCCAAGGTGCCCACCATGGGTTCGAGCGAGCCAAGCTGCAAACGGCCGCGGCGGCCCTCGCCACGCTTGCGCAGTCACTCCGAGAAGACGAAGTAGCTCCTCAGAACTTGGTTTAATTCCGGGTAATTCACGATACAGCAACCAGCCCTGGTATTATACTCCTAGCCCTGGGGCAGAGAGGGGTGGTGCCCACCGACCGTACGCTTCAAGCCACAGAGCCCGACGTTCAGGGAGGGTAATCGGCAGCTGTTGGTCCAGTGGCGTAAGCCACCGAAGCGCTGCGGATGATGTGCCCGGCTAGGACTTGAACCGACCACTAGACTGACTGAGCGACGATAACAACTCAAATCACCTGCGGAAGCAGGGGGCGAGAAACCAGAGGGTGCATGCAAATCCGACTCCCGGTACGTTCGCCGACCTCACGGAAATCAGAAAAGGGCGGCCGCCCAAGCCGAAGCGAGCGAGCAGCGTGCGAGCACGGAGTACCTGTCCGAGTCTGCACCCAGTAAGTCTCTTGGGTCCGACAGAAGCGCTCGCCCATCGCCGCGAGCCCTTAGGTGGGGCCACTACGTCACGCCCCACGTGGCCCACGGACTGGCGCGCATTGGTGAAACTGTACTCCTTACAAAGAGAGGGCGCGAGGGGCTATCCTCGCCCCTCTGGGAGAGGGGACCGCAGGCTAGCGTGCTCGCGTAATTGAGAGTAGTCCCAATTAAGATCCCCACAGCTTTGAGGCGTGATTCGCGTCCGTTGTTGTGTCCATTTGTTGTTCTTAGGCTGCCTTTCCAGCAAAACCACGCGCTTCGCGGCGTTAGCCTTGGGGTGGCAGCAGCGGTCGTAAGTGCATCCGATTAGTTGTGGTAGCTCGATGTGCATCTCGATTACGAGCACGTTCCTGACGCTGCACTGATCGGTCAGTGGGACAATGACTGTAGCGGTGACAAAGATGTGTCTAGCATATTTCTTGGTGGTGGGCTGACTGCCTTCCGCGTTTCTCGTGCTGTGGACTTGAACGGACGCTGAATCAGGGCTTTGCCGTATTCTAAACCATCCAGGCAGTGAGCGTCGCTTCGTGTTTCTTTTCACCCCAGCTGTCGCCTTCTGCCTGCTGCCAAGCTTATTCTTTATTTACATCTTGCTCACACGTTTCGCGTGGTACACCAACACGAGCTGACGCCATGTGCTCCGAACGGTTATCTATTCTTCGTGCGCTGTTCAACTGCTTATCCACGTAACCAGGATGACGCAGACTCATCTCAAAACTCTATAGGCAGCTCATTTATTGACAGCCTAGTAGATTTCGACTTACACAAAGCTCTTTGCAGCATCAACAGCCTTGGACAGGCGTACGATATCATATTTCTAGACGACATGCCTTTCATAGCAATGACGTGTCTTGTTGGCTTGATACAGGAGCTTAGAGATCCTGCAGAACTCATTCAATCAGCAATTCCTAACTTGGCAATGACTAATCACATAGGCACCATAAGTATGCACCTCCGGCTCCATAGGCACCGTAGGCACCATTATGTACCATAGATAATATGATTATGATTCTCGTACACGCACTTATGCGCATCGGCCTTAATTACAAATCATTGAGACATGAACGGGTGTCATAGCAGTGCAGAAATCATGAGCACAGTAATTAATATCCATTTGAGAGTGACCGAGTTTATAGTACAAAGAGCAGCGAGCAATACAATGAGTTGAGCATAAAGAATAAGTGAACATCAAAATGTCTGGTACTCCTTAGCCACCTTGTCCTTGTGCCGTGAACCAACTCCACAGCTGTCGCAGTTCTCCTTAACTCCCAAAGACGCTAGGTTGGCAAACTCGTGTAAATAGATATGCCCCGCAAATAGCTTCAGTTATTTGCACTACAACACTTTTCTAAATTCTCAAATAAATATTTGTTGGTATAGTATGTCTTAGTTTTATCCTTGTTGCGCTTCCATATCGTATCTAAGACATGCATTTCACATGCACATAGCCGTACTGGGGAATTAAATTTTGCATAATTTCTGTTCTCCAAAGGTTTTAAAGGAACGCCTATATGGGCTAAACCGCATCTGTTAGGACTTCTGACGGTGACATACACAACAAAAAGCTTTCGGTGCGACTAAGCACAGCGGTTCTTAGGGAACTCATAGTAAACTTTTCCAGCCCAAAATAAAGTTGCTTTGCAGCAAACTGTATTGACTCCCGCGATCCGCTCACCCAGGAAAGAGAATTTAATGGAGGATGTACTTAACGTGTGACCTGTACTGCTGATTTCACCGGCATGAAAAAGTAATGTCCACTGAGGAAGAGTGTATTATCCGCTTCCAGGAAACGCAGCCTTGCGCACCCATCACGTTCGCCTGTCGACCCGAGTCCCATTCAGGGCAAACCCATTACGAAGAACGTTTGTCCAATAAAACACCGGCAACATGAGCCAAGTACCGGGTTCTTCAATTTTCTGCTGTTTACAACTAGGCCGATTAACCTTATTGGTTTACGTTTTCTATTGTTTATAATATTTTACGACGGCAAATGATACCCAGCTGCGTGTTGTGTCGCCAGACTCCTTAACGAGACATGCTTTTTCCGCTTTGAGCCATTTGTCGCTCTGTGTCGCCATTGCAGACAATACCCAGCGCGACCTGCTTTCTTGCTCTGAAAGTTCGCTATCCTCGATTTCTCCCCTCTTCTCTCGGTTCATTTTCCCCGGTCGAGCCATTGATCACGCCTGCAGGCCAAGAGGAAAGTAAAAATTCAACCGTTCTTTGGAGTTATTTGACGCTGAACACAGAAGAGATTCCGTTCTTGTGTTTCCACTGAGGTTGTAAGGAAGTAGTTGAGAACAAATTCTGCGCCAGGATTTATTTTCCGGTTGCCGCGGGGTGAGAAAAGATAAACACCTCCTCGACGCTTTTTTTTCTTTCTAATACGCTGCGGCTCTAACGTTTCCAATAAACAAGCCGATAGCGGAGATAGAGTTAAAAATAAACTTGGGATATCTTCCCATCTATATTATAGGCCGGAGTCACTGCTAAGCTACTTAACATTAACTTTTTGCGCGGCTCTGTGCCAAATTTATTCTGGTGTATTTGAAGTAAAGAACGCCGACGAAGGAGAAGGGGAAAATGTTTTTTTTACGTACTGAAGGACGTTTATTTTTAAACAGGATATGCCTTTCCTGAGAGATTTAAACGCCAAAATTTTTATCTGCATGCCTGTTTGTTTCTGTCTGTGCCTAGATTCAGCCACCCGGCCATTCCTTAGACGAGACGCTTTTACCGGGGAAGCATTTCTTAATTCTCAATAAAGCAGCAATGTCCATAGTTGTCAACATTGTTGAGCAAAAAGTAACCATTATGCGTATTTGAGGCAAGAAATCAATGCACGAGTTATACTTGTATCCTTTATAAACACTAACATAACTGGGCTTCTTTTTTGCTACAAACGCCTTTACAAACTAACACACTCTGCTCAGATGGGAGGGGTTGGTTAGTTTGTAAAGGCCTATTGTAAACGCGTTAGTTTGTAAAGGCGTATCGGTAACGAGAACAGGTGTGCGAGATAATCGTGTCACCGGTAAGTATGAACCAAACCAAAGCTCGAAACCGCGATACCAACGCTTGACCAAACCCAAACATATGCTTAATTAACCCAAACCCATATCAATTCAACCCCAACCCAACACAATCAAATCTGCACCAAACTCACTGGCTGAGCTTGACCCTATCTGAAAAGAAAACAATACCACACACACACGTCAGACAAAAAGTCACCCTGCGCACATCAAGAATCACATCATTACCTCAAAACTCACAAATTTACTTTGGCTGGCGTGTCTCCTGTGACGCTGTAGTTCTCGGCAACTTTCCTATCATCTTCACATCTCCCGGCATGCAGCACGGCCTACTGCAGCTAAAAGGGACATGAGTCTGCAACGTCGCCCCATTTTACATTAGCCGCGCATCTTGTGAAGTGCGTGTGGTCTAGCTACACCGGCGTCAGTGGCAATGACATGATGCAAAGATCACCTCCAACTTTGCATACGCATACGGTGTCCGAATGGTGCAATCGAAGAGACGTCTGGACGTTTGCTTCATATCCCGGGGGGCCCAGGTTCGCTTCTCACCACCGAAAGCAGATATTTCTTGATGCAGAAGAGCTGTTAGAACATCATCACGAGCTTCCATGACACAGGACAGTCAAAATACGCTAGGCTTTGAAAAAATGTTTTAATCTAAAAACAGAAAACAATTGGCGCAGCTTACACTACTGGCGCAAGGCTAAGAAGCCGCAGAGGTGGCGGCCCCTCTCGGTTCGTCGGAGACCCGGGTGTGGCGCCATAAGCAGCAGCAGCAGCAGCAGCAGCCCCTAGGTTCTTCACTGCAGGATGAACGGCCTCTCGCATCGACCACCAACCGCTCCTGTCCCGCACTGCTCGAGTCCTTTCTTTGATCAGAATTTCCTAATTTTGTCCCTCCAGCTTGTGATTGGTCTTCCTCTTTGTCTAGACCCACCTCCAAACTAATTATCCAAATAGCAACCCGAAATCTCGGCGTCCACTCTGCCACTCTGGTAGTCATCCGATTGTCATTTCACCTAATTACGTGGCCAGCCCAAGTTCATTTTTTTAGTTATTCGAACCTTCTGCTCTTGTTTGTTCTATGATCTACGAAGCTCGCTTTCTGTCTCTAAGTCATACTCCGATTATTATTCGTAATATGGCCTCTTGAGTAAACCGAAGTTTGCTATAAAGTTTAATAGGGCGCCTTGTTTCCGCTCCAGATGCTATCGTCTCGCATTTATTTTTCAACTTGCCGCAGCACGTTGTCATGACTGGCAGGCCCGGATCGTTTCGTGCGTAGGCTTTCACATCTCTCCCAAAGTGGAGCAGGTTAGCACGTGCTGACCTCGCGGCCAAATCTGAACCCAACTGCCGCGCTACGAACCCAAGGGCAATGCTGTGCGCCCGGAATGCGAAGATAGCTAAATGGGAGAGACGCCGCTTTTATAACGCGAGGCACCCAGGCTCGATTCAGACCTCGGAAAACCCTTTCTAGGGTGAGGCCCCTTAGCGGCTCGGGCTTTTGGCGTCTTCTGACGTCGTCGTCGTCATCGTCGTATCTCATATCATGTAATTACGGTACTAAAACTACACTGCCTGGAATAGGCACTGTACTAAAACACCGGGACACCTTTTCCCGTCGTCTCCGGCACAACGCAACGCGTACAAAAAATGCCCACGTATCTGCTTCTTTTATTGCAAATGCCCGCAAAAGACGATAGTCAGCTGGCGTCACTGGCAAGTAACTCCCGCCCTTCTCTTTTCCACGACCGTCTCATGCTGTTTCTATCCCGTCTCCTTCCTCTAAAGATAACAGGCTAGAGGTTTGCTCAAGTGAATTTAAATTTACCCCGTTCGCAATGCCAGCGCTCCCGCACAGCGGAGGCGCGCGTGATTCGAGGCACCCTATTACAACGTTTGTAGAACCACGTGTTGCTGTACTCCACGAGCGTTCCAAACGAAACGTGGAACATATCTTGTGGAACCGTTCTTTGCTGTTGCCGTTTGAATTATTAAATGCCGCCAGGGAGCGCGGGCGACAGCAGGCAACGGTTTTCAGCAGCTGACATTCTATTTCATTTCCTATCGCAAAAAGCAAGAATCCATGAATTTTTAATGAAGGAACACTGCGGAAATCACTCATGTATTGGTTTTATGCCTTATATTTGTGTAATGTCTTGTTTTTGTTCAACAATGTTGACAGGTATGAATATTACCACTGGACTTTGACATCTAGATTGGGCTGTGGATGTATAAAGTTATTGCGGAGTATCTGTTTCTCTTCGTCCGGGTGGCTGAATCGAGTCACAGACAGACAGACAGACGTACTTGCATACAGACAGACCAAAATTTCTGCTTTTATGTCGCCCAAACCTAAACCCATGTGGTTTTACTCAATCACGCCCCAGCTGTGCGTGGCTTGGCCGTGTCCAAGGGAAAGGGAACCCTGGTTGCTGAGTTGACGTTGAGGATGTTTTTGGATCTTTACGGCCCCTCAGCTGAAACAACACGAAACTTCGGCCCCTGCTTCTTGCAGACGGCACCCGAGGACTGATCCGCCCTGGGGAAATCAGCTAGTCGCCTTTTCCTATTGTTTTATATCTGTCATCTTTCCATTCCTCTCCTGTCCCTTATTCTTTTCCTGTGTTCCTTTTCCCCTCAGGCGGCAAGATTATAACCTTTGGTTATAATCAGCCTTGATTAGACATCATGGGTTTATAGTAGCGCTGTATGGTTAGCGTGACAAAATCACGTTCTCTTGTTGGGCTTTGTGGTGGGTGACCAGCACCGCTGCCGAACATTTCACTTCTCATAGATAAGAAGAAAACTTTTTACCCTGATCTCCCTCCTCAACCAGGGCCCACCGAAGTTAATACCTCGAAGTACTCGAGCAACAATTGTTCACCCACTGAAGCGACCTTCCTGAAATTTTTGGTAGTACAAGCTGACGACCCTCAGAAGCCCTTGAGGAAAGTGTCACCGTGGGCCGTAGCCAGAGAGCTGAGCAATCGACTTGGACCGAGATACAGTGTTAAAAAGCTGCTTACCGGGGACCTCCTTGTGGAGTTCCAAGCGAAGTAATATTTGACAATAATTTGGCTAAGTTTGAAGATAGGGGACAGTGAAACTGGAAATGATGAATTCTCTGTTCTTGTCTCGCCGTCTAATCTTATTTGAGAACAAAACTGGCGTGCCGGAATTCGTATTGTTAGCGATGACGACTGCATTAAAAGATAACCAACACAGTCAATGACGATCGTATGTAAATATCTGGGCCGCGCGCCCTGTATGCGGCTACGCTATGTTATATAAATATACAAGTACACGTCTAAGCAGGCAACGGACTTGCGATTGAGTGCATGATTCGTGCCCTTTAACTGCGCTCAATTTGTTTTTTTTTTTGACGGTATTGCCTCACCTACTCGCTAGCATACGTGTACACTGTCGTTCGTATACCGTATGCTGTAAAACATTAAGCAAGACTCATTTACTTTGCGAAAATACCAAACAAATTTTCCACTCGTTTTCAATTCGGTGCCATGCCAGCAACGTCAGCTGAATCGGCTGCGCTTCTCGCGTCCGCTGGCATCCCCCGGTGAAGCAACCATTTACAGTTACCCGAGGCTCAGCAACGTTCTGTTTATGCTACTTGTGAACCTTCCTTTTTGGACCGCACGCAAGAACGAACGATAATTATCGTCAGGAACCACCCGACCTGGTTGTTCTGTCCCACGCAGCGACGACCACGACAGCTCGCTCACAAAAACACAAAAAGGCCGATAAATCGGCTAATTTTAGCTTACATTGTTTTGTTTAGCCTCTGCAACTACTTTAAGGGCTCTTTCAATCAGTATTCAGTCATTTAAACGCGCCACAACGTGATTAAAATATTTACAAACAACTGGTCGTCTGCTTCTGCACTACCCAGACGCGTTGGACACGCGGGGCGCTGCATGTCGCCAAACTCCAGCGCAGGAGCCCTATAGGGTATTGGAGCTGTATTGGCCCAACTGCAAGCAGGGGCTGATCGAGTGGTCGCTTACGGCAGCCGCCTTCTGCCGCCTGCGGAGCGCAATTATTCCATAACTGAGCGCGAATGCCTATCACTTGTGTGAACCGTAGGCAAATTCCGCCCATAAGCATAGGGTAGGCACTTCGCAGTCGTGACTGACCATCACGCACTGAATACTCTACCGGCAGGTGCATGGGACGTGCCGTGATTGCAGCTTCAGTTGTTCCACTGTAGTGTGGTGGCATAGCTTCAGTATGAGCCCATAAAACAACATCCATAACGACAGCGAGCGAAAATTCGGCGACCAGCTAAGCTATTGTGCTCAATGTTAGAGTCGTCTTGGCGGCTTTCGTATTACTCTTGGTTCAGATGATTTATGTAAAAATACAGTTACATTCGTTTTCGGTAAGCGTGCTTCGGTTAGAAGAAAGTGTATGACACCTGCATATTACGGGTACTCACCTACGGGGCAGAAACATGGAGGCTCACTAGGAGGGTCAAACTTAAATTGCGGACGACTCAGCGAGCAATGGAACGGAAGGTGATAGGTGTAACATTAAGGGACAAGAAGAGAGCGCAGTGGGTCAGAGAACCAACGCGTGTTAAGGACATATAATTAGATATCAAGAAGAAGAATTGGACATGGGCGGGGCATGTAATGCGAAGGCAAGATAACCGCTGGTCAATAAGGGTAACAGAGTGGATCCGTGGCGAAAGCAAGCGTGACAGTGGGCGCCATCAAGCTGGATGGGCAGATGAGATCAAGTAGTTCGCGGGTTTAAATGCGTCGCAGGTTGCACAGGAAGGGATAATTGGACATCTATGGGAGAGTCCTTTGCGCTGCCGTTGGCGTAGATATGACGATGATGCAGCTGATGATGATGATGATGTGTTCCTCAGTAGAAGACCATGCAGACTAATTTTGTAACGTTCACAACTTTACCGTGAACTAAGTAATTAGTTGAAGTAAATGAAACGGCGTAAAGGTATAATTGCATTCTCATTTATTTGTCTTACGCTTTGTTTTGGGATGCTTTATGTAACAGAATAGGTGGAGCCGTTTTCTCTAACCATACTCAGCCCGCAGACTGTCATGCGATACACGGTGCGATACACAACGCGAAAAAGCCATCTCACAAATGTCAAACTTACACCCATCTTCTTAAAGTGTGGTTCACCTAATAACACAACTGAATTGCTGCGGAGGCATTTTTCCAGGGGCCATATAATTTCCAGGCGCCTCAAAACATTGTGTTAATTTTGGTCAGTTTTTTTTTTCATACGCTGAGGAATCGGCGCGCAGTTTTACGGGGAATGAAGACAAGTAAGTGAAACTCGGCGTCTTAGCTTCTCATTGTCATATAATTGGCTTTGGGATAGTTTGGTTTCGGATATAAGTGGTTTCGGATAACACCGCTCTGAGGTTCCCTGCGCGACCCTCGTGTAACGAGCGGTCAGTGCCCCCGCGGGGGCTCCGAGGGTTCGGCCAAGCATCGCCGCCGCTGGCCCGTGAGCTGCTGCCTCCTGTCTGAAATGGGGGTGTTGTAGTGTAGGTCGGCATTTTCATTGCCTAGTGCTCACACACAAAAAAACAGTGTTGGACTCGTTGTCTGTCATCATACTGCCTCCGTACATGAAAATGCTTCACTGGCCCAAACTCAATGTGACAAAGCTATCTTACAAAGACCAACCTTCACCTGGTTTTTCTAAAGTAGGCTGCCCCTCTAAACACCAGTGCGTTGCTAGAACGACATTTTTTGATGGAAAATATAGGCCGTTATATATCAATACGTGGAGGCCGTAGGACTTTTTTTATTCCTTGTTAGTTTTTCCAAGCCCCAGGTTGGCGTGAGATTCTTGTCTACATCGCTAGAGCAGTGTGTTATTCTCTTAGCGCAAGACGTCGGCTTCTGAAGTAAACAGCGAGCAATATTGCGAGCCAGTTGTCTCCAATGTCGCAATGCCGGACTTTTGGCATCTGTCTTTTTTCTTCTTGCTTCTCTCGCGGAGGATATTTCGTATATGTTCCGAGCCCGTCTTGTTGCCAGAAGGTTCCCGCTTGACGCCGGCTGGACTCCAGGAAATGTCGTAAGTTTCTACGCCAGTGTCGTGCATTGTCATTCGCCACACATGTTACCGGCAGCTTCGTCTAAGGGCATATCCATTTTTATACTTGAACATATACCACGTTGCAAGAACACAAGCTTTCGAATGAACGCAACGTAGTTGTCTGTACTAGTGGAGGGGTTTGAGTAGCTGCAACGACGAAAAAGGCCTTGAAGTATACTAAAAAATGTACGTTTTTTTGTGAATAGAGGGAAGTACCCAGATTGCTTCTCAAATTTTCAGGACAGCCGTTGAGTGCGGCACATGGAACGTTGCACTGAAGAGATTGCAAGCTGTCGTGCTGAAGATTCACCGATTTTGGAGGCTGGGTGCGAGACATCTAACTTCCACAAACTCAAAAACGAAAATGAGTTGGATTTTTAATCCGAGGCTTCACATGGCTTGGCGAAAGGAAAATTTGGTGGTTCTTTGTTAGCAGAAAACTCCTCCGGCGCAGCCCCAAGTGCATGTGGGAAAAGAAGACGGCACTGTGAATGCTCTTGTGTCACCAGGAAGGCGTTTCCAGGGGATGCAGTAGAACATGGAAGGGGAAACTATTTACCAACAACTACCATACTCCCTAATGCGATTTTTTTTCAGCGTAAACTGAAGGCTTCCCGGTCAAAGCGCATAGCTGCTTTGTTTGGGGAAGTAATCGCATGATGAGCGAACGCACGGCGGCGCGCGCAACTCTTCTGATATTTCGCAGCGCGGTGCGGATTATCTTGTTGTAAATCGCGTTTGAACCTCCCGCGCAAATGCCACGTGTTTGGGAGGAGCTACGTGACGAGGAAGACGAGGAAGCACGCGACGGAGCAATGAACGTGCAGCACCTAGACGATTGCTTTCACGGATGCCTGGTTTTGCGTTTTCTTTCTCGGGCGCCACTAGACGCCGAGGGTGGTATTCACGCACGTGTCTGGCGCCGGCTCGGTGTATTGCCCTCCCCCTCACACATTAGTAGGAGCGTCTCGCACCACTCCGGCAAACCACCTCCCCCTCGCAATTTCACCATTTTCTCTTCCTCTGTTTTCTTTCAGTCTTCGCTTATCCCAACGTTCACTCGATTACGAGGCTGTCGAGGATGACAAACCATAGTAGCGGGCGCCAATGTGCTGCACACTCAAACAGACTGGAGAAGAGTTATAAGGAGAAAGATTGCCTGGGTTTACCGCGGAAGAGCGTGCGCACAGCGAGCTACTGTGTGAAGCTCAGCTGAAGCTACAGCAACCGCGCAGGCGGAGCAGTGTCAACGTCGCAAATAAGCGGCCTCACGCCACTGCAAAGGGAGTATGCCGTGCATCATACGTAAAACACGGGCCGTACGTCATGGCTTCTGTGGTTAATCATGCGTGCCGAGCGCATGGGCGTAATAATTTGTTTACGTGTGTTTTCAATTGCAAATTTGAGAAATCTTGTAGGTCATTGTGTGAATACAAGAATTCGGAACTGTGCTAACACGTGGTAAGAAGAGTAACCCAGGGCTGATTAGAAATTGGACGTTTATTTCGCAGGCTACACAATATAGCAAGGAAGAAGGCAAGAACGAAATAAATAATCTTCTTGGATCTAGAATGTTCTAGATGTGAATTGACGGTTCGAGAACCACGCGCGCCGAGAGATAAAAATTGTTAAAACCACACATTTAGTGATCAATGAGGGAATGGTTCTGTATTAGCCGCCAGTATTATGTTTTTTTTTTTGCATTTCCATGCAAAAAAGGTTAATTGACTCGTAGGTTGAGAATGTCGTGCTCAGACCAAAAAAGAAAAACACAAATAAATAACGCGATCCTACACATGATAACTAGCTGGAAGCTGACACGCTGCGGTGATACCTTTTGATTGACCATTTGAATATAACGAAGTTGGCAGCCCCTGATAGCGTGGTCGTGAGAATGACATCATACGCACATCCGTGCGACTGCCTCAGGCTGGAAATGTCTGCGCAGGAGGCCACCTGGTTCTTCCTGCGGCAGGAAACTAAACATCCCCCTCGCGAGGGGCACGATCAAATTCAGAGCATTTCCGGGGGCGCACGACGTTAAGTAGTTTGCGTCACGTTAATGTTCTTGCACTTGTTACTGTTGGTTGTTGTATTGTAATTAAGTGAGGAGACGTAATTACGTGGTCACGTGACATCATTTATTAGCAGGTGGGTATGATTATGGTTCTTCTCTTCTCTCTCTTTTCTTCTCTGGCTGTTGTTGTTGCGTCGTCGACGTCTAGATGCCTCTGGTTGAGTTAGTCCCCCCATTCGAGGCAGTCGATGGGAGACGTCATTGTTGAAGTTGTTCTTGTCCTTGCTGCTGCTGTATCAGCAGCTTCTTGACGTAGTTTGAATGAGTCAAGGATATAAGGCGCGTTCGTAGCCTCCATTCTGTGTCGGCTTTGTGGCGCAGTGGGTAGAGCACCATGTACCTTGCGTTGCGCCCGCAGGGTCGTGGGGTCGAAACCAGGCGCCGGTAAGTATTATTTTTTTATATAGTGTAGGGGGAGGGGTGCGGACTACTACGGACAACTACAACGGGTGACATCGGGAGTTAAAGAAATGCTCTGCATTTAAAAGAAGAGATGAAAAGAACAACCGATATACGTGAATAAGAATTGAAGCAAGTCACTCACACACACAGCTAAGTTTTCAAGTGTACAGATATTGAATTTTCTTATCTAGTGAAGTTACGAACGCCATTTATGCGCAATTATCTCCTGCTTTGTGTGCAATGCACGCCTCATGTATTCCTCACGTGCGCAGATCTTGGTAAACTCAGGTTACTCGCGCGCTTTGATGTTTGGGCGCGCACGCACGTTCACGGCAACGCATGATAGTATACACGTTTTCATCCGTTAATCTGTAATAAGATAATGACATGTTCTGGGCTGTGTTGCGTATACACAGTTACATTTTCCTGTCACCGTCGCCAATCATTAGGCAGCTAGCACAGGCCACTGATACAATGGCAGCTCCCAGAACGAAGAAGTTGAAAAGGTCTATAGCGCCCTGTGCCAGCTCTGAGTGTACCTACGTGTGCACGCAAACGATTACGTAGGCAGCACACCGTGGGAACTGGATTGGTCTTTCCATAAGTGAGTGGTTGATTGTACATACCTCCAAGGCGCCGGTCAATGCTGCCGTGATATAATTAAAACATTCGGCGGCTGTAGCCTCCGCCGTGGCTCAGTGGTTATGGCGTTGTGCTGCTGAGCCCAAGGTCGGGGAATCAATACTGGCTGCGGTGGCTGCTTTTCTGAAGTAGGCGAAAAGTGAAAGCGCCCCTGTGTCCATATTGAGGAGCACGTTAAAGGTACCTAGGTGGTCAAAATTAATCCGGAGCCCTCCACTACCGCGCGTCTCACACCATAGGTGTAACTTCGGTGCGTTAAACACCACAATGAATAAATCAATCAATCACTACTTCACTATGCACTAATTACGGCAAGTACATTGCAGTCTGTGTAATGATAGAGTCGCGTTTGAAACTAAATGTTATGCAATATTTTAGTAGAAACGGGTTACAGAACCACAGTCACGCTCTCACCGTGTTGAGCACTTGCGAAGAAGTTCCCTTTTGCGGATGGCGTTTTTTTCTGTCATGACGTTTCTGCGCGCGGAGCGCACAAATACCACCCACCCCGCCTTTCAACGACAACTATGGTTGAACGCGAAGCTTTCGCGTGAGGTATTCCTCGCTTGTCGTCTGAGTTTCCAATTTTACTAGCAGGCATTTTATACTTTGACTCGTTGATTATTGACTTTGGCTAGCACGCACGCTGTTTACTCTTTTCATCACAACAGCGTTCCTTTTACCCCTCGCCGTTTGATTTCGCACAAAGAAAGCCTAGCGTTCAACTGTCGTCGTATTAGAGTACGAATAGCGCAGTAGGATAGACGTCGGATTTCAAGTGCGCGGAACACAGCTTTGAATCCAACCACGAGAAGCGTTTTTGTTTGCACTTCCTCCACGATCATCATCATCGTCAGAGAAAGATGGAGTTTCTGCAGTGCGTACCCGAAGCGACAGAACTCATCATTGAGGCATAGATCATTGAGTTTCGTACTAATATATAGAGGGAAATCTTTCGCTGCTGTCGCAGGCCGCCGTTGGCGGCACCATTGCTGCTAGCGACGCTCCTCGCCTGCTTGGTTTACCTAGCCATATGGCTTCTTTTTTGTCTCAAAGCCAAAATCAACGAAAAGGGGGTAACATTTTTCTTGTTCATTGTGCATGAAGCTTCTAAATAATCACTGAAAAATCAATCTTTCTGGAGGTTCAGTTTTCTGATAACAAAACCAATTTCAGCAATCTTTTATAGCAATATTGTTGCTTTTTTCCTGCCAGAGGCAACTTTTCAGCTTGTTCAGGAGCCATGCCAAGGACAAGTGGAACGTGCCTCACCGGAACATGACGGAACGTTCGCTGAAGCGCGGCTCCCCTACAGCGTGAGCCAGATTTCCCTGCAGTATATATTAGTATGAAACTCTATGTCATAGATAGCTTCGCTTCAAAGGCACGAGGTACCCTAACGAAACACAGCTTGGTTGTACAATGAAAAGCAAAGTGTTAGAGCGCAGCTCTTAAGTGCCCGCTCCTGTGGTTTCGCGTCGTCTGTCGCCGCTGGCCTCGTTGTAACTGAGCAAACAAAGATGACACTTTAGTTAGTCGAGATACAGCGAGAAGGAAAACGGAGGAGGAAAAGAATGGCTAAAGTGTGTGGAGCCCGGTATGCCGAGGCCGCACGACATATGCTTGCCGGCGCTAACGCGCTGTGAATTACGCCAGAGTAGAGATAGAGAGAATGAACATTTATTTCTGAAAATTAGGTGATGGTAAAAAGGGGTGTAAAGAAGACGGGCAGGGGCAGCCATTCTTGTGCGGTAAGCTCCGAGCAACGGCCGCTGATCTAGCCCGTTCGACCAGCGCAGCCTGGTCCTTGACCTCTCCGCTGCGCAGCACCCACTCCCACTGCTCGTTGGTTGGGTGGGTGGCGGGTGTAGGGTTATTAGGGCACTGCCATACGCTTCCAACAAAGAAGGTTTTGGAAAGCTATGTGATCGATGAGATCGAGTGTTGTCTATGGGGAGCTGCAGTGTGTGCAGTTGAGGGAGTAGGTGGGTCGGGGATATGCGCTGGAGGTGTTGGTAGTTGTAGAAAGTGTTGGTCTGTAGAAGCGCGCCCTCGTGCGTTTCCTGAGGGCGCAGTCATTTCCCGAGACGCCGCATTTATGCGCCGTCCACGAGAAGACTGCTGTTCGGCTGCACTCAAATTTCGCATAAGGAAGTATCGTAATCATCAGCGGATTCTTTCATTTGCTTTTGTGTTGCAATCCACGTATATAGGCAGACACGTACGTTAACATACAAATCAGTATTGCAGAGCTGTCCATCGTCTCAATAATTCTTTAAAGTATTCTTTATTTTTTAAACTTTTCTCGCCTTCTTGTTCTAGTAGCGGACTTTCACGGCTTACTACAAATTATTTTATTTATATGTACACTATATATATTGACTCTTTATCCGTCGGAACATTTTAAGTGCAGTTGATGATTTATTAAAAGAACAGCCAGCTACAACAGCACACCCAACGAGAAATTACCTCTCGTAATTGTAGTTTTGTTTCTGTAGTATTGGCCACATAAAAAAACTTTCGGCTACTACTACTACTAAACACTTCTGTAAAAGATATCAACAAGTGTTTCAGCAAGGAAGCACGGATATTTTTGCCTGTCTAACTCGCGGCTCAGTCGATACGCTGCCTAGAAAGAAGGTTTTGGTAAGCTATGTGGAAATCTATGTGATCGATGCCACAATACGACACCCCGTTTCAGTAACCTTACATTAAGAGCAAAGGAAGGTTTAGCGTTATTTTCGTTCAGGTCGATATCCGCGATAAAAAGCGCCCTATGACATCGCATTCATTGTGTGGCTGCTGTTAAAGTCCAAATGGCTTGCATTAAAGCCGTCAGGGATCTCACAGAAACAATTTCGCGTTCACATCATCGAAAAAATATGAAGCTAGCGCACACACGCTTGAGCGGTGACGTTTTTAACAGCGATCTCAATGGACTATCGCTCTAGATGAATGGGAGAAAACTGTGGGCAGAAATAAAATAAAGGAGCTCCCCGGAACCATGGGAGGACCAGAGAGAAAACGCATGGAATTTCCTGGCCTGGAACCATGAAAAGGTGCTTAGTTTTTTTTTGGCAGCTGGGGAGACACATTCTCGATAAAGAAGCGCGAAATCGATGTAACATTTTCTGCCGCGTCGTTTACAAAGCCGCTAATGACACTTTCAGGTTCGTTATGGGTTCAGTATTAGCGCACGTTATTCTGTATTGTCACTGGCCTTCATTTTCAGCGTCACATTAAAGAGGTATGGCTTTTCTTGAGTCCGCTCTCGCTGCCGACGCTTTTTCAATCACTTTCCACGCATTTCGTATCGGCCATCCCGTTCTCTTTCTCGATCGCAGTTGGACGTGCTCCTGTTAACGGTTCGAATGAAACGAAAAAAAAAACGAAGATGCAGGGAGCCGATGAGGCCTCATCTGAGAAAAGGAGAGAAATTCTTTGATGTCCTTCGAGAAAAAAAAATATGAGCGCCACCGAGGATGGTACACCCCGTATTACCCGTGGCAATGAAGTGGAAGTGTGTTATTGAAATGGTGAACCTTGCAGACAAAAATCGGCGAGGTGGGCCCCTTTCAGTCCCTTCATTCAGTAGTTTCTGGCCCGTTCTTATCGGATACCGTTTTATTTTTCGTATGTAAGGGAGAACGCTTTTTCTCCATCTGACGCAGTTTTCAACAGTGGAGGCAGCTAATGAAGCGGGAACTTAATATTCAGGAGAAAAGCCGACATGGGCGCCCCACAATAAGTATAAGTTCCCGTAAAACTAGGGTTTAAATAAACTCGAACGTTACTGCCCTGCAATGCTCGTTTAAGAATTTACTTTGGTGTGTGCATTTCATGCATAGGAATATACACAGTCTTGGCACATCGGTTGATGCAACTATTTCCAACGAAAAAATCTATATGTGCTTAATTGCAACACCGGGTTCCTTTACTGAACCCATGCCAACGTACTCGCTACTGTGGGGAGGCCCGTTGTGTAGGTTATACCCTTTACTAGACCCACCAAATCTTGCTTTTATGGCACTTTTATGGCGTTTTGTGGCACGCTAACAAGTGCACCAGGCAACTGAGCCTGCATGCTCATGCAGGCATTCGTATGAAAACAATAGATACCACTTTAAAGCTGTCTCCGCAAAGATGTTTGTATTCTACAAGCCGTCAATCGTCATTCTAGCGGTACCTGCAGTGTAAGACAAATTCGTGTACAACGCAGCTGCAACGTGCACCGTTTAATACGTTAAATTCTTTGCCGAGTATCCCTACAGCCAGTAAAATATAACGCCCTACACTTCCACGAAAATATAGATTTGGGTTAAGTAACACCTGTAACCGTTATAATTGTAGAAATAGAGATAGATTGTCGGACAGACTTTTGTTCCAAAAAATAAGAAAAAATGGAAACACAAAGTTAAAAAAAATGATGTTCCAAAATCAAAAATATGCCTCTTATACATCTTCCACAAAACCGACGCATAAAGAAAAAGAGGCCGCAAAAGAACGCGCAAAATACAAATAAGTAAATATCGAGAATGGCGAACGTAACGCCCTGCATTTACAAAAATATGAAGATTTGGCGTAAGTGCCACTTGTAATCATTATACAGGCACGAATGAAAATAATGAATTGGACAGAACTTCGAAAAAATGAAAACACAAGAAAAATAGACAAAATAAAATTTTCGTGAAAAAGGTCAGACAAAATCAAGAATATGCATCGTATACATGTGAAACCCCAAAATTGTGTCGTCTGCATAAACCACACACTTTGCCGTTTCGTATACTTCGACCAAATCGTTTATGTGTGCAGTAAAGAAAATTAGAATCAGTCAGCGCCCTTGACGTACACCCTGAGTCAAAAGTTGGAAGAATGATAATTCCCTGTTAATGCACACGCACTACTTTTTGTCTGTCGAGTAGACTTCAGTCAAGCGACCAGGTTTAGGGGAAATTCCCAAGGTGGAGTAAGTTTCTATGAAGTAAAATTGACATCCACCTGAATACAGCCGCATGGCTACAATAGAAAGCGGTACAGCTTTCTCAGAAACTTTGCAGTTGAAGAAAAAATCGTCGGGGTCCAGGATTCGAATCCGGGACCACCGCTTAACCGGAGCAGTCCGTCTACCAACTGAGCTAAGCAGTAGGCTAGCAGTTTGTAGCGCGAGAGCGAATTGATCAACAACTCGAAGTGAGGACAGGTGTTAATCGAACAGATTTAGGGGAAATTCCCAAGGCGGAATAATTTTCTATGAACGAAACGTTGCTTCATAGACACAGCTTTCAGGTAAATATATGACAATGCGTCGAATACTGCCAACAAATTTTTTCAGAGCAGTGCAACAACTGCCACAACGTCACCTGAGAGTAACCCATCTTGTGCATACGACCAATGTCTTCGACGCGAAACCGTATGATCTCCATGATCGAGACACTGACCGCCTAATATAAGCCATTTTATTGAGCTACCTTTAGTGTGGCACTCCGTAGGTCCGACTAAAATCCCAAGAATATATAAAAACACTGGTCCATGCAGCTTAAAACATCGCACTTGATCTTCCTACATCAAACGCCCCACATTCCAAAGAAAACGAACAAATCTACTCCGATTATCTACGCAGACACCTTTTCTCTCTCCTGGAAGCCCAGTAAGTTAAGCATTCCTCCAGCCTTGCCCTGACGCCCGCTGGACGAGCAGTGCTGGGAGCTGTATACGTTACCAGTGCCTGCACCACCAGAGAGAGCCCCGTCCCTCCCGATGCATGTACACACCGTCATCACAGCAAAGCCAACATCGCGCCACATGTCCCCCAATTATAAAATAGGGCCAAATAGGCTTGAATCTTCAAGGTCAACGGAGGTTATTCGAGCCAACAGAGCGGAAGTACACGGACTTCGCCCGCTCCACCGCCTGTACCAAACTATCAGTAATGGACTCCACAGGGGCCATAGTTGCCTCGGCCCTATTCGCAACGCCACAACCGCGAAACCAGACGCAACCACCATAGCCTTGGTGGCTACCACCTCTGCGAGTATTTTGCTACTCTCACAGACTCTCAGCACGCCTGCCGCTAGTAATTTCTCAACCGCATCCCGAACAAGGCTCTCGGGATCCTCCTATTCCTCACTACTCTCAACGTCCTCCAGATCGCGAGGACAGCGGCGCACGCCTACCTCCACTGGAGCGATGCTGCATTTGCCGCTGTCCCCTATTTCATATTTTGAGTTTCCCGCCCAACGACAGCGGACTCAACATCCGCTCAACCCCCCCCTCTTACTCCTCAGGTACGCAAACTTACGTTCTTACCATCGTCACAGTCACTCATTGTACGTCCCCGTATAACACCCCATTAACTACTGCCGGGACCGAAACAGGGCGACAGTATTGACCTGCTCCTATTTAAGCTGCACAATTGTTTCATTATCTTCTCCCTTCTCCTTCACCAGTTTCCCTATACCTCCGCCACTTCTGCAAGCTCTCCACACCACCCGATCTCGTTGCTTTGGGCCAACTAAATTCCCGAACTACACTGTCTCTATCCCCTGAGCATTGGGAGCGCCCAGTGACCGCATTAAAACTTCATAATGGGACGTTCTCGTAAAGCTCAATAACTTTTCAATCTCGATGTAAGTCACACCATCACACAATAAAAACGCTTTTCTTTTCATTTTTGATTGACACAATTTCTTTCACAGTGACATTTCGCCTTCACAGAGAGTTACACTGTACTGTTCTTTAAAAGGTGTCACACATTTCTTTCTTGTCTGCTCTCGACGAATACAAGATCTCGCTCAGTTTTATTTCGCTCACAAAACCAGCAGTACAAAAGAGAAGAATAATTAAACCATACTTCGCTCCGTTGTACAAAAGGGGCAGCCGTGAACAAGAAATAATAACTGAGTTTTTGCGAATGATCAGAATCCACCACTCCCTTTTATCGATCCCTGCAACTCCCGAGCTCGTGTTCTGTGAGGTTTTCTTGTACTTAAAAATCACAGGGAGGACAGCCGACATTATACACCACGTTAGCATGTTTTTGTAGTTCCAGCTCGATTCTGAATTGGAGGAGGCTTACTTGAACCCGGTCTGTTTCTGGTGTTGAAAAGGGACTTTTGAAAGCTTCACACTGCAGAATTGATAGGCTAACTTACAGACCGAACGAGTTCTTACATTGTTTTTGCTAGAAAAAAAATAAAAACTAGACAATATAGCAGAAGATGTTGTTTTCGTCAATATATATACAATTGTTTTCTACTGTGGAATAAGTGTGCAGTCAAACAAAGGTGTTTTTACTGCGAAGAAGTATAACCCTCCGTGGCGGCTCAGTGGGTAAGGCGTAAGGCGTTGCGCTGCTGAACACGAGGACGCGGGTTCGATTCCCGGCCACGGCGGCCGCTTTTCTGATAAAGGCGAAAAGCAAAAACGCCCGTGTGTCCGAGATTTCGATGTAACTTAAATGTCGCCTCATCGCCTGCGCTGCATCGGCGCGTTAAACACTAGAATCAATCAAGCGACGCAGTATAGCTTGCAATCCAAGCAAATGTTTGTCGCGATGTTAGCAGAAAACTATCATCATTGAGAAGAGCGGTACATACCTTCTTGTGGCTGTTCTTGTGGTGTCTTTACTTCCGGTGTCTCCCCAAGGTAGCCTGGAATGAACTTGAGGAAGTGATATGCCACTCCTTCTTTTCATATATGAAAGCGTGGTGACGTCACTACGTAATTTCTATGCTGTTTGGTACTTTTGCACTCGGGGTAGCTTACGCAACCGCAATATTTGCCTGTCGAACAAATCCTGCCTTCTTAATGATGAGTGTTTTCTGCTGACATCGCCACGAAAATACTGTTGCTCTCTTTGTCTCACATCCTTAGATTGCTTTGTGAGGTTTGATACCACCCAATTATCCCCTAAAGCTTTCGCTTTCCCGGACTCTTGCATCACAAGGCGCATTCCCGCATTGTGCGTGACGCATAGTTATGTGCGGAGGCAACGGCTGTGAGTACATGGACAAGGACCACCAGCGCCTTCTGCCTCGCTTGTTCACTCCATCACTGATTCGGGGGCCGGGTGGTGGTAGCTTCCACGGCGGCTTCGTTCCGCCAAATACTGCAGGAAAAGACAAGTTGAGATGGCCTTAACGGCATTCTGAACCTTCTTGGAGCTCCGCTCCCTTTCGGTATGATTTTCCTCGGTTTTTTTACCTTTGGAATGACGAGCCGACCCGCGTCTCTGCAATGCTAAATGGACTGCTTTGATTCCCAAGAAAGGTACGACTCCTGCGCTAATGAATGCCAACAAAGGCACGTAAGAAAACGAAATGTACATTTACACACAGTCCACAAATTTCTGGTCGAATGGAAGTGCTGGTTAAATAACCAGGGGGCATGTTACCGGTGCTTCCTATGTATGGAAGGCAAATGTGTGAATTTTCATGTGTGTTATATATTGATATTAAAGCAATATCACAAACAACGATAGGCCTAGAAAGCGTGTGTACAGACGGCGAATAGCTGACGATGAAGAAATAAGCTCGATCAAGTGCAACGTGAGCCGGTCCCATGGCATTGAAAAAAAGCCAAACACGCAAAAACAAATTCTTTGTGTGGAATCGCCCAGCATGGGAAGGTTATATGTGTAAAGCCGGTTGCGGGTCGTGTGGCTTTTTCTTACCGCTACGTAACATTGCATTTTGCCGCAAAGCTTATTGCATCCAATTTCGCCTTCAGAACCCAAGCACAATTCAGCCTTTGGTGGTACTGCTATGCTGCGCAACTGTAAACATCTAAAATGTTTCTTCTGGATAACCTTGACTACGTCGCAGGCCCGTTGATATTATCGACCTGGTTTTGGTTCATTTCTGTGGAGGTTACGAATGTCTACAAAGTTATTGCGAGATTTATCCGCTAACCGCACCTAATCCGGCAAGTCATGATTTTTGGGCAAATGCTGTGTTTTACGCTTTACTCAACATGTTTTATGCTTGTTTTATATTTGCACTCCCGGGCATCGCGTTGTACGACAGAAAACCACATCCATTGAGAAGAATTAAACCCGTTTCGTAACTTTACACAGTCTAAGTTGTTTTCGAACCACCCAAACTGTTGGCACCTCTCTGTATACGCGCACCTCTATACATTTAAATTCCACTTTCTTGCTCATTTCTGCGTGTTAGCAGAAAAACTAAACTCGGCTGCGAGACTATTTTGTCGTATAGTACTTACTTTTCGCACTTCCTCCCTGATTCCTAGCAAAAACCCTGATAACATAAAACAGATAACTTTATTTTTCACAAGATAACCGTAAAACACAATTCAGAATGACGGGCACGTATCCTACCAACGGAGCACGGCTGTTCGTGATCGCAAACGAATCAACTTCTCGTTGCCTCCCGATATTCGAACATATAACTGCCCCAAAATTGAAGCCTTGTTTCCAATTCTGATATAGCGCTGGGAATTTTGAAATTCGAAATCAGTATGCATGTCTCCGACAGGTGACCCGCACTGTGCCCGTCCTTCTATCATTTTCTTAAAAAGTTCAATCTCAGTGCACGGCCACCGCCGCCAATATTGATTTTGACTAGTGTCGCCATTCCGCTGTACCCAGCGCGCTTGATCGTTTGAGGAGTTCCCTTAGACGAAATTACAAACGGACATTCTTCAAATATATGCGATAATCAAGGCATAGAGAATTCAGGTTAACGATATGCGATGGGAATTGTGTGCCAATAGCCGCAAAGAGTCCAGCGTCATGTGGGCTCTAGTTATAACCCAACTATCTTGCTTCCGACCCGCAGAAGAAAAAGTGGGCAGGCAAGTTTGGCAACTTTTTGCAACACACACGGCCCACGTACTACGAAGCCCGTGCTGGCGCTGCATTGATGATGTGAAAAGTCTACGCCCACGGCTACCGATTTAGCAGTGGGAATTGGTTACCGATAGGCTAAAGTATATGATAAATCCGCAAATTAGACAGCACTGACAACAAACAAAAACCACACAGCACATAAATCGTGTTTGTTTCTCGTTATTTTAGCGCGTTTGATCGGATCATGTGGGAGCAACTTGCCCGTCAAACTTTTTTGATGTGCCTACATCAGCAAGCACTCTGCACAACAACCAGCGCAAAGCCCCAGGTTGAAAATAAAGCATTGCGAGTGCGATTACGCCCTGAGCGTTCTCTACAAAACGTACACTATCACGCGCACTCCACTACGATGATCATGGTTAATCATAATCGTTACCGTCTAAGGGTTTATGCAAATTACCAACCAATAAATATCTAAGTCAAGTAGAACTAATTTCTAAGTGTGGTAGAGGACGCTATAGGCGGATTACGTTCGTGTACTTCTTTATTGCCTTAATGCTTTAAAGCTGTTTGCATTCTTGCACGACGACCAAACGAACATCATTGTTTCATCTTCTCTAGGCACAAAAAAGACACGGACCGAAGGACTGAGGTAAACACAAAAAGAGGGGCCGCCCTGTTTTGTTTCCCTCAGTCCTTCATCCTTGTCGTTTGCGCCTAGTGAAGATGGAGATCTAAACCAACTCGCCCAGTTATCTGTTTTGATGCAAGTTCTTTTTGTTATAAATAATCAATGAAAGTGGCTTTAGTCCCTCTTGTTTCTTCCCTCGTCATGAATGACGTAACGCTTCTGTCAAGCGCTGTGAGGAGACACCACCTATAAAATAATTCAAGCCATTGAGGCAAAGGTTCTGCTAACGCCTAGGAGAACGCGTGGAAAACTATCTGTGCGATCGTCCAGCACTACTGGAACAGTCGGCCGATGCACCGATGCGCCGAAGTGCCATTAATTGCACACTGTTGACACTGGTTAAGGTACAATAACAGACACTGGGAGGCAAAAAGTGCTAAACGCCGTTGCGCTCGTTCACATATATCTTCCCAGCACACTGGGCCAAGAATTTAGATCACTTAATTTAAGTTTCAATTGCTACCACATTTTCCCAGCGGTTGAATCAGTACCCATAATAAATAGTTCTAATGTTAGCCAAGAAAAAAAAAGGAACCCTGGACAAAAGCTGCTCAATGAGCAGCTGCATGAAATCTGAGGCCCTACACACAAGGCGGCAGTGACAACACAACCGTGAGGACTGGTGCAACACAAACTCAAAAACAGAGGAAGCAAAATTAATTGCTCAAACAAAGATGTTAAACAATGTAACAAAATACAATTTGCATATGCAGATAAAGGTACGTATCTATATAGTACAGTTGCAGGATATGTACGCAAATATTCGTAAAAACTGCCGCCTAATAGCGCATACACTGGCACACATGAAAATATACCCACATGACATGTATGCATGACATGCACTGTTTCAGTGCATGTATGTATGCGTGCAGTGTAAATGGCAGTTCATTAATAGCAAGTTATATAAAAAAGAGAAAGACACTTCGTTCACTTTTATCGCATTGAATAAGAACCGGAAAAATGAAAACCAACCCGAGAACCTGATTAGTAAATTTTTAAGAACTCTGTCTGTTTGGGTGAAACTTGAGGACAAGGTAAACACTAACCAAGGGTTTTTATTAAAAGGGCTACATCGTTCCGGAGCCCCCTCGCCTCCGTCATCAGTGGGACTGTGTTCGACCCTATGTAGCAGTTACATAACGTAACTTCGTTTTTCTCTACTAGTTTGTTGCCATTGCGCGTCGGAGAACATGGTTACCAAAACAAATTACAAATAATCCTATTCGTCTGGTGGCATGTACAAGGTACAAGGGGAGGACTTGATAGATCCCTCCGTGCCCTTCCCCCCTTTTGCGGTCACGGCCTAACTTACAAAGGCCTGAACGTATTAACAACGTTAATAATAACGCTAATCGTTTGTTTGGCTTCTCAGGCTGTAATTTTGCTTTTGCTACAGCGTCTTTAGAGCTTTCGCTACATAAAACCCTTATAAGCCATCAATGTGAACGTGGATAATCGGTCTTCATATTTGGAAGCCATCCATCAGCGCACGGGGCGAATCACCGTCACAAAGTGCCCCAGAAGCGATAGCACCTCGTTAATTAAATCTGCTCTTAAACTCAGACACCTTGCTGCCACAAGACAATTACGCGTTTGTGTCCCTTTTTTTAGATTTACATTACTAGTGCCATTCCGAAACAGGATTTTAGTTCTGCTGCTTTATACACGTCGGCACGTGTCGACCGCAGGTACCGAGTAGGGGTTTCCCCACTGTCCGCGTGAACCCCGGCTTTTATTCGTTCATACACAAGACCTGCGATTGCAGGAACCATAACCCCAACTCCCTCACCAGCATTCAGCATCCCACATCGTTCAAAGCGGATGTTACTAATATTATATAAATTGTCACGCACTCCTCTCTGTAATGCCTTCACACTCTAAGAGAATATTAATAAAAAATAAATGAGTGAAGTTCAGTTTTCCTCTTGTGAGCAGGCAATTCTTAGTTGTGTGTGAGACGTGGCAGACAGGGCGAGTGCAATCTCCCGGCAGTTATTTCACAGTGAAATTTTAATCGAGATAGAAAACATCTCCCTGTGCGCCCAATCAAATAACTTATTGCAGGAGTCTGTAGCCAGGCCAGCGGGCACGCGTGATAACGACTTACCACTATTTCAATTATATATGATAAAAAAAGTTACTTTTCCCCCTTTCTCAAACTTTGTAGCAAATACGTTCAAAAGTACCAAAATTCCCTCCCAGTGGCGATAAAAGCATTGGATGTAAAAATTTTGCGTTCTTTGGTTTGCTTTATTATGGAAAACACCTTCATCGCAATTGTACATTTGCGCACATAACCGACCAAAGCATCCTTTATATACGCAGGATCAGCGCATCGACTCTGCTTGGTTTTCACCACGCACAATGCGTTGTTACAAAGGCTTATAACTCGTGGGTCCAAAGGCGAAGACGAGATAGAGGCCATCGAAATACCAGACAAGAATTGAAATGAGATTTCGTCCGAAACGTCTAAGCCAGGATGGCACAGTCACCTTTTCGGCCATTCAGAGCTCCAAGTAACCCCTTTTTGTATGTAGTGCTCTTTTACACAGGCGTCTAATTAGGAGGGCACCCGACTCACGCACCCAACTCCAATCACAGCAGTAAAGTACACAGGCTTCGCTGCCTGATGGCGGGTCTCGAGGGCGCCTTCCAAGAGGCAGATTAGCCCCGGACAGGTAGGCGGTTGCTCCTCTCGGCGTACCCTCAGAAGGGTCAGACCGGATTTGAGAGTGGCACAAAGCCGCCAACTCCGTTTTTGTGGTCGCGCACTCTTTGTCGTAGCCGTAATTGGGGAGTTGAGCTGCCACTACGCTGTGAGAACAAAGGGGCCCTCGGATGCACATCGAGAGTTCTCGCTTCCATCTTCTTCAAGCGGTCATCTAACCGAGGCTCTTTCCGGCGCCGATGACGATATTCTAGCCGGTTAGAAAGGAGCTTCCCTGTGTCGCAATGACCGAAAGTGGAGCAGGGTAGTACAGTGGCCCGTGCGTCATGCGCTTCTACAAGTTGCTTGCTACTTCGGTACCCGTGCTGTGAAGAGGGCTTCTTAAGAGGGCTACTCTTTTCGGGAGCTAGTATTTACGGGCTACTTATAACGAAAATGTGATATTTCTCTCTATCTGTCTGTCGGTCTGTCTGTCACTCAATTCAGCCGCATGGCCTAAAGTAAACAAAAAGGTTTGATCAACAAACATATAACTGCCAATAAATACAGATATATGTAAGACCTTTCCAGGGTTGTAAAACTTCCGGCTAGCCCCTCACATGCCCATATTTTGTACAAAACGGAAGCATTTGGCATATCGATGAAAAATATAAGCACATAATTAACTTACGTGAGAACCATTTTTTTCATTGACAATAGATAGAGCGTACATATCCTGGTACTAATAAAAAACGACTTAAGAGGGCCTCCAAAAAAAATTATTATAACAATTGCCCTCCTCATAGCTGTGCTAAGAACAATGAGAACAAAAGGAACCAGCAGATGACCGCCCGAGAAGTTCGAACGAATAAAATTGAATATAATTGAGCAAACTTCAATTATTATTGCCTTCAGCCTTGTCACCCGAGACACTACTCGCGTACAAATTGTCGCGAATAAATTCAAACAACCGCAACAACAACAACAAATGTGGGTGAGGGAAACAGCTTCAGAGGCGTGAAGAGAGAGAGAGAGGAGATGTTGCAACGCAGAAGGGGTGGTAAGACGACTTCCACGGCAATTTGCACGACGACTTTCCCGACGGTTTTCACGGCGGCTTTCCCGGCGCAGCATGCAGATGCGCGGAGAATTTTTTGGCGCTCATCTCCAGCTTCAAGATACAGTCTACTTGGGACAATTCAGAGTCGCCTAATAGGAATTTTTGGTTAAATAGAGCCGACGTGATGTTGCTTGTATTTTTTATACAATGGAAGAAACATGGTTGTTCGGACTATTTTACATCCAGTGGAGGAAATTGATCCATAATTCAAAGCTAAAACCATATACATCCATTGAACGGCAGTTCCTTCAGGTAAAAAAATGTCGATGTGACCATCATTTCTGGTTAAAATTCAGATTTTTAAGCGAGAGGACACCGCCGTGTTCTCTCCCGACGTCAGTGTCCTCGCAACTGTGGAAGGCACAGTTTGACGAAGCGGCAGCCACTTGCTACTCGCCAGCATAGAATGTCTCGCTCTTTTGAAGACCGCAATTTTCATTTGTTGCGCACAGGTTCGCGTGAGCAGTTTGTGTATGTAAGCTTCGACTTTAGCGACAAGTTTAAACTATCATGACAACCTGTTCAGTGCGGTAGACTTGGCGAACAAAGTCTAGATTCTGATCAAAAGCAAGTATTGAGGCCTGCTGCGAAATAACTACAGCGCTGTTCTTGGGCTTTTTGTTTATTTGTAAGTTCATTTAATTCGCCGTCCCCGTGGAATTCCCCGTCTCTGTAGTCACGGCGGGAATTTATTTTAAGGGATTCGACGTTATTTGGCTGTCGCTGCTGTCCAATCCTGCCAAATTACTCAGGCGGCATTTGTGCACTCGAAACTCCCATTTGGGCACTCCCATCAGCCATGCAGTTGATGAGCAGTGAACTGAAGCATGAAACATGGCTTGAAATGAAACAAGAAAACCAAGAGCCTGTATACCGGTACTTGCGTGCTGACAAGAACATTCTCAGCGGAGTTTTGTGCGGGGGACCAGAGTAGCGAGCAAGGTAACACTGCCTTCAAAGAGGTTGGGGAGAAATGGGGTGTAGAAGGCCATACAGATCGATAGTGAAAGCCCTTGAGAACTAAGCAACTCTCGCCACACTGAACCCAATGCCGTGGTGAAACTCTTAGGTAAGACCTGGTCGTGCCTGCTTCTCTCTGGGCAATATCGTCGAGACAAGAACCCTTATAGATCAAAGGAATTGGCGGAAACTAAGGGGAAGACGTTACCGAGATTGTGAGTAGACTTTAAACTCTTGCTGATGAATTAGGCCCACCAGATTGCACAGAGACCTTTCACCCGGCTACCTTTGAGACAAAGACTAAGTGCCTTGTTTTACAGTTTCCTCCACTTCAAGAGAGGGACGCCGTTACCGATATATGGCTTGGATACTGCGGGTGAACAATAAAGACTTCGTGAACTCTTAGAACTCAGCAATCTACATCAAAGAGAAGTTATGCCCCACTTTAAAACTTTATTCTTTGTGTGGCTGTCGCCAGAACTGATGCTGTAGGTTCGAAGTGCGTCGAATCATAGCATAGAAAAATATACGCTAAGCGGTCAGTAACCTTTGTGCAGCTCTCATATGTTACCACCGGATTTTAGGAAATACACTGAAGTTATCTGGTCACGTTTGCAATGTATTCGGTACTTTCAAAAGCGAACATTGAAATACGCCGAAAAAATTAGGGGAATTTTTTGAACTTTCCAAGGATGTGAAGTTGAAGGCATAGTTGAACGTTGTGTGCGTCTGCTGTAGAACGTTCTATGCAGCTCTCATATGTTACCACCTCGATTGTAGAAAAATGCAGTGAAGCTCTCTGGTCGCGTTTGTGTTGTATTCGATATTTACACATGCGAACATTGAAATACGCTGAAACAATTAAGGAACCCTTCTTTGAACTTTCTAAGGATGTGAAGTTGGCGGCCCAGTTGAACCTTCTGTGCTTCTGCTGTAGAACGTTGTTGAACTTTCCGGCCGCAGCCGTCATTACATGAGCACCTCCTTGGATAGCACCCTCCGACGCTCCTTCCGCTTAGCGTCACTAAATAAGCTACGCTTAAGAGTATCGCCACTTTGTGTACCCGGAAACATCTGGGAGCCATTTCGTTTCTGGCTTGCAGTGTTGCAATCTCTCCCAACAAAACCGCCGCCGGTTGTGACGGGCAGAGTGTGAGTGTGTTGGCATGTGGTGTATGCAGAGTGTGAGTGTGATTGGCTGTCCGCCCAGCAGAGAGAGAGAGAGAGAGAGAGAGAGCGCCAAGAAACAAAATGCACGCCGCCGCACTCCCCGCAGCAGAGAGAGACGAGAGAGAGAGAGGCCCAAGACAATACATAACAAATATCACAAATGGGCGACAATACATAAACAAATATCACGTTGTGAGGACCGCGTGCTTGTCGCTACCGGTGCTGCTGCGTCTTCTGCAGTCCCACAGGAGTTCTTCGGCCCGGCCCTGTCCTTCGATGGTTGCACATCACACACACATCAGGTACACCTCGGCCCGGGCTGCTGTCTCTCCGCGGGGAAGAGCTGGCTTGATGTCGCGGGGGAAGATGCGGCTCGCAACGAAGGTTCCCCGAACGTTCTCGTCCGGCAGGTCGCTCCTCGAACCTTGTTCTTTTCGCTTGTCCGTGCCACGACCGTCCTCTTCTTCACTCCCAAATGATGACACGGCGCTGCCCGTGCGCTCGCAGTTACCGGAAGAAGGCTGTTGTGAGGCCACCACAGAGACGGCGTTGCCAGTCCACAAGGCCACGAGGGAAATGTGGCTCGGCTCTGAGTCTCCTGGGCGTTCGCGTCCAGCAGAGAACTCGCCGAGAGCCGCGTTCTTCCTGCCTTCAACTTGCTACCTCCGTTCCGCCTCCTCTTCCTCTTCCTTCTCCTCCTTCCCGACGTGCTCTTTTTTCTTTCCGCCCCCAGCACGAGCGCTTCGGTGTCTTCACTTCTAACTCCGGCTCTTGGCTCTTAAACGCGCCTCCTCACACACGTGTACCGACCAACCAATGAAAATTTTGGGGGCACCTAACTATAAGAGAAAAGAGTGCCGATACTCTAAAAACCTGTATTTAGTGACGCTAGTTCCGCTACCTCGCCGATTCCATGACTCTCCTGTTCGCCCTCGTCGATGTACCTTGCCCTCTCGAGGCGGCTTCTATTGCACGCGCGCGGCAAGGGTCTACACCGGCGCTGCGCCCCGTCGCAATTTCTCAGAGCCGTCCTCCTTCACTGTTTGTGGTCTCACTGCCATGAGACCACAAGGTCACGTCCCTCTGTTTGTTCTTCACAACGCACGTGCTTGAAGCGTGGTTGAAATATTCCCAACCGAACCAATGTACTAACTTTTGGGTCCCGCGTTACGACTAGAAACAGCGCGCAGACGAAGACGAGAAAGGAATTCACGAATGCGAGCGCTAGCCTATGCGACAGACGGCACTTGGGCTTGATTTCAAAACTTCATTTTGCCTCTTGCAGTTTTCTACTCCTTAACGCATTTCAAACAACCAAATTTTTCCTAGAGGGCCCCTTTGGCGATCATAACGGCCCAAATAGGAAGCGTTACTGTATGTAGCTCCCGACCTAACTAAAGGGACACTGAAGTGAATTTACATTTGTTGTTGGCTGCATCGCGTAGACTGGATGATATGAAGATAGTTTTCATCTTTAATCCTGTGCTTAAGAAGTATTGAATTAATAAAGTAGAAAAGAATAAAACATATATGCCACATCTCCGGCGGCCGCTACAACTACAGCGGTGACGTACAATGAAGCGCAGTATTCGGGTAATACGACTGTTCGATCTCCAAATTTTTGAAGTTTGTGCGTGCGCATTTGCGGTTGTGTCAATATTCTTCCTCTGCGAAAAAAAACACTCCGTTCCTTTTGCGGAAAGCGTGCGTGCCGAACGTAGTTGGGTAGCTTTTTTTGTCCAGATGAGTTTCATTTTCGTATTCTTGCAACATATTTGGCGTCTGACATTTGCCTTGGTCGATTTTTTATATATATATATCCCTCAGGAATCGTCATGCTCCGCATGCGCAGGGTTTCCTGCAAGAGAATGAGCCGGATAAGATTGCCATCGTAGATCGGGGATACCACGTATAAGCCCATTCAGTGCCAGAGAACAAGAAGAGGCAAACACAGTGGCTGAATGCTCTCCGCACAATTGGAGATGCTCAACTCCCAGAGGTTTCTCCCGCACCACCGGAGCTATCCTGGCTCCTCTCTGTAGTGCCCACCGGGTCGCAAAAGGTGCCTTGATGTCAAGGCTCAGCGCCTTGACGTGAGCCGATTCCGAAGAATAGGTATACTGTCGGCCTTTTACGGAAACAAAACACTAAAGTCGACCGGAGTCAATTTGCCCCATCGAGACTGCGTGTGACCTGATCCGCGAGTTCGCGGTGGCAGGTAGTTAGCCAAGCTTGGACTCGGCGTCTCAGTAGCAATATCACCAGTGTAGCGATGGCAGCTTTCTCTTTCTCGAAGGCAACTTTTTCCATCTCAACTCTCCAAGGCAGCTCACTCCCCATGGTCTTTCAGAGTCCCATTTTGCGTTCTTCTGTCACTCGCTATGTTGACGTATCGATGCCTTTCCCTCGATGTGTTGACGGATACACGCAAAAATTTTGTCTGCGTGTCCCATAAACTGTTGTTGAAATCAGAAATGCTCCATCATTCTGTGGCACGCGCTTAGTCGACTTGGTCTCGCTGTATCTCTTCCTATGGAATGAACCTTGACTGACGGCACCGGCATGATCATATCAATGCTATGTTTGCCTATATCATGACTCGATATATTGTTTTGCTTCCAGCGTGCACTGTTCCGCTGATCTTGATCGACGTACCGTATAACTATACCTCTAACTGGCTTCGGTCCTGGATTTTGTGTTTTCCAAAGGTCGGTACGTACTTACGATTGAACGGAGGAAGATAACCGGAAAGCAGAGCCTCCAGTTCCGGCTTGGTATGAGCGTTTTTGTAGTTGTTTTAAGGCACAAAAGTCGTCGCGAGAAGTCACTCACAAAACTAAGAAGAAATTAAAAACCATCCAAACCAAAAAAAAAGAAATTAAAAACGCAGCGCCCTGTGGTTGCTGCTGCCTGCTTTTCAAATTTAGCTTTGCTTCAAGATCCGGAGCGATCATTCAGGCAACTGCAATTTCGGTTCACAAGCAAGAAACCGCACCACTCCCGCCCACAGAAGGTCCCAGATTGATAGATAAAAAGGAATTGAACGGAAGAGCGCAGTCAACAATCAATAAAATACCTGCCGGAATAAAAGTCCCCGCAAGCACTAACATTCTCGGCCGTGGCTACTTCGTCCCATCGGGCAAACAATAATGACATTACTTTACGCCCTCTAGGTGCAGAAATTATGCAGGCATCGTTTCGGTCTGCCTTAAACTAAACGCCGCTTAGTTAGATTAATTTGTTTTTAGTAAGAGCAATCTCGGTTGTGTACTCTAGATTCTGCCGCTATTTTCTATCCATTCCACATGGTACGATCAGAGTTTGTCTTCAGTATTATAATAGTTTTACAATACGTTTTATAGTTGCAAAGATATTCGCATTCGTAGGGAATTCGTAGTCACTGACTGGGACGCCTTAAGAAAAATCAGGAAAGAGTGCTCCCAGCATGAGCAGCAGGGCAATACAGTTAATTTGGGGGAATGGACGCAACAGGTCAGGGAAGATATTAAGGCGGCGACAAAGAATGTCCACACCGACCTCGAGGTCGAAAGGATGGATAATCGGCTGGCGCACCTTCTTGAAGCAAAGGAATCGCTAACCAATAGGTGGGAAACGCAAAAGCTCAATCGACGGCTTAGAAAAAAGATTGCGGTGGTCAATAAGGCCATAGAAGATCACTGTCGGTTATTAAGCAAACAGCAGTGCATGTAACTCCATAGATGGACAAATGAGGGTGGGTGCTAAGTGTAATCTTCTCAAGCACCTGCTAGACGAAACCAATATTAGGTCCAACCAGAGAAAAGTACTGGAGAAAATCGTGCACGAGGCCACACGAAAAGAAGACGTGCCGAAAATCCTCGATAACCTGGCCTGCAGCTACCTGCTGTTGGGCACAGCCGGGCTGAACGACTACCCAACTTACAAGGGTAGATTGTGCCCCGAGCTAGACGCTCCTTTCAAAAACTTTGAAGTCAGGGAGACCTTACAATGTCTCAATGCCCATCTGCCCCAGGGCCCGATTACATCCCAAATAAGGCTATCAGGAACTTAGAAGATGACTCCATACAATCACTCACAGAACAAATCAACAAGGCCTGGCAGACGGGCGAGGTTCCCCGGGACTGGAAAGTAGCCCTGGTAATACTATTTCCGAAGCCTTGCAAACCTCCCAACTTGTCCAATCTGAGACCGATTCTCCTCACGTCTTGTGTCGGGAAGGTGGTGGAACATGTAACTAGCAATAGCATAGCAAAGCACGTAGAACAGAATGGTCTCCTGCCCTATAACATGGGTCGGCTTCAGACCAGGTCTCTCAACACAAGATGCAATGAAACTCATCAAGACTCAAATCATAGACAACGATACAAGGGACGTGCGGGGCATTCTCGGGCTCCACTTGGAGAAAGCTTTCGACAACATATCGCAGTGACACATTCTAGAATCCATCTCGGGACTCAACCTAGGCCAGGCCTTTCACGTCTAAGTCAGGTAGTTCCTGGTTGGCCGCACGGCTACGGTAAAGGTCGGAGAACACAAATCGGAAGAGTACTCGCTCGGGCCCAGAGGGACGCCTCAGGGAGCCATGATCTCGCCCTTACTGTTCAATCTGGCTATGAGCCAACTGTCGGTATCCCTTTCAGGAATCTAGAGAATTAATCATACTATATATGCAGACGACATCACCATCTGGTGTACAGGAGGCAGAGAAGGGGAGGTCGAATCGAGTCTCCAGGAGGCGGTAGACTGAATCGAAACCTTCCTCGAGGGCACAGGGCTAAGGTTCTCGACCAACAAGTCTGAGCTACGTCTCTACAGGCCGGTCAGAAAAGGTCCCAGACCCAAGAGGTGGAAGCCCCTCGACGAGAGTAACATCAAGCTTCGCATAAAGAGTGGTGCCAACATTCCTAGTGTCGACACTCAAAGGGTACTCTGAAGTTCATTGAATCTAGCGGAGTTAACATTAACACACTCCGCAAAATCTCAACCAAGACGGAGTTCATGATCGGCCTGATCATTAGAATCTCTAACAAGAGGGGGGTCTGAAGGAGGATAACCTTCTCAAGCTCTTCCACGCATTCCTCATGAGCGACATAATCTACGTTGCTGCAATGGACAAGTGGTAGGCACCCGAAAACAACAAGTTTGAAGCGATAGTTTTTAAGAGCATCAAGAAAGTATTAGGAGTTCCAGTAAATGCCAGCACAGAACGCCTTCTACAGCTGGGTGTGGGCGTACATAACTCACTTAAGGAAATCATGAAGCCTAGGATACGGCTGAGATATCATGCCTATCCAGCACACCTGCGGGGAGGGAGATCCTCGCGGTTTTGGGCCTCGGCCCCACCGCAGTGGAGGAACGTTAAGTGTGCTATGTCGGATCACCTGAGGGGCAACATCATGGTTGCTCCTTTTCCTAAAAACGTACACCCGCAAGACAATGTGAGTAGACGCAGACCATGAACTGCGGCACTGCTCAGGCAGATCAAGGGGCTCCCCTCACACGGTCAGCTTCGTGGATGCGGCTCAGTACGGGCGCTCATCTAGCTTCGTCGCAACAGTAGTCAACCACGATGGCCAGGTCACTTTCACAGATACCATCAGAGGCTCCACACAGGCTATGGCGAAGCAGGCAGCGATTGCGTTAGCACTCCTGGAGGAAGAGAAATCTTAAATTTTTAATGATTTGAGGGCGGCGGTCAGGGCATACGCCTCTGGCTCCATCCCAGAAGAAGCTCATAGAATCCCTCCACGGTAGAGTACTCCATTCACATACTATCAGCTGGGTCCCGGCACATCTTGACTCCCAGCTCGATTCCCTCGCCAACCTCAACGACATCGCACACGTCCAAGCGAGCTCTAACCCATCGCGCGTACTCGAATGCGAGTCGTGGTCTGGTTGAACCTGGGTTTGTAGAGTTCCGAGACATTGTTTATACACTTAATGAGGTAGCTAAGCACTACTACCTTCACAGGAGAGTTTACTCTCCTCCCCACGGTAAACTAAACGCACCACAGGTTATCTCACTGCGCATGCTTCAGACAGGATCGTATCCAAACTTGGCTTTATTTCACTCCATCAATTCAGACGGCTATGGTCCGGACTGGCCGAGATGGGGACAGAAAAGTAATTTAGAACATATGCTCTGGGGTGCCCCTCGTTACAGAAAGGCCCGCATAGCTGCACCGAAGAAGAGTGGAGCTCTACGCTAGGAAGCTCCGAGCTTTCATGTCAGTCATGGGCTGTCCAGAGTGCCCACGATGCGGCGGTGAAGCTTGGACTTCCCGTCCCAACTTGGGAGGGGCCAGCGGTTTCATCACCTCTCTGAAAATGGGGGCGTCGGAGTCGCTCCGGACCACCAATAAAGATCCTTGTCTGTCTGTTTACAAATGTATGTTAGGGCGGAAAAATAGGTTTTAGCTGAAGTTTAGTTTTAGCGAAAGTACTGCATCGTACAATGTTTTTAAGGTAAGCTCACCATAGACCTATCCATCCATTGTGAGGCCCACAGCCAAACCAAATGCGGATGGTTATTGCAAAACTGTTGGTAAAGTATAACCCGAAGATTCACGGTCGGCAATACGCTTGTCTATAGCACCGATCAGATCTTCAAATAAAATTTGAAAGATACCGAAGCATACCCTTGGTATGTTTCAAGGTATTACCACAAAATTCTTGAAAAGTAAAGGCCGGGTATTCTGCTACCATTCTTGAATGGATGTTTACGTAGTCACTTCTTACGGCTAAACTTCCTAACGACTGGTTAATATACAGGGCGGTCCCAGTGCATACGTCGGGAGCACGCCATGACCCACGTAATTTTCGTCCCATCTCACTTATATCTGTGCCATACAAACGATTGGACCATATTGCCACTCCCCTTATCAAGTTTCTTTAGGAACAATTCGTTTAGACCTGCTCAACATGGTTTCCGGAAACAGTTCTCCTGCAAAACCGAGCTTCTACTTTTTACCAATAATTTGCACATTTCCCTCGACTCCGAAACAATAACCGACTGCGTCTTCCTTGATCTCAGCAAAGCCTACGATAATGTAAATCACTCCTTGCTCTTACACAAACTCAGCCTATTAAATGTCGACTCATATGTGCTTACAGGCATTCGCGGCTCTTTTTCTGACCGTCCTAAATTATTATCAGCCAATACTTTCAGTTCTTCAACTACACTAGTATTTTCCGGTGCCCCACAAGGGTCTGTCTTTGGGCCTTTACTGTTGTTTATTTACATTAAAGACTTGCCTAACAATATTTCATCAAAAATGTGCCTGTTCGCGGGTGATTGTGTATTTATAGCCAAATATCCAATGATGATTATATCGTTATTCTCCGGGAAGATCTACCCAAAGTACTTAACTGGAGTACGTTATTGCAAGTGGAAATAAATGTTTGCAAGTGTACGCCTTTGCGCATATCCCGTAATACCACCGCAGGTCCAAATTATCTCCTT